>VZTE01005687.1:2111606-2196097 GCA_013397775.1 Eulacestoma nigropectus | reverse complement strand
AAAAAAAAAAAAAGTAAAGGAAAGCATTTATGTCCCTTAGTTTGACTAGAAGATAGTCAGGAGAGTAGAAGCTGTCAAGCTTTCTTTGAGGGATGTGTATTTAGGATACATAAGCAGCTAGACAAATACAGGTAGAGTTTAATTACCTTCTAGCTCTGGCATAAAGTGAAACTAGTTCCAGAGCAGGCACTAGAGCTACATAAGGACTAAATTTTAAATAGATAAACTGAAGAGCAAAGGCATCTTCATCTGATGGGTGGGGAAAAGAGACCCATGGAGATTAAAGACTGGAGCACCAGAGGATTTAGACATGCATTAAGGTCCCTTGCTCTGAAGGAGGCCCAGAAGCCAAGGCTAGCCAAGCTCCTGGCTTATTTCTGTATTTCAAATTACTCCCAGTCCGATTATGCCCCTCCTTGTGTGAAGCACACGGAGAACTGGCTCCAGGATACAGTTCTCATGGGGTGTCCTGGGGAGACTGAGCTCTTTGCATGCAAAGTTCCACTTAGGAATGGGTTTGCAGTGCAGAACTCTGGGTACAACTCCTCTTGGGTAGGGCATAGACATCACTCTTAATCCCTGAGCAAGCTGGTCCAGCCAGGGTTTACATTTCTGATCTCCAGACCCTTCCGCATCCCTGACAGAGGCAGGTCACAATCCAGCCAGAGCTGAGTTACTCACACTTCAACGCTTCCATTTTCACCAGAAATACAAGTCAGCACCTGAAATACTTTCTTTTGAAAATAAAGCCTCTTGCAGGCCTGTAGGTCATTTCTTGGGTCTCTTATTAAATCACTGGATGGTGTGGCCAGGGGCAGAGCTGGGACCCTTGGCTGCCGTGTCTCAGTGGAGAATAACTGTGCATCCTCCAATGAACGTTGTACAACCTCACCAGTGGACACCACTGCTTTGTCAGCCAGTTTGAGCTTGAGCTCACACGATTTTCTTTTCCCCAAGTATCACATCCCTCCTGCTCCCTGCTTATCTTTCCCACTCCTTTGCTTCCAAAGATGCTCAAGTCTCACTCATGTTTCCAAACCCCTACAAGTGTAGAAGAATTAAATGAGAGGGTTTCACCCTCATTGGCAGTAAGTGCATCTTGATTTCAAGCTTTTATTTAACTGGCAGTCTGGATTTTTTTTTTTCCTTTCTAAATTCCTCTCTACAAACAGCCCCATAGCAAAAGAGGCCAATTTTTCTGGACAGTTATCAGGCAGCTTTCATCCCTTTCCTGATGCACAGGCCATCAAACTAATAGTTTCATGTTCTCAATTTCACTCTCCAGAAGTGACACAGAAAAGTAACTGGAACACATGTTCCACAGAAACCAGAAATAACAGGTTTACCCCTTAGTATTAATTCTTTCAGGGTGAATTGTTTTTTTTTTTTCCCCTAAAACTTTTAAGTTCAAGGAAGCAGCATGCTTCTATCATAGATAATATACCCCATTTCTGGGGATCATCAGTGGGCCCATTCTTCCCCCTTTCCCCATCCCAGTTCTTTGTCCTCAGGACACCAAAATGTAATGAAGACATTCCATTAAAACATGGTGGGATCCCCTGGGCTCTGAAGAAGTTGATGCTGTGTCTCAGAATGACAAGACATTCAAAAGGTAAACTCAAATTAGATTGATGTGCATGTCACAGGTATGATCTGTTTGTTACAGGCATCCAGACTTCATATGCAATAGCCATTTCTTTTATTACATATATATATCTCTATATATACACACTGTTGTGTATCTGTAATATCCACAGAGAACATAAAAGATCATCTTTTTGATTAGCAAGGGAAAATCTGTAGCATTACAGAATCACAGAATATCCTGAGTTGGAAGGGACCCACAAAGATCATAAAGACCAACTCTTAGTCCTGCACAAGACACCCCAACAGTCCCATCCTGTGCCTGAGAGCATTGTCCAAGCCCTCCTTGGGCCCTGGCAGCCTTGGTGCCATGACCACTTCCCTGGGGAATCTGTTCCAGTGCCTGGCCACCCTCTAGTGCACCATTCTCCTGTCCTGTCCTGTCCTGTCCTGTCCTGTCCTGTCCTCTCCTCTCCTCTCCTCTCCTCTCCTCTCCTCTCCTCTTTCCTCTCCTTTTTCCTCTCCTTTTTCCTCCCTGCCTAGGATATTTCTTTTTCTTTCTTTTACTGACTCAGCTTAAATGGCATTCCAGCACTTCATGGGAACATTCTGTTGGGTGATCTAGTGTGAAAATGTAGAATTTCTGAGCACCATATTGAACTTTCCAGTTACATCTCAGATGAGAGAGCATAAAGGCTTTATTCATATTGTGTTTGCCTGTGCCAATAAATCACAGCTTCTCAATGGAGAGACTGTGAAGTGAAATGGAATGAAAGACCTCATGGTATCACAGAGTGAAGAAAAAGTCATGTGCCAAGGGAGTGACAGTCTTCCAATGGGTTCTTTTCATTGAACACATGGAGGGAATTAACTTGCCTCCAGCCGCTACAACTTAGATAGAACCTCAGCCAAGAATGAAAAATTATTGTAACTATACTTCTGAGTTTGCAGTAGCCCTTATCCCAGACTAACGAAGTCTTGAGGACTTATTTTCTTAACAGATCCGTAGGTGAATTTGATTGTAGGAAAAAAGTCTTCTAAAGTAACCCAGCAGAGAGAGATAAGAAAAAGCCACAGCTGAAAAATGAAGCCTCACAAATCTCACTTGTGTTTTAGTCAGTGAGGCCAACTTCAGCACAAATTGCTAAATTAATAAAGTAATTTTTTCTTTCTCATGTTTCTTATAATATGGTTAGATACCTTTCTGAATGCCATGCTTCACCTAACCAACTTGGACTTAGTGCTGAGTAGGATTTCTCCCAGGTCTATATGGGATAGGAGCAATGAAAATTCCCTTCTACCATTCAAAAGAGCTCATATGTTAATAAATTCTGTAAGGGCCCCACTATTTCTAATTTTTCCACTGCTTCTAAGTAAAAATCCAAAAGACAAGCACAATTTAATAGAATCATAGAATCACAGAATGGGTTGGAAGAGACCTTAGAGCTCACCTAATGCCAACATCTCTGCCAGGAACAGGGTCACTTTTCACTAGACCAGATTCCTCCAAGCTCATTCGACCTGGCCTTGAACACTTCCAGGGATGGGGCATCGATAACTACTCTGGGAAACTTGTGCCAGGGCCTCACCACCTTCACAGTGAAGAATTTCCTCCTTATATCTAACCTGATTTTCCCCTCTTTCAGTTTGAACCCATTACTCCTTGTCCTATCACTATAGTTCCTGATGAAACTTGTCTAAGTTGAGGAAAATTAATATGAAAGCTGTTATAAGAAATCTGAAGCAAAGTGTCATCTTCATGCTGGAGAAAAATGAGATAATTTAAATACAGGGTGTGTTGTCTTCCCTTCGTGTAGATGGTTTGTGCTTTTGTCCAGGCAGACAAGATGACATTAGTCCCACTCTGCTCAAAAGTGGGAGCTAGACATATGTAGGCTGATATCCGTCTGATATCCATCTACTGTGGTCTTAAAGGTTATGGAGCAAGATTCCATAACCTCCCTTAATATCCAGACTCTGTGATTATGGGACTTGTTAATCAGCATGCACTCTGAATAGATAACCTAAATCCTTCCTGCAGCAGATTGAACAATTTTTTTCCCTGTCCTATCCTTAGTGACACTGGGAAACAAAGATTAGCATCATCACTAAAACAGCCTTTTATGCATGGGAGGAAAGCTTGATTGTCCTCATTGAACCTCCTCCTTTTCTGACAAATCTTATTCCTGAAAACTCTCTGTGCAGGTGATGTTTTCTACTGGCATCTCTCTTCAGTACTTCTATACCCCTCCTGCTGGAAAGCTCCCACCTGCTAGGAATTTATGTCTCTGAGCTCCAAAGTATATGTTTCATACAGCCAAAGAATGGTTTGGGTTGGAAGGGACCTTAATGACTCGTTCCAACACCCTTGCCATAGGAAGGGACACTTTTCACGAGACTGGGTTACTCAAAGCCCTGTCCTACCAGGCCAGTTCCATGCTTACCTGGGCTAAACATAATTTCTTTGTCTTGCTGACCATTTCTCGAGTTTACCAAGAAAACACGAATCCTGATCTTTTCTGGAGTTTCTGAAAGCTCTCTCTCAATAGTGTTGTATGCTGATTCTATGCAGGTACTGCCCGGTCTGTCATCGAGTGCTTTTCAAACTCTGGGACATTTCTGCCACATTACTTTGAGTATTTTTTGCAACTAGTTCTGCACCTGCTTTTCAGTGATCATACCCAGGCTTCAGAAGCATGTTTGCTGATAAGAATGACTCATGGGAATGTGCTACAAACCTTAGAATACTTTTGTTATATCAGATTTTTATGTTCTCTCCATTCATTATGCCAACTATCCTGGCATTAAAGGGAATTAGATTGATTTGACATGATTTGTTCTTCACAAACTCAGGTTTCATCTTCTATCTTATTACTGCCTGGCTTGCTTACAAACGGTTCAGTGAGTAATGTGTTTCAGTGTGTTTCTAGGCTTCAAAGTGAAACTGAGACTGGCTCATAATCGCTGGCTTGTCTTTTATTAGAATAACTCTTCTGCTTGCCCTTCTGCCGTGCTCACACAATCTCTTGAGTTCTCAGATGAGAATTTGTGTTTTCAGATGAAATTACACAAAGGAAGATCTGTGAGGCTCATAACCACATAAATGTCCAACTTCATATCTTCCCCCAGCCAAATCCAGAGCTCATTATCTTCCACCAGCCAAATTGAGAGCTAACGGTGTTCTGGCACACGGCTATGATCTCCCTTCATCCTTGACCCAAAAACTTGTTCCACTGGCCAGCTGCGTCTGGCAGTCTTTGGCTATGGGTTAAGATGGTCGTGTCCTCTTCAGGGATGGTCTGACAAGGAAATCTACTTTCTCCTGTCTGTCTCTCCTCCTTTAATCCATCTCTGGTTGTGTAGCCCTGGACATTATCCACTTACCCATCTATCAATGCCCAGATGGAATCATGTCTGATAGGTGTTGGACAACCAAAGTGAACTGTATCCCTCTCCTCTATGACCTCAGTTAAACAAGGGGACTTTCAAAAATTAAAAAAAACAGGAGAAAGTTTAAAATAGATCAAAGAAAATATATTATCTTCAGTGAGCTGTCACATGATACCAATGTGATAGGATGGATGTTGGACTTCTTGTCCTAGTCCTATTCCTCCTGGACCCCAAGAGCCATATTCCTCACAAAGACCAAGGTCCTAGAAGGAATAAAAAGAAAACTAAATGCCACTAAGAAATAATTATTTCATAAACCAAGTTGTGTTGCTGCAAGCTTGACCAGCTAATGCCAGAAGTCAAGAGGCCTCAGTTGAGGTGAAAACAGTGAACCCTCTTTTATGATTTAAAGGGGAAAGAAATGGGACTATTTTAAGATACCAAATCTCAGCTAATATTTCCCCACTAGAAAAATGGTTACTACCCCATAAGTCATGATGATTTCTTATAAAGCTCTTCACATTATTATCTGAGGCAAGATAGACACACAGGTGAACAGACAATAGATTTGGGAAGATTATAAAAAATTGATGGTATAAGCCAATTTCTACCTAATGAACAAGGATGGAAGTTTTCTGGACAATTCACAATTATTTGCATCCATCATTATAACCTTTAGTCTTATTAATATTCTATTAGTTCCTATTCACAAACTATTCCTATTAACATCCCAAACAGGATACAGAAATAATTGCATGAGTGGTCTAATCAGAATAGCACCGACTGTTTATTTATAGTCTGTTGTGTCCTCTTTTTATTACCCTTCTCAGCTCCAGGTTTACAGACTGGAAACAGTTTTCACTTCCTTTTCTAAAATCAGTTTCTTATAGCTGTGCTGCTTCTTCAGGACACAGACCCAAAAGGAAGCAGCATTACTGGTACTGTAGGAAATGTAAAAAAGAAACACCAGAGAAGGAAACATCTGATTGTGATCTTGTCTAGTAGTAGTTTACAGGCAGTTTTCCTAGAAGTAGATGGTACAGATTTTCAAAGCAAAAGATATGAATTCTTTCTTCACCAGAAATTCTTACCAAAATGTATGAATAAAGAAATTTGGGTAGGAGGGGGTAGATCAGCCAAATTATTCTAAGAATCACCTTCAGCTAATCTCAAACAAAACTCAGTGCTTTTTGTCAATGAGATAAAAGGAAGTGAAAAGAAAAAGTGTGTGGCTCTTCAACCCACAGACATGCAGTTTGAGCACGAGGAAACTTTCCAGTGTATTTATACTAAATAACTGAGTGCTATATTTATTAACAATCACAAATAAGTATCTGCATCCAGTTTTACAGGAAAACCCCATCTGAAAATGACAAAGAAGAAGAATAACAAAATTAAAATACGTTGAAATGATGCTTTCCAAATTTGATTCAGAGCCTGTGAGGAGTCCTGTGGGGCTGCCTGGTTTTGACGACTCTGAAGGCATTTTGCCCAGCCCTTGTCCTTTGTTCGAACTCTTTCACGCTTCAGCTCTCGGTTTCCTTGCTGGTTTCCTCAGCTCGCTCACTGTGTCACAGCTCTCCCCCGTCTGTCTCCCCTCCCAGCACAGGCACAGGGACATTCCTTGCAGAAGGAGCTGCATTGTTTGCAGGCAAATCAGGTGTCAGAGCTTTTAGTAGTCGCAACTTCCCCCGAACACAAAACTGCACTTCCAGCAATACATCACTGCCATTGTACAGGTTGGTTTGCAAAGAATTTTCTGAGGTCAGCATCCTTCGCCAGACCCTCAGCTATTACCAGACTTGTTATGAGGGAAATGCACAGCTGGCTGGGGGGGCTGTTGGATAACTTGTCTCTGCTGCTGGGAACAGCTTTGACCCAGTGGTGAATAGTAAGGAGATCTATAGGGGCAGGAGAAGCATTGCTGGAGAAAGAAAATAATGCATTTCCCCTTCTCAGCTGATGGGAGAGTGGCTGGGATTTATTTTTTTTTTACAGCTTGTGCAAGGTAGAGCGGCCTTCTTGTTCTTTTGTCCTGTGCCTGTGGTAGTTTGACTCATGAGTAGGGAAAATGTAAAGGTGCAGTGGATGAATTTGTCTGTGGGGCACAGTGACACAAGGGCAGTTGGGATGAGTCTAAGATCTTGGCAAGAATAAGCTGGTTTGTAGCCCTGCTATCACAGGGCAAGAGTACATGCCAAGAAGAAGTCCTAGGAGTCACTTTTGAATCTGGGATCTTTCACAGAATCATAGAAAGCCTTGTGTTGGAAGATGGGCAGGGACATCTCCCACTAGACCAGGTTGCTTCAAGCCCCATCCAACCTGGCCTTGAACATTTCCAGGGATGAGGTATCCAAAACTTCTCTGGGCAACCTGTGCCAGGGCCTCACCACCCTCACAAGAAAGTATTTCTTTACATCTAATACCCCTTATACCTAATACCCAGGTATTTCTCTCCAGACAGCACAGCTTCCTCCCCACCCTGTGCATTGCAGTGTGTTGATACATTAATAAAGGTATTAATAAAGGTAATATATTAGTGTTTGATCATCTGTATTTGCTACGTGGGTGAAGAATGATGGTTCTATGCTATGTTTTTGCAGCATGTTTCCATACGGTGTCATCAGAACCAGCAAAGCTAGTCCATGAATAAAGGCTCAGCATTTGTTGCTGCTGTGTGTGACTTTGGCAGCTGTTGTGTGTGACTGAATTGCTTCAAATATAATTTCAGAGCTTCTCAAGACTGAAATGAAAAGAGAGCATGTACTGGAGGAGTTTAATTTCCACTGAAATTTTCCTCATGAGTTAGAAACTGAGCTGATGATAGACAGCGTTCGGTCCAACAAAACACCTTTTCTCCCCTTCCCCACTTTTCAAATAGGAAGGGTTGTAGAAGGAGTAGAGAGTGTCAGATGCTGTGGATCTGAGCCAGAGTGGAAAGAATATGTAGCTGGTAGAATGGGTAGGAGAGAGGAAGAGTGCGTTAGCCTTTTTCACTCATGCGTGGGAGAAAGGCAATGCCATTAAACACCGTTCAGCTCTAATGCAATAAAAAAATTGTATATGACAAGCTGTGACACTTCCTGTGGATCTGAGTCATTGTTTGAGCCCAACCTTACCTTTCAGTGACTGGAGCAGCAATGTGTAGCCAGCTGGCAGCACATTGCCAGAAAGGACAGTGAGAGAGCCGTATCAGAAATGTTAATCTTACTGTTAGGAAATCTGATTTATCTGTGGTTGCAGTAACAATATTCCAAACATGTGGCAGTGAGAGCAGCAGACAGTCACAGTGCTGTGTATTCTGCTGGCTATAGGGAGCTAAGGCCAGCTCTAACACAAAAATATCAGGAGTTGCTTAGGATAAGTTGCCACAACTGGCAAAATCATAGAGTTGTGAAATGGTTTGGGTTGGAACGGACCTTGAAGATCACCTTGTTGCAATCCCCCTGCCATGGGAAGGGACACCTTCCACTAGACCAGGTTGCTCAGAGCCCCATCCAGCCTGGCCTTGAACACTTTCAGGGATGGGGCAGCCACAGCTTCTCTGGGCAATCTGTGCCAAGGCCTCACCACCCTCACAGGGAAGAATTTGCACTTGAAGATGGTGCCAATTCCTTGGCAGTAGGTCATTGGATGCTACTGACCATGAGAGCTTCTTCAAAGTCTCCTGACTGGAGATGTAGGAGGAGATTCAAGATGCACTCATATGAAATCTGTTCTGGTTTTTTTTCCCTGGCCTTGGTGACTTGGTTTGGTTTGGAAAGCAATTAATGTTTTTCTGGGACATGTTAGAAAAATTCTAACCCCTCGCACACAAATGAGGGATGATTACCAAGGAGCACCATGCAAGGGATAAATGGACAAATTTTTGGTGTGGTAGGAAGTGCCATATCCATGTCCTTCGTATGCAAACCCATCTCCTCTTAAAGACAGTGATGAACCAGATGATTTCTCCGTGGCTTGGCTTTGGCCCTTGCTGTTCAGCCAAGGGAAGGCTGAAGGAAAAACAGTCATTCTGCTTTCCCGGTCCTGGTGCTGTCCGTGTTGTAGGTGTCTCCTGCAGGGCTATTCCACACAGGGGTGCCATGCTCAGGTCCTGGTGGGTTTGGGACAGACTAGGTGGAATACTGGCTGCATTATTCATCACACAGACACCTGGCTGCTAGGAAGTGTGCCGAGACCACTGTATGGATTTCATCTCCTTTACCAATCAACTGGAGAAGCACAGCCCTTAATTTCTTTGCTTTAGGCTGAGTGCTCTGAACTGGGTTGCTTTTGAAGTTGTACACCCCCTTCCTCCTCCCCTCTCTGCCCCACACACACATCCTCTCCTTTCCTCCGAGGGAAGTGCTGCCACACAAAGCTGCGGGGAAGAAAAAAGGATGACTGACATCAGATTTATTTGAAAAGTGCTTTTAAGGCATCAGCCTAGGGACGCTGTGGAAGTCTGGCCCCAGAAGGTGAGAGGTAGCTCAGGAGTCAGAAGAGAAAGGTGGAGCAGGGCCAGCTAAAGCCAGGCTAAGCCAGTTCTTCTGTTCTTTGCTTTTAAATCCTCCTGCCCTCAGTTAATCTATCATTTGCTTGTCATTTAGCTATTGATTTTACATGCAGGTGATATTGTGTCTTGGTGCAACATATGTATATGCACAGACATAAAATAATAAGCAGATTAAAAATAGACAGATAGCGAGATGAATTGATACATTGTGTTTCCATACGGTGCTGAGTGCTGGTGTAACACCACTGGAATGAAAATCAATAAACAACAAACCAGTGACAGAGTAGCTGGAGGAAACACTGTGTGTCTGTCTGTCCGCCTACCAACCTACCTGTCCTCCACCCTGTCATAAAGTGTTTCTTAAACCCATAAACCTCCTTGCTGATTTGGGGTAAAATACTTTTGCAATAAATGCAAAATACAAAATAAATAAATACAAAAGCTTTTTTCCAATTTCCTCACAAAACCAGGATGTCTGCATTTAAGTCAATGCCCAGTGAAATAAATAAGGTTTGGACAGGCTTTGATCCTGAGTTTTTGCAAAGTTTCTGTCTAAGGAACATTTGAAAATAACAACAAAAATTATGTATATTTGCAGTATATTTTTATTATTCTGTGTGATGGCTTGCATGACCAGGAATGCACAGATACCAGTTAGAGGTCTCACAAGTAAAGAGCCCCTACTATTCAGCTTAATTTCTTTACTATTCTTTAGATCTATGTGGTTATTCGATATATATGTATGTCTAAAAAATCTAGCTATATATCATGACATTATATAAAAAACATATATCTATATATCTCTATGTTATAAATGTGTGTGTGTAACATGTCTATGTGGTGCATGTACATTAGAAAACTCTGTGAATATTTGGAAAAATCCTCCGTGGTGCATAATGCAGACAGGCACTAAAACATTTGTTAAGGATTCCAGGCGGTGTGAAGGTAAGTTGAGTGAAAATGCTTATGTGAATGTTCAAAGCTGGGGAAGTTTGAATCTTGTACAATACAATTAAAATGTGTATTTTAGTGATAACTGAATCAGAAATAAACACAAAGAAAATATGAGAGAAGAAAGGAGGAAAAAATTACGCACTGCCGACATGCTCTGAATTAATTTGCTAGGTAGGAACCATGATGTCGATGTAGATATTCTATCTGCAGCGAGCTCCACAGTGAGAGGAATAACCTCTATCTAATACTGCATTGATATGAAGGACTTTGACGCAGTTTGGAAACACAAGTGATACACTGGAATTACAAAAAGAATAGCATTTCTGCATTACAGGGTCCAAAGGAAATAATTTATGCTGCAGGCTTTTTTGTTCTAGTGACGATTATTTTATAGGAAATAGGTTTTGATTTCTAAACTTAGCCATACTGCCCACAAACGGTACTTTCTGGGGATTAGCGACTGATCTTTCCATTTCTCAGCTTTCTTGGTTCTCTTCACATCTTCTGCTTTCCAATGTTTGTGTGTGTATGTGTGTGTATGTGTGTGTGTGTGTGTAAGCTCTGTAGCCAAATGCAGAATAGTTATCTGGCAGAAGCAATAAGCCACTGGAATACAGACATATTTCTGTCTCCAAATTACACCACGTCTTCAGTCTGAAGGCCGAGGATGGCAGAAAGAATAAAGTTTGACATTCATTTCTGTTGTCCACTGAAGGGATAGGGGAATTCCCTTTCTTTGGTGTTTCGAACCCGCAGAATAGACAGTCGAAGGCTAAATTCAGTATCCACGCAAAATGTTTGCTGATTTGAAAAGAGGTGTTGCAAGAGCAAAGATTTCAGAAGTAGAAAGACCGCTTGAGTGCATGTTGAAATCTGTCCCTCTTGATGGAACTAATAATCTTTGCAGTTTGGGGTGGGAACCTCCCTGTGTTTGATTTCTGTCTGGCCTAAGCTCATTTCCCAGGTTAATGGCAAGACATCAGTAAATCCTTCAATTGCCAGTGAGTGGCTTGGCAACTACTATTCCCAAATATCTAAGAACTGATCGTGCCTTTATGTATTTATTACCTCATCCTCTCTGCTTCAGCCCACTTGTGCATCCCCATTGAGGGTGAATGTCCGTCTGGTGGGGCTCTGGTCTGACTGTCTCCAAAGGACAGCTAATGTATGTATATTAAATAAAGCCACTATCAAACTGCAGAGTTCTTTGCTGGAGCTGGCTTCACACAGCACAGCAGCCCTTATAAAAATTGCCTGTTTCTTATTCTAGACCCAAATAAACTTCCTCAAAGTTCAGGTTCTTACTAAAGGAGCTGAAATTGGCAACATGATGCATGGTCACTTCATTAGGAAGTGTTTTCTCTGTAGTCAACAGAATTCAATAGTCACCTGCTAAGGGCAATTCATGTTATCTCATATCTGAATTGTTCTATGGTTATCACTATCTTACCTCAAGAGCAACTACCTGCTTAAATTAGGTGATCCTCTTAGTGCCTTAGGTGGGAGAAACTGGTCCTGGGCTTGATTACATGGAATATCTCAGTGGATTTTGTTAGCACAGAAAAAAAAAGAAAAAAAGGGATTGTGCTGTAGCTATAGCCAGGCAAAAGCACCTGAAACCAAGTGAGAACATCTGCTGTTCATGGCTTTCTCATTGCTTTTTTCTTTCTTTCTTTCTCTTAATTTACAGATAATCATGGTCTTAGACAACACAGAAAATACCAATTGACCCAGGTGTCAAATTGTACCTAACTGGCAAATAATCCAGTTGAGAAGGTAATGATTTCCAACAGATTAAAATATGTTAACATAAACTACTGAGCCAAATTCTATTGCATAACAAATGCATTCTGAGAAATTAAGTATGATTATAGTGAAATGAAGATTAATAATGGAATAACTGTATACTGGGTTACTATCTGAATTGATTAAGATAATTCAAGTTATCACTAAGGCTTTATAAGGTATATGCAATGTGATTGCTGGGGACCAAATTTTGTAGCCAGTGACCACACGTTGGGCTGAGGAAAAGACATGCTCAGCCATTTTAGACTTCAGTGGGGTCGCTGAAAACCTGCTGGGGTCTGAAAGGGTGTGGGTGGCCTTTGTTACACATGTAGAGTGAGACTTAATTATAAATCACATGCCTCCAGGCAGGCACTTTTTCAGCAAACAAGCACCTATAAAGCTGTACCAATACCTCAAACATGATCAATAATACAATGGAATATTCTTTATAGGAGCACTCCAGTCAGACATTGTCCTTCTGGTACTGGTGACTACAGAAGTACAAATAATTCTGAGTTTTTATGACTCATTCCAACTTCTATTTCACAACCCACTTTTCCCTGTTGACTTTTGCGAGAAAGTTATTGTTAATCACTGGTGACCTCTGCACCTTAAACTCTGTGCTAATCCTGGCATACTCCTTTGTATCTCAGTTTGCTGCATACCTTAACATGAGACAGGAATGTTTCGTGTTGCAGAAAGGAATTTTGGGCTCAGAAACCTGTATTTCATGGAAACACGTTCTGCTAGTGGAAGCACCAGTGGTTCAGGCATATCTTGCTGCTTGACACTGCAGAAAAGAAATGCTTGGAATGAGGCAATGTGAATCTTTTCTCCACTTTGTAGATGTTTCGAGAAAGAAATGAGAAAGCTACTGGTTGGGAGAAAGTCATCATTCCTTTCTCTGCTATGGCTTGTGATTAAATAGCAGGGTCAGAGTTGGATTTTTGGATAGCTGCCGGGCCTTTGTTACTGCTTTTTTTGTCTACATCTATTTTGTATCTCAGGAAATAAGTCAGAGAGCAAACTTCCAGCCCTCTCTCACCTAGCTCTGAGGGGTCAAGATGCCTGTATGCAATGCGGCAGAGAGAGCTGTTCAGGATGCCTACATACCCCATCTGTGTGTCATCTTGAGTCCATACTGGAAAAAGACCTCTGATCATTTGATTAAAGTGTCCTTGTGATATTTCTATGGGAGAAGCAAAATGATTTGTGCCCATCATGTCTGTATTACAGATGTGTAAAACTTAAACTTAAACTTAAGCCATGAAGCAAGTCTTGGTTTAACAGAGGCTCAGACTCGAGGTGCTCAGAGTGGTCGGGCTCTGAATTCAGACTCTGACACTCATTTTTACATAAAAATGAACTTTGAAGAGTGACTCAGCTGTGTCTGCTGCAGGGTGCCCTCTTGGCTGCAGTGATTGCACTCCCTGCGTTTTTACTTTGTTACTTGGCACTGTGAATTCCCCCCTGTGTGGGCCCATGAAATATTGAATCTAACAAAATTCCTATATGTCTTTGCTCTGTTATGTATAGAAAAACAGGAGGAGGAACTCACAATAAGAAATGGTCATAGATATCAATCAGAGGACCAAATATCTAAAGATTTACAGCATCATTAAGGAGTTTTTCCATTGATTTTGTGAATGAAGGAAGGAAGAAAGGAAGAAAGGAAAGAAATAAGTGAGGGAAGAAAAGGAATAGAAAAAGAAAGAAAAGAGAGCAGTGAGCAATTCTCTTAAGAAAAGGAGTTGTAGTTCATTGAACTTTGTCTTCCTTTTGCATTCCCAATCTTAGGTAAATATTTGAGCGAAGTCCAAACCAAATACACACACCAAAATAGCATAGGGTGTAACTGATACAATCTCCAGAACTCATAGAAAAGGCGACTTTGAAGGGGGAAGGGAGAGACCTTTTCCTAGAACAGCTATTGCTTGGGTGAAGACCATCGCCCCTCTTACTGGACAATGGGAATTAAGTATTTTCCATAGCAAGCACAACAAAATATCCCATTTTAGAAATGTGGCCGTTGCTGAGATAGCAGAGGAGATCTAAATGTTCAATGCCCTTTTGCAGTGCTTTTCATGTGATTGTCCTAAAGTCCCTCATAAACCTTTTTCCCCCACATATTGAAATAATCAGATCATCTGAGGCACTGGAACAGGTTGCCCAGAGAAGCTGTGGATGCCTCATCCCTGGAAATGTTGGATGGGGCTCTAAGCAACCTGGTCTACTGGAATGCGTCTCTGCCCATGGCAGGGGGTTTGAAATTAGATGATCCTTAGGGTCCCTTCAAACACAAGATGTTCTCTGGTTTCATGACCTTTTCTATGCAGTAATAACTTCTCTTTTCCAGCTTTCAGTGGATGTTGTCTGTGTGTTATGGGAAAGAAGTGAAGTTGAAAGGCAGTGCCTCAGCAGAAAGGAGAAATCCAATCCGTGGAGATTAAAAATCAAGTCCCTTTTTCCTATCTGCATGACAAAGGCCCATTGCATAATGCTATGAGTACAGCTAAATTCAAGGCTTAGTCTCTCAACTCCTGGTTAGGCAACAGAGGAGACAGATAGGGCTGGAGGAACAGTTGGATGGAGATAGCTTTGGTCATGTAAATGCCTCAAGTTCACTGTGAGGAGTCTGAGCGACTCATCATTTCGTGCCAAGCTCAACTGCTTTGATGGAGGCATCACACCCAACGTGCACTGAAGATGTCCTCACATGTCTAATGTGTCTAGATATTCTGGCCTTTAATATCCTGCAAGTTGCAGGAATCTAGAGGTGATAGGGACACAGCAGTGGTCAAAGCCTGTGTTGGGTTTTCTCTGGTGTTAAACACCACAACATGCATTGTGTGTCATGCATCGAGCCCAGGTGAGGACTGGGCCCATTCCAGTGTTGGCTGTTACTGAAGGTATAAAAAGTCTTTATGTGAGGAGGAGGTTATGGAAGGGAGTGGTGGAAGGGAAGGCTTATTATGGAGATGGAGCTGAGCCTGCCTTTGGGACAAGTCTGTGTAGCTGTTTAGAAGAAAGCAAAAACCAGGTCCAATGCATCTGGCACGTGTTCTCTGAGGATTGAAAAGGATCTTTGACTTTTGCAGCTCTGATCACAGGTTGCGCCTTGCGCTGTTGCACCGTGCCACACACAACTCTCACCATGGGTACAAAACGTTCCTCTCTGGAGGGCTTGTGATCTTCTGGGAGGGTTGCTGCTGGCTGTCAAAAGACTGCTGCATTTGCCCCAGAGGAGAGGAGGGATACAGATGCACACCAGATTTCCACATTGTGTGAAAGGAGCCTTATAATTATCTTATACATTACAGTTGGGAGCCCCAGGCAAAGGGTAGGCTCCTGTGCTTTCTCCTGACCCATTGTGTGAAGTCTCATGTGATGAAGGGTGGGGAAGTGGCTGCCTCAGACGTCTTTGTCGTGCAGTGTTAGTGATTACGTGACAAATGGGGCTGGGCCAGCCTGCCTGGGCACAGGACGAGGTTGAGCAGTGTGGCTGTGTGACGTGTTGGGCACTGTGGTGGGCAAGGGGCTGGGACATCACCAGCTGCTGACATGGCTCTTACTTGTCCTTTGGCAAGGTCTCACCTGCACCTTGTCTTTTTTGTCATCATAGAACCCTAGGAGGGTTTGGGTTGGAAGAGACCTTAAGGATCATCTCGTTCCACCCCCTGCCATGGGCAGGGACAACTTCCACTAGACCAGGTTGCTCTAATCCCTGTCCAGCCTGGCCTTGAACACTTCCAGGGATGGGACATCCACAGCTTCTCTGGGAAACCTGTTCCCGTGTCCCACCATCCACATAGTGAAGAATTTCTTTTTTACATCTAATCCAAACTGCACTCTTTTAGGCCATTCCTTTTTGTCCTACCACTCCATGCCCTTATTAAAAGTTGCTCTTCAGCTCTTGTGAAGCCCCTTTGGGTACGGGGGGTGCTGATCTAAGATCTCTCCAGAGCTTTCTCTTGCTTTGCCTTGCCTTGCCTTGCCTTGCCTTGCCTTCCCTCTTTGTCCCTAGAGATGGGTCATTTTAACACCTTTTTGCCCCTCCCAGCTTTGCCTCTGTAATAAGGACCAGCAGGAGCTTGTGTACCCTGCAGCGTCATCTTCTCCATGCTGGTTCAGGATCCCTTTGGAAAAGCAAAAGCGGGATAAAATAGGCAAATTTTTGACCTCTGTATGAACAGATTGTACTTAGCTGTTGTCACTGTGGCATAATAGGAGAGGATTTGCTCTTGTGAGAAGGGATGGATGTGCTGTAATCCCCCTTAGCCTGGTCCAGCACATCATGTGTGGTCTGGGTGCTGAGGTGCTGCTGCAGATGAACTGGCTTGTTCAGGCTGTAGCTGCATGCAACTAAAATTAATTCCAGGATTAATGTTTAAGCTGGCTGCGAGAGGCTGTTCATCTCATAGAAATGCTGCAATTGTTGGACTAAAGGTGCAGTCACCTCTCAGAAAGGGATGAAATCAAAATCACACAAAATTTTCAAAAAGTACAAAAAAAGAAAAAAAAGAGGTTTTGTCAAGGTTTTGCTTCACATAATTAAAAATATTTCCTTTGTGTCCAGCTCTCTTTTTTGAACAAATGATTTTATTTTTCTGAGTAATATTTTTTCACCAGAGTCAGGTCCAAGAGAAAATCACAAATCTGGTCTTTGAACTTACTGAACTGAAACTCTTTGTTCACCTTGAGTGGTTTCTCTAGCAATACTTGAAGCCCACCAGCTTGCTTAAATGGACCTTGGGCCATGGGCAGGGTCGGCTTCCAGGAGCTGACAAAATCAAAGTTTTACGAAAGAATTCCCAGTCTGTGGCACACCCCACCACCCCACCCAGGAGAGAGAGATTATGGGAACTCATATCACAGAAAGATCAAGCTTCATTTTAATCACCTCTTGTTAATGCCTTTCTTATATTGGATTTTAATACATTTTTAATCTGTTTTTCATTTTCCATGCTTTATCACTTGGGTGATCAGCGCGAACAGGAACCAACCTGATGCTGGGATTGAAACACAGCAGAGGAAGTGTAAAAGCAGAAGTAAAATTTCCCAGGAGGTTGTGGAGGAGGGATGTGAACTGAGGACTTGTCTGGCAGAAAAACTCTAAACTGGGAGTGAGGCAGCTGATGTGACAGTGCCCTGTTCTGTGACCTTGAGACCCTTTAGCCTGTGTTCCTACATCCTTTTGATTGAATATTCAGTTAAATGCATAGAATCATAGAATCACAGAATGATTTGTGTTGCAAGGGACTTTAAAGATCACCCAATTCCAACCTCCCTACCATGGGCAGGGACACCTTTGACTAGACTGGGTTGCTCATATTCTCCTTTAGTAGATATTTTTATTCTAAAGCACCGAGCACACTGAAACCTTCTTCCCAGCTACATCCTCAAAGTAATGCCCCACACAGAGAAAAGAAAAATCTTCAAAAGTTATGATAATGACACAGAGAACCTGTCAAAAACCCCTTCTGAGGCACTTCTCCCATCCCCCCCATGATGAACTTATTTTCCCTTCTTTTCAAAAAGACCCTTATCAACCTTTCAATCTTTCCCTGTAAATACACTGACAAGTGTCAGGCCCTGGCAAACGTATAATTAAGGCTGAATACAATTTGCTAATAAAAGCCAAGAAACCCTGGGTTGAGTTTACTTACATTATCCCCACTGGGCACTTTCCATCAGAATCTTTTATCAGCCTCTGTAAATGCCACTTTGACATTATTTTTACTGAATCAATCAAATGCAGACACTACACTACATCTCCTCCTTGCAGAGAAGATGCTCCAGCTAAAGAAATAAAGGTTTGTGCTGTTGTTTGTTTTTGTCATTGCAACTCCTCTGACTCACAAAGCACAGTGTGGTTTTGGAAGGAGAGAAAGAATGAGAAAAACAGAGGAGAGAAAAAGACAGAATTGGAGAGAGAGAGGCAGAAAACGTGAGCCAGAGATTGTGGCAGGCTTTACAAATTGGCACAGTCTTATCAACAGCATTTCATGGTTTTCTGGAACTCTTTCAAAGGGAACTTGCCTTTGTGTGCACTGGCTTAAGCTTTACTAATATTTAAAGCTATATTTAAAAGTTTATGAAAATTACTTTTGAGTTCCTCTGTCTCTTAAAATCGCCGAGGCCAATGTTTGCTTCTTGCTGTTATCCCACTCACCCCCCTCTTCCCGCATTTTTCTGTGGTTTTACCGTCCTCTTCGTCCTTCCTTGGCAGGCTCTCTGCCTTTCCCTCTCCCTCCCGTTTGCTGTGTTCCCTTCATCCAGCCTTCCCCCTCTTCATTTCTAGGGGGCTGGGAGAAGGGTTTTGTTTGGTGGGACTGTTTGTGGTGGGTGAGGTCCAGCTCCAAGCAGCGCCGGTCTCCACTACATCAGTAAGTGTGTAAGTAAATACATCTCTCCCTCTCTTTCTCTTGGCTCCCTGCTTGGGCAGAGGGTCAGCTGGCTTTTCTCCTTGCTCCCGGCTATGTCTGGGTCAGTTGAGCACAGTCTGACACCTCTAACAACCCACAGTGGCATCCTCGTCCAAAAGCAGATATGGAAATAGCTCAGGTGATCCTTAGCACAGACACACAGTGCTTCTAATGGGATTCAAGGAGAGAAATCATCCCAGCTTTCCACTGATGGGTGGAGGACTGATGGAAGCCCCAGACTGTGTCCAGATTTGCCTGCAGCCAGTGTTATTTGTGTACAGGTAGGCACAGGGGATTGTGCTCTACCTGAACACCAAGGCTGTTTGGAGGAGAGGAGTTTAAACACATTCAACATTTTGGTCTGCAGATATGCCCTTGGTCTGGGCATGGATGGCAGGAGGACACACGAAGGGGAGGGTGGTCCAACACAAGCTTCTGTAGCTCTCCCAAAGGTGGTGACACTTGGGGTAGAGTTTGCCTGCCCCCCACCGTGTGATGGCTGTGTCTGAGCTGCTCACCCTTCGTAAAGGATCATGCTGAAAAAGACATCAGGATATTCTATGATTCTATGATCTGCAGAGGAATTGCCTCTTAAAAAGGCAATTTCTCACCAGGGCTGTTGGAGCTGGAGACGCCTCTCAGCTGTGTGAATAAGTACATCTCAGAGATCTAAATAAAGGTAAGATGAATCCTCTTCGGAGTAAATGACTTGGAGAAGTTAAAAAATATTAGATCCCAGTTAATGCATTCTAAAAGGACTTGCAATATTTTCTCATCAGAGTTTGTATCAAAAAGCATCATGTTAGCTAATGTGGTTTTAAACATAGAGTGTGTGTGACAGTGGCTACATTAGTTCAAGCCAGAGGGCCCTGCTGGTCCAGCACTGTTTCCCACAGCAGTCAAGAGTAAATGTTTAAAGAGAAGAATAAACTACTTATAGAAAAATAAAGTGTCTGTGCCTCCAGCCATCACTGATGTAGACATCTTCAGGAGACTACATTTATACAACCAGACTTAACAGCCTCCAGTGTGTCTATCTGTTGAAATTTCCGCTTTTTTGGGGCTGTTTATTAAAAAAAAAGTTAATACCTTGGGTATATCCAGTGGCAATGTCCTGCTTGCCTGGTTTATTCCCAGATGATGGAGACATGGATGATTCTGTGCCTTCACAGTGCCCTGGAAAGTGCCTGCTCTGCACCTGGGGCAGTTTGGTGGAGTTAGGCTGACTTCAGACAGGATGATCTTCTACGACTTTTCCGTGACTTCAAAAGAGGTAGGCAAATGTGCCCTATCTGAGGAAGTGACCCCTGGCTTTACCTTATTTTATGACATTAAAAAGAGCAGCTTTGGTGTAGGAGAATGTCGAGCAATGCTCTCATCTCTCAACGCTTAAAAGCGCATAGGGATGAACCACAAGGATAAGCTATAAATGACTTCTGTATCCCATAATGTATCAGTTATTAGCAAATCCTTTATATAAATGAAACCCAGATCCTTTAGATTCCTTTTGAAGAAATCTTGTCCTCTGGCAGCTGGAACTGCAGTGGTGGGAATGACGGAGGTAGTGGCTGGAAGACACGGCTGTCTGCTGGAGATAGGATCAACGTTCCTGCGAGGGACAACTGCAAATTTGGTGTTGCACTGAGATTATAAATCTCCTTAGATTTTACTGGCGTTTTTGGAGAGAGAGGGAAAGTAGATTTAGAAAAATATGATATATAGGCACACGTACATATTTTTAAATTCTGTGTATAGATGGTAGCATCATACTCTGTGGTAGAAGGTATATTAAGCTTTAATGCATTAATCAGTCCAGGACTGATGGAGTGTATGTGATCATCTCTGTTTTACAAGGCAGGGGAAGGTTAAATGATTTGCCTGAGGCCAGAGACTAAATCAGTGTCACAGATGGGATGAGAAAGGGAGCGGCTCCAGTTCAGGTTGGATTCTCAACAGAACGGGCAACACCAGAAGGAAATAAGGCTCAGGCGAAAAGCGGTGGTGGCTTGTCACTCCAGTGTCCATCACTCTGCCAAGCAGTGCTGCTAAGGGAAATGTCCTCTGCCTCCTTTTTTTCTCATCAGATAAAACAGCAGCCAATACTCTCTCTACATTCTCTACACAGACTCATCTTTGCCTGTTTCAAACTTCCTCTGTGCTGGAAAATGATTTTATTTTTATTTTCTAGAGGTCAGACATCTCAGTGTCCTGAATTTCTCTGCAGCAGCAAAAAATACTGCCCCAGCCTGATCCTGTCACTGCAGCTCCTACTTTGTAAAAAACACGTAGTGCCTATTAAAAAAACAACAGTCACACACTCCAAATAATTAGTGTCATTATTAGTACTGTGGCATAACCTGCAGGGCCCAATTAAGATCCAAACCTTATCACGCTAGGTTGGGGAAACATACATTAACGCACAGTTTCAGCTTTGAAGATTTTGCATTTTTAATGGATGGAATTAAGAGTGGGAAAAAGGAACTTATTCTCCCTATTTCACAGGCAGAGCACTGGGACCCGGGGATATTAAGTGAGTTGCCCAAGGTCACGTGGGCTGTGTCAAAGGCAGGAGCTGAACCTGTGTTCCTACCTCCTGATCAAGGAGAGCTGAGATGGAGCTTATAACTATGATGAGTCTTTAATACAACAGGGAAAGTAATAACCAGAAGAAAGAGCTTGGGAAGGAAAGAGGGAGGGAGAGGGATGCGTGTGATTGTGTCTCTCACAGCCAGCCTGTTCAATGACTAATAACAACTGGTCTTGACTGAGATGCTTCGGGGGATGTCGTATTTCATCCCAAACCACTTAAAGAGCCAGTTAGTCTTAGGGAACTCTGAGCCTGTAATCTAATGCCCAAATAACAACATTTGTCATTAAGTCATTTTAAGTAGAGCATGCATGTATGTGTGTGTATATTTACAAATATATACACACACAGTGTTTTACTTGTTTAACCTACATCTATATGTATATATAATAACACATGCGCACACACACACACCCTGCCCTGTGTTAAAATAACATGGCTAAGTTAGGAGTGGGCCTACCACTGCAGCCTGGAAACACAGATGATTTAAAGGTTGTTGTTAACTTTTTTAATGACAAAAAAAATTAATGTTCCATTGAAATCCATGTTTTGTAAAGCTGTGCTAAAAGTACTTAAGCAATGGCAAAATATCCCATTCTATTATTTGAAGAATGAAATATTTTTTTTTTATTTCCTTTTTTTTTTTCCCCCATAGTTAAATGCATTTTTTTACATAATCTTCTAGTAAGGTTTGGGGTTGATACAAAATTTAAGTATTTCAAAGTTAGTCAGTTTTTGAATTTAGTCTGTGGGTTGAAAAAAAAAAAAAAAAAAAAAAATNTTTGGGGTTGATACAAAATTTAAGTATTTCAAAGTTAGTCAGTTTTTGAATTTAGTCTGTGGGTTGAAAAAAAAAAAACAATAAAAGAATCTGTATTCCAGGTAGAAAAAAAGGTTAGAATGATTAAAAAAATCCCATTAAATGAAACATTAAATGAAAAATTTGATTCCCCTACCTGGGAAGTAATGTTCCCTTTGCCCCTGTGATTCAGTTCCCTGGGATAGACGCATTCTGGTGGAATCCCAACAGGTATAATACACGTTCCTCCCCACAGACTGTGTTGTTTACCACATGGGAGGGACCTGTTGCAGTAGTGATAGGGGTTCAAGGCAGTGGAGAGCCCGTTACAGCCACTGGAAGGAGGGTTTAACTCACAGCCCCTGTAGATATTGGGGGCTATTGCACTGCAGAAGTGGATTCTGGCTCTGCTTCTGAAAAATGTTTCCAGCCAAATCATTTTGTGTTGGTTTGGTACAAATGGTCAGTTATGAGTTTCCCACCTTGGAGGTAATCTGGAGATGCTGACCTCTTTCACAAAAGAGCTCAGTTTTGTCCTTAGAAAAGATGCTGGAAAGCAGCTTTCTCCTTGCCACAGAGCGGGTACCCAAAATTAGCAGCTTCTTTTCTCCTTAACTCTCCTGTACTTCAACATCTGAAGAAATGAGACCAAGAAAACCCTCTCAGCACACAGAGGTGTTACAGAGAGAAAGGCATAAATATTTGCAGTGCCTTCAGGTGTTAAAGTGATGGGCAATGAGGAAAGGACTGTGTGGAAATGAATCATTCTGTCTTGGGGCAAAACTGTGCTGTCATGCAAAAACATTTGTCTTGAGGGTCATGCATCACACAGGGACGAAAGTAAAATCCCAAAGATCTTGTGATTACAGGAGCTCTGTCCAGCCTCTGCACAGATTAAGACCTTATAGGAAGAGAAAGAAGTGAGTGTGTATTTGCATCCCTTTTGCAGAGTGGATGTGTGCAGAATAGCAGCTTTAATCCCAGAACTTAAAAAGTGTTGGACGCTTGACTTGGAGATCTGAGTTATAGTTGTTTGATGTACTTTCTCTTTTTGCATCTCTTTGCACAGACACATTAGATAGGCAGCATATATTTACATTCTGGATTTATGAAGTTGGAGCTGGACGTTTTTCTAAATTGCTGTGAAACTAATGCTTTTCACATCCTGTTCGGTCTTTTTGGGCATCCTCATTTGCACATCAGCTGGCACAGTTGCAGGTTTGACTTTGTTTTCCTCTTTCTGCTGCGTTTGCAGCTCTCTCCCGTTTTCCTATATTTCCATCTTCTGATTGAAGTGACCTTTCCCATTCACCCTTAAAATTCCACCTAACCAAAAACTAGTCCTGCCTCCAGGCCTGTAACTGCGGCCTCTGTGTCCTGGGACAATGGGGTGAGGAAAGCAAAATAAGGGACATTCCTTGAGGTCCTCGGTGTGCGGATAACAAACAGGGCACAAGAGGCAGGCAGGTAAATCAGAAATCACTCCATTAGCTGGTTAAGCATTTTGGACCAGGTACATTAGGATGTGGCAGCCACAATGGAGGGACATTGTCCATTTGATATTCATGAGATGAAGAAGGTTTAAGAAGAGAAAAGGACTGGGGGAGGGAGGGATGTGGGCTTTCTAATGTAAACACCATTATCATTTGAAAATCAATTAGCTCCTTGCACCAAATGACGAGACTTAAGGCCCTTTTCTAAACTGCTATTGTGAGCCTGGGTTATTTACTTT
Organism: Eulacestoma nigropectus; assembly: GCA_013397775.1. Taxonomy (NCBI): domain Eukaryota; kingdom Metazoa; phylum Chordata; class Aves; order Passeriformes; genus Eulacestoma; species Eulacestoma nigropectus. The sequence continues at coordinate 2,172,340 of VZTE01005687.1, read as the reverse complement.
AATTAAGAGGAGACAGAGTGGATTATTGTCTCAAACTAAGGAGTTGGGAAGAGTCAGAAAATTACACTCTACCTCACTGCACAACAAAGCCCGGGTAAGAGACAGGCTCCAAACCCAGCAAAGTCGAAAAGAAATTAGCCTTTAATCTGGATTCATCCTACATAAGGAGCAATCAAAAGGAAGGAAGGTTTGGAGACTCCTTGCTAAGCACCAGGCATGACATTGCAGTGGCTGCCACTGCCAGCTCTTCTGCTGGAACTTAATATTGGTTCTGGGAGGGGCTTCTGCCCCTGGAAGGGTTAGAGTTTGAGAGCAAAGAGTTCCTTTGTCCTAAAATTTGACACATTGAAATGTCAGTGTGGGGCTTCGTTTCCTCCAGCCCTCCAACACAATAATGGAGCAATGCATTGTTCTAGAAAGAAATCTAATTGTTGATGCAAAGATGTCTCTCCTGGATGAAGATGCTAATATTTTTTGGCTCTTATTTAATTTAAGCAGCTTGGATTAAAAAATTAGGAAAAAAAAAGAAGAAAGAGGGAAAAAAAAAAGCAAAGGAATTTGGCAAGTGACTAATCCACAATATTGTCTTATTTGGCATATGGAGAAACACCCCTCGAGGTATCTAATACTGAGATGTTTCAGCTCTGTTTTGCATTGCCCACTCTTACTCTGCATACTCTAAATATGTATTAAGTCAGTCGAGCATGGCAGCTGCTGAAGGAGTTGCCACAGCTTACTGGGTAAATAATGATCGTTTTTTAAATCACCTAAATGCGTATCTACCCCAAAGACCATGGCGGTGGCTTATGGGAATGCTGATTTGCATTTTAAAAATTTTGCTCAGATGTATTTGCAGTTGCTGTGCCTCCCACTGATTTCTCCGTGCTCCAGTTTTAAGTCCAGGGCCCAATTCTACTCTCAGTTATGAATGGAAGAATAAGGACTGACATCATTTAAATCAGCAATGTGAAGTCAAACTGAGGAACTGCCCAGTGTGATGAGTTTTGTCAGGAATGCAAACTGGCACTGAGATTTTTTGGTGATTTTGCAACTTTAAAAATAAATCTGTGATCACTGAAGAACACCTTTTATTCAGCATGGGGTGTGAGGGGGCCTATAACGGGACAGACAGGCCAAAGATGAGCTGCTGTCCAACTTTATGTTGAAGTAGGGAAGAGACAGATCACATGTAAATGATCCCAATCAGGCTCTGCTACACCTCTAGAAAGCATCTTCCCAAAACAAGGTTTTGGGGTCTATCTAGGCCCTTTTTTTTTGCTCATGGAGGGAAAAATAGTGTATTATTCTGAATACTGACACACATCCAAGCTCATCAGCTCTTAACCCTTCACAAAACTGGGACCATCCTCTATGTTTTATCAACAGAGACACCTTGGCCCACAGCAAACCCAGAAACAGGTGGCTCTGGAAGGAAATGGATGAGGCAGCTTTTCAGAGGGTCCTGGGGAACAAAACACTTGTTACCTTATGCAGCACAAAGAAAACATATTTTTGTATATATCCAGTCAGAGTTCTCCCATGCATTCAGGACTCTTTTCCTCCAGACCACAGACTGCTCCTCCTTTGCATCTGGATCCTTTCTTTCTCATTTGGTCCTGCAATAAACCAGACCTTTTTCGTATGAGAGCCATTCCCCTTTTTCTGCTCATGTGTCCCATGGATAAGTGCCTACCCACATACTTTAGTCTTGTAGAAATGCCTGCCCAGGCTCTGGGGTCCAGCAAAGCTGATGTGTGTTAAAGAGTCCCAGCTGAGAGTTGGTTTGGCTCTTTCATCTCTTTTGTGAGTCTGTACATTTTGCCATCTGGGTAACTAGACCAGACCTAGTGGCCTGCACCTCAGCTGTGTCCTGTGACTCTTCCACCACCTCTCCTTGCTCCCTGGAGTAAAGTCTATGAGATTCAAGGTGCACAGACCTTCAATTAGAAACAAAATTGGCCATGAATCAGGCTTAGAAACCCTTGGAGGTGAATAACTGGACCCCATGATTCAAAATCTCAGAACATCATGCAGTTGGTGTCACATCCTGGGGGACCTGGGGAGGTGTAATGTCAGACAGATGCTCAGTTGTTGCTCTCTCCTCCTCTGGCAGGGTATAGCTTTTAATACTGAGCCACAATGGCACAGACAATGCATTAATTCCTGCCTTAGCACTGTACTTGTTGGATTAAAGTGCGTTCTTTATATATATATTTTCTGCTTATTGTAATAGTACTTTGTGATCTTGAATATACTTAATTGTATTAGAAATGGTGTGCTGGAACCTTTTTCATCATTATTAATATGAAAGTAAATAGAAGGAGGATTTTTTTTTTCCCCAGGAACAAATCAAATCCTCCTCTGGAGTGCAGGGTCAACAGACCCACAGGGCCGAGCTGCTGGCTGCAGATAGCATGTGTGTGTGCGTGGATGACTACACACACGTGTGCCACCTATATTTGCATTCCTACAGCTGTTCATTATTTGTATGTATTATACAGTGGAGAGAGCACAAATGTATGCAATTGAGAGACAATAATGAAAGGCCCAATCCATCAGTTCAAGTGTGTTTGGGTTTAAGGAGAAGGGGACGTACAGATAAATACACTGATTTATTCTCGCTAACTCTCTCTGCATTCTGAGGCTGGGCCCAAGTCATCGAAGCTGCTGGAGCTGACAGTGATTTATATCAGCTGCAGGGTCTGGCCTGGAGCTTTTAAGTGTATGTCAAGCACCTCCAGCACTTTCGGAATCTTTTTTTAAATGGAGTTTTCCAAATCAAAATCTGAGGGAAAGGCAAATCCATTAAGAAGACGAGCACACACTATGCTTTGTGTTTAGGGATTCCTATCATATTTATGTTCCGTTTTGACCATCCAGCTGTTCAGAGTCACGGGCTATGGCCTTGAATAGCAATCATGGTCTCATTCCATAAGAACCCAAAGGTCCCTAAACACTGGTTGGTTTGAACTGAGTCCAGTAAGGAGATGACAGGCCAGGTTGTTAATTATGACCTTTTATTCTGACAGTCAGGCTACAGACATGTCTTGGCAGCTTTTAGAGCTGTGTGAAGCAACCTCTTCCTGCGTGTTCCAGTGTTGTTACATGGCAGAGAACTGGAGAGCCCATTCAAGGAGCCAGAACAGCTTGACCATAGCTTTTTGGGTTGTGCTGCCATCTCTTTATTGCTCTTAATAATATAGAGATGTGAAACATGTGATGCCCAGGAGTGCAGCCCCAGATGAGGGCAAACGAGGTGGGGGAGAACAAGCCAGTAGTAAAGGTGGAGGGTACACAGGGCTGTAACCCTGGGGCTGCATTCCTGGCTGTGCTGGGGACCTGGGGTAAATCCCTTCTTGTCTCTGCTTTCCGTCTGTCTTTTGTGAAGTTAATTATAATCTCACTGCAGCAGAAGGTAGGGGCTCTTTCAGGGCCCATGAAGACAGTTGACCCTATTTGTGAGGATAAATAGGTAAAAGTAGTGGGAACAAGGCCTGGGGAAAGGTAGAGGCTGAGGGAGGGCAGGTGAGATGGGCTGGTTCCCAGATCAGGAAAGAAAAGGGAAGCTCAGACAGGAGCTACTTGGCATGTGAAGGAACTGTTTCCCTGAGGGGTCCAGCTGCCTAATTTGCGGGAGGGAAGAATTATTTTCTTTTGGGTGGAGTTGCCTCTGTCCTTTATTCTTATTGGAAAATAAAGCTAATTTTGGAGCTCAAGTCTAAACTCTTCTGGTCAACAAAAAAGGCACTGGCAGGAGTCAGCATCAGACTACAGCATATCTTGCCTTGGTGCAGCACCCTGTATTATAGATGCTGAATACCAATAGATTTTGCTATTGTCATGGTTTAATAATAATCAAGACTTTCATTACATCCTCAGCTTCCTCCAATAACTCTTAATTATCAAGGAAACTTGCTAAATTTAAGCACTGGTGTAAAATCAGTGAAGAGCAGAAAGGAACTTGGATCCTTCTTTCAGACCTGATCAAAGGCAGATTTTATCAGCAAACAATTTACTATAGGTTTAATTCCCCTCCATGGGCTATATAAGCAAGGAGTTCTTAGAGAAGGTTTATTCATTCCCAACTATTCATTTATCTTGGTTTCCTCAATGTCTTGTATCCCTTTTTCCAACAAGGAATCTGAGTGGCTACCTGGAGAACAGATTTTGCCCCTTCCTATACTCCTTTCCAAGCCACTGGCAGAGATAGTGAAAAGGGGTCTTCCAGGATGTGCCAGAAACAAGAAAGCTCCTACCACTCAATCTCTGCGACCCCAAACCAGTGTCTTGGCATTAGCTGCGGAAGTGCCTCCCTTCCCTGTGCATCTCACAGAGCCTGTTTTGTTCTTTTGTTCTCTAGCCCCTTTCAGAGCAGGACTGCACTGGGAAGGAAGGATTGCAGCTCCTGGGACCCCTGGCAGAACACAGCTGAAGAAAGTGTTGTCAAACACAGGCTGGGATCAACTTGCACTCTTTGTCCCTGGTGTTTAAAGTCCCGTGCAAATGTTCACGGGAGATTGTTGCAAGGATGGGCTCAGCTCCGTGCTCAGTGGCCGAGTGGAGACTCAGGAGTTACAGGAGCAGCTGGGTAATGGTGTCAACAGTGGGGTGGCAAGTTGCTTTTTTGCTCAAATACTACTTGTTGGACAAATTCCAGAGCCAGTTCTCACCAAATTTCCAGTGCAGAAAAACTCATCCACAGACTTAGGGGCTTGCCTGCATACGTCCATCTAGTTGCTGCTTTGCTCTTAAGTTGCTGTCATTGACCCCACTGGAAGCTATTGCCTTGCTGGGATCACTGGGATGAGCTGTAAGCATTCCCTAACTTGATGATCTCAAGACTAGTTGAGCTAGAAGTTAAAAATTTATACATGACTGGGGTTGTTCCAGCTGAAGTGGGCTGTTCACAGTGGCATCTGAACTGGCAAACTGGTTAGAGCTGTGTGTGTAACATCTGGCCCCAGAGCCGTGTGAAGCCGCTCGGGGCGGGGGGTGGCTGGAGGAAGGCATATGATTAAACACAGTGTTGAGGCTGAGTGGAAGTGATGGATCCAACTGCTGGTCTCACAGAAGCCCTGAAGAAAGAGGGAATTCTCTGCAAGAGCTCCTGAGAGGTTTATTGTTCCCTGGTGGTAAGGCTGCAGGACATGTCAGTGAAAGGCTGGCCTCTCTGAAGAGGCCTTGTGCCTCTGCAATGACAGCTTTCCCAGAGCTGATGCCCATTTTGCCTCAGTAGCTTCCTGCCAGAGTTCTTTGCCTCCAAGGATGTTGGCCTGGCAGGTTGCCTGGCAGCCAAATACCCTTGGTCCTCCCTGGATCATGGGACCATTGGATGATTCGGGTTGGAAGGGACTTCAGGAGGCCCTTATCTAACCTCCTGTTCTGACATCAAACCAGCTTGCGTAGTGCTGCATTATGGGCTGTTGGAAATTTCCCTGCTTTATCCAGGGATTGCTGCTCTCCGGTACTGGCCTTTGGGACCCTGGGCGCTGTGGTTCATTGGGTGGCCAGGTCCAAACCTGCTCGACCATCAAATCTTGGAGCTTCCAGCCTTCCAGGCTACAGAGGATGCAGAAGCTGTGCTGTCAAATGAGGCTGCCACCAGGTTTCGTGTTATTTTTCCTCAAAGAGGATCTCTTTTGTTTTCTTGCCCTCCTTTCCCCCAGCAAGCAGTTCTCTCTCTTATTCTCTTACTCCCTTATTCTCTTTACATATATTTGAAATAAAACCTTACAAAAATAGATGTTTTGTATTGGAGACAAATATCCAGAGTATACGTGTCTTGTTGATTGACATCTGTCTTTTCAAGATGTGCAGAAGACAGCGATGTGGTCTCAGGGTCAGATGTCACAGAACAACTACTGACTCAAGAATTGATTTCTCCTAAAACATAGGAAAAATTACTGAAACGGAGGAATTCCTTGCTGCAGGGTTTTGTGGATGCTAAATGTTTCCTTGGATTCAGAATCTGGGAGGATAAATCAATGGAGAAAAAAACCAAGGAGGTCCTTAGTAACAAATAAATCACTAATGGTTCAAGATATTCACAAACCACATATTGCTGTGTTTATAGGGAAAAGAGAGCATTTAATTTTTCCTATACTTTTATAGGGGTTGACATAGATGGCACTGGGGGTAGGAGGAATACTTTTATGCTCTATTGTTGGGATTTATAGAATTGTTTAGGTTGGAAAAGACCTCTAAGAACACCAAGTCCAACCACTAACGCAGCACTGCCAAACCCACCACTAAACCATGTCTCTCAGCACCACATCTACATATTTTTTGAACACTTCCAGGGCTGAAGATCCCACCACTTCCTGAAGCAGCCTGTTCTAATGCTTGACCATGGTTTCAGTGAAGAAATTTTTCCTAATATCCAATCTAAACCTCCCCTGGCACAATTTGAGGATGTTTCTTCTTGTCCTATCACTTGGAACATCAGAGAAGTGACTGACTCCTACATGGCTCCCTCCTGCCAGGAAGTTGTAGACCATGAGAAGGTTCCCTCTGAACCTCCTTTTCTCCAGGCTAAACAATCCCAACTCCTTCAGCTGCTCTTCATCAGATTTGTGCTCCAGACACTTCCCCAGCTCTATTCCCTTCTCTGGACACGCTCTGGACATGCAAGAAATGTCTTTCTTGTCTTGAGAGACCCCAAACCGAGTATCTCGATTTCTCTGGTGGGATGAGTTGCCACATGCCCTCGTACCTTGGCTTCCCAGTTGCCCATACACGATGTGGTTGTGGATCATAGACTTGAGCTTCTTTCCTGTGGAAATGCCAGTGCTGGATGTGGCTGGTGCATCTCTGGTATGGTGCATATGCTGATCTGCTTCGCTGCAGTGTGGGTATGTGCAGACCCAGACGCTCAGAATAACCTCTGTGTCCATATTGCCTTTATTTCTCCTCTCTCAAACATGCTCTATATCCTTTAATGGAGCAATGATCATCCTTTTTGTCCCCATAGATCTCAATATCATTAATACTCTATTGATCAGGCTCTGACTTTGGGTCAGGAAGTGCCCACGTGTGATTGTAATGAAAAACTGAGGAGTTTATTCAGATTGGGTTCACACAGAAGCCTCTTTCATGCCATACCACAGATTTCCTCCCAACCCCTTTTTTGACTGACTGCTTGTGCATTTCCTCCTCAGTCTCCTTTTTCCCTTCAGGGAAACCTTTAAATAAAACCTTTCCCAGACTGTCATTTGCCTCCAGAGTGCTGTTGAAGACCCACAGTAATATTTTTCAAACAGCAACAGGGCCACCCTATACCACTCACCATCACACTTGGTCTCAGTCTTCTCATACTGGTCTATGGAGAGAGGAAACAAACAAAAAAAAGCCTCACTGGGAAGTCTGACTTGAGATTCATAGGATTAGGTCTGTTAGCAGTGCTATATACAACCCTGACATGCAATCAGCAAAGTAAAATATTCGTTATTGCCTGACTGTCAGCTGAAGACAATTTCAATTATTCTGGCATTTCAATGGATGAAGAAGCCCTTTAGGCTGGCTCATGAGATTAGACTTAAAGGCTCTGTAAATTAAGAAAGTTGCAATCAGTGTATTATCTGACAGGCAGCTGTGGAATATACTCCAACAGGGAGGGGAAGGAAGAAAGAAAAAAAGAGACAAATTGCTATATTCAGGTTGTGGTTTTGATATATCAATTTACAGTTTTAACATATGCATTTAGGAAATAATTGTTTTGCATTACTTAAATCAGCTTTAACAACATCAGTGTGAAGATTTCAACTCCTACAGCTTGAAAGGTCAGTTTTTCTTTTGCCTTGCACTTTCTTTGAAAGACTTGTTTGGGTTAGAGGAGGAAAAATGTTAAGCATTGCCGGAAGAATAAATCTTTCTGAAAGTTATTCAAATATTATAATATATGGCTGTTGATCATAAAATTCCATTAGAAGCAACATCTGTAATGTCCCCCAGGTTAATTTTTATAATATGATCTCAACCTCCTTTTGCTGGATATGCACGGATGTGGTAATTGTGACCATATATGGCTTTTACCGCTCCCATCTGACGTGTTAGGGAGAATAACTGGTATCATCCTATCTTGCACTTCTGGAGCTTTTATCTCCCAGTTTCCTAAACTGTTTCGACATTTTTCCAAGCAGCAGTGAAGAACCTGTTTGCTTCCCCCAGTTAAATGGCTCTTCCTGGTCAGAAATGCTGACTGCTAAAAAAATGGATGAATTTCAGGCTCTTTTGGCAAAGAACAAGTTTAGTAACAAAGCACAGTTTAGTAACAAAGTGTGCTTATTCTGGTGGTGGGGGGGGGGGACTTTGAGTTCCAGGAACACGGGCTGCTGAGGGAGCTGATGAGTTGTGACATACAACAGTTGGTGAAACACAGTGGTTGATTTGTGGCAATGAAGGCTTCAGCAGAGGCGTGGAGTGGGAAGGTGTCATTGAAGGTTGGGACATTTTCCTTGTTCCTGCCACTCCAGCTAGTGAGGCTGAGGAAGTGCAGTTACCATAGAGCTCCCTACATCCACACAATGTAGATACCAAAGTGATTACAGCCCAATCAGACAGATTAAATACCTCCTAGTTGCTGTGGTGATGTCCATTTGTCAACCCCCATTTGTCAACCCCCAGCCTTCCTAACAAGGGTAATCTCGTGTGGCCTGTGTCATGAAAATTGTCAAGGGCAGACTCTGGGCAGAGTCTAAATTTATGAGTGCACTTGATGGCATATTCTCCTGTGGTACAGTTGAGATTCAATATCTTAAGAGACTCTCCTTGCTATTAGTCTTCACTCTGGTACATGAAACTCGAGTTCAGTGGTTTCCTCTGCAAATAGCCTACTGCTCCATAAAGGCTGATAAATCCTGAATTTTGTGCTTCTAAGGCACTTATATGCCCTCTCTTTTATATATCTGTCTTTTATATATAAATGAAACAATGAACTGAAAACAAGATATCACCTTTTTTCTCTCGTACATCCTGCTTGAGCACAGGTCCAGGCCCAGGACTAATTCCTTCACACGATTCATCTTATGTTTAGATGTTTACAACACGGAGGGAAATATCTTAGATTCCCACTGCCACTAAGGAGAAGGAAACACTCTCGGAATCCAGACTGTCCACCGTGGTGGACACCTCACTTTGTGCAGAGAAATAATGATCTAGAAGTTCCTATTTCTCTCCAGGAGCTGTAAAAACCTTGACTACTAGCTCACATTCACAAGTTTAAATCCAGGTGAGATGAATACCACTCTTATTTGCCTGCAGAGCTTGTGTCTTGCCATGGACATGTAGAGCAGAAATTAGTTTTGGTAGATCTTGACTGGGACCTCTAGAGATGGTGACAACAACAGTGACCATGATAACAGCAGCTACAAGAGCCATAGATCTGATGCAAGGATCCATCAAATATAAGATTTTCACTACCCATCATCCTTAATAACTTTCCCTTATCAGCCTAATTTTAATATCATCAACTTTAGTGCAGACTTCATTCACTTCAGTGGAGCTCTTTTCAAATGACAATATTATAAACACGCCTTTGATCTGTAGATCAGGTGTTACCAAAAAGATTGGCATCTGCAGGGTTTTACTTCCTGGTTGTGACCTGTTTCTGGATTATTAAAATGATGTGAGTAGCATCTTGCAAGTTACACTTTGAATATTGGAATAAAAAGGTCCAAATTTCCAAGCATAACTACTGATTCTCAGAGTTTCTAGTTTGAATGGCTTGAACTTAGATGCCTTCATCTTGAACTTGATTTCTGAGTGCTGGGTGCCCTCTCTCTGAAATCCAGGCTTTGATAAAAAGTCTTATGTTGGCAACATACAAACAGACTCCCTGAATCTCTCACTACTTTCGGAAATCTTGGTCAAGGATCCTTGGTCAATGCACCCAGGTCATCTATTTGGCACATTGCATATTGAACATTTTATTTTACGTTCAAGTGAGATTTTGACCTATATGTGCAAAATAAAAAATTTTGGAAGTTGAGACACAGTATTTTTTATTGATGATTCTTTTGAAATATTCAGCATTGCCTGTGCTGTTTCTCACTTTTTTTTCCCCCCTGAGTTTGGATAGAAAAGCTGTAAACACATACTTTAAAAAAATGGAAAACTTCACTAGCAATTTACCCCAAAGTTATGCATCTTTCTTCTTTAGAGAACATTTAGCTAAAATTAGATGACAGCTCTATACCCTTAGAACCAGTGTTATGTTTTTCCTCCATTTCTGATCTACATAATTCAAAACAAGGAAATGTTAGCAGGTAAAACTGCAGGGTAAAACCTTTGGCTGCTGGAAATATTTGCATTTATTAAACTAACAACTGTAAAGCAGATATGCACATCTTTAGACTTCCTCATTCTTGCCTTATTAAAAAAGATCTTTGAAATTCAAAAACTTCCATGTAAATCTTGTGCAGGTTTTTTTTCCTTCCCTTGATGCAGATGACTGTACTTGGGTGGCTTAAAAAACCAGAACCTGGATCCAAAAACCTCAACACCTCACTGATGGCTAAAATCCAGACCTAGTCTGGATCTAAAATTTGGCAATGTCTGGAATGAGGGTCCCCACCAACTCCCTCAGACTCATGAGTTGGAACTTTTCCACTGTGCACAAATACGTTCGAGAAAACTGGCTTGTCTTGATCCATTTGCTTGGAGGAAGGCAAGCGCCTACTAAACCATATCTCCAAGTGCTGCATCCACAGCCTTCTGAACACTTCCAGGGATGGTGATTCCACCACTTCCCTGGGCAGCTAGAATCTGTTTCTGGATCACACCTTGACACCTTCTCCAGGAAGGATGCCCATCAGAAACTTGTGCAGACTATGAGATCCCAAAGGTGACTTATTCACAACCATTTTACCATATGAGTATCTCAGACACCTCATCATCACCAGACATCTCAGAGCATGGATCCCATCCCTGGAAGTGTTCAAGGCCAGGTTGGATGACGCTTGGAGAAATCTGGTCTAGTGGAAGGTGTCCCTGCCCATGGCAGAGGGGGTTGGAACTGGATGATCTCTAAGGTGCCTTCCAGCCCAAACAATTCAGTGAGAGGTGGGTAGATATGAACCTCATGAATTTAAACAAAGCAAAGTTCAAGGTCCTACACCTGCATCATGGCAATCCCAGACACACTCACAGGTTGCGTGGAGAAGTGATTAAAAGCAGCCTTCTGGAGAAAGACTTGAGGGTGATGGTTGATGAAAAACACACCATGAGCTGGCAGTGAGTGCTCACAGCCCAGAAAGCCAAGGGTGATCTGGGGTCCTCCACAGGAGTGTGGCCAGCAGACCAAGGGAGGTGATTCTCCCTCTATTCAGCTCTCATCAGGCCTCACCTGCAGTGCTATGTACAGTGCTGATGTCCTCAACATAAGGAGGGCATGGAAATGTTGGAGCAAGTCCAGAGGAGGCCACGAAGTTGGTAAGGGAACTAGAGCACCTTCCCTATGGGAACAGGCTGAGACAGTTGGGGCTGCTCAGCCTGGAGAAGAGATGGTTGTGTGGAGACCTCAAAGCAGCCTTCCTGTATCTGAAGGGGCTACAGGGAAGCTGGAGAGGGAGTCTTTATCAGGAACTGTACTGATAGGACAAGGAGTAATGGGTACAAACTGAAAGAGGGAAAATTTAGGTTAAATATATGGAAGAAATTACTTACTGTAAGGGTGGTGAGGCACTGGAACAGGTTGTCCAGGGAGGCTGTGGATGGCCCAACCCTGTCAGTGTTCAAGGCCAGGCTGGATAAGGCCTTGAGCAATGTGGTATAGTGGGAGGTATCCTTGCCCATGGCAAGAGGGTTTGGGACTCGATAAGCTTTAAGGTCCATTCTAATCCCTGAACATTTTATGATTCCATGGAAAGCAATTTAGCCTCTATTAGATGTCGAAACAGTGCAAATCCAGCTCACCCTCCAATGCAGAGGCCATTTCATGCCTCAATCTGTATTTTTCCATGTTGAGTACATCTATATCACAAAAGATCATCCTCAAATCACAATTACTCTAACTAATAAAGTATCCCTTGCGGCCTTTTGAAGAAGGTATCAATCGATAACAGAGAATTAAACAAAACAAAACACAAAAGAATGGTTCCCCTCCTATTTACAGAAGAAAATGACTCACAAGGGACAGTTTCTTATCTTTTCACAATACAAGGGTAATGCCCTTCTTGGCAAACACCAGAGTTGGAGCCCAGACTTTTATAGGCGTTGTGTGAGATGTATTTTCTCATGGGAAATGCTGGACTAGTCCAGACAAGCATCTGTTCTTTCTAAGGGGACTGAGGCAAGGCTGAGGAATTTTGAAAGGACACCCCAAATAAGTTTTAATGTTTCATGGGATAACACCAAGTGACAGTTTTCAAAAGACTTATTTGAAATTATCCTCATTTTGAAGACAGAGGGAACTGGCTACAGAATTTGACAACAGATGAGCAGCAAACTTTACTAATCCAACTTAGGGCTTCTTTTTCCTCTGCTTCCTTCTTTTACTTGGAATGGTTTCACTGAACCAGTCAAATTGCAGGAGCTTACTTCAATATAGCTAATGCTCTAAACCAATGTTTGAATTTTATACTAATTAAAGCCAATCCACTGTCTTTTTTTTCTATAATGTGAAGACTAGTGCCCACAGTAACCCACTGAATTTAACATAAAAGCAAGATAAAACAATTAAAGTGTGAGAATTTTTGATTAAGTAGCTCATTGATTTATAGTGGAATAAATTGAAATGGATGGGACAGAGAAATTTTTTTTAATGGCAACCATATTTTATGTTCATTATCACAATCTCTGGTCTCTTTGTGGTTTTGTGATTAAAAGAAGGAGTTTAGGGATAGTAACTCTGGGATTTACTACTCTTGTCTTCTTGCTTAAGGCCTTTTTTTTTTTCCTTTTCCTGATTCATGTGGTAAAATATTAAGGCCCTATTGAAAATTTGGATGGAGTAAGTACATTGCTACAAACCAGTGGCTGTCTGACATAATTTAAACAGTATTAATCTTGACAGTTACACAGGGTGAAAAAACAAACACAGAGAGTTTTGTTTTGGTGACAGGGATTAAACCTCTCCTTGGGGTGGTTGTGGCTGCAGCAGCTCACTGGGAGGGAGCCTCACGCCCTGGATGCAACAGTGAATGCGGTGGCTGGAGGCTGGGAAAATGCATCACGCAGAGAAGGCAGGAAGAGGATGGGGTCACTCTACAGGGCAGCACCAAAGCAAGGAGCAACCCTGAAACTGCTGAGTCTCAGGCTCCAGGTTATTCCGCCAGGCTCTGCCGATGTCACACAGTGCTTACCTCTGCTAGCAGGGATGGGGTGAGGAATGAGGTTATCCCCCCTCTGCCCACTCCCTGAATGGTGCATTCCACTCTTTTAGAAGTGTAATTATCCTCCCATGACACCAAAAAAGCAGGGGGATTTTCTAGCCTTGCTTGCAATGGAGAGAGAGAGAGAAAGCAAAGCAAAAAAAATATTTAGGTATCGTTTTATAGAGTGCAAATGTTAAGAGACCTTCCCAAGGACAGGAAGAAAATCAGTGTCAGAGCAAGCCAGCTACAGAGAGGTGACCATTGAGGATGATCTCTGCAAACCACAGGTACATGTATCCTACCAACCTGCCCTGCGTATTTGGGATACACCTGTCTAAGGCTTCCTTGCAGCCTTTTCATGTGGCTCAGGAAAAAAAACCCCGAATCTTGAGAAGGGGGTGAAAATCACGCTCAGCCTCCTATAAATATTTAAGTGTTTGTAAAAGGAAAGGGTGTTTTTGTTGTTTGATAAAGGGAGGGGGGATTTTGTCAGTTTCCATGTGCACATTTTCACTCAGTCTCCCAGAAAAGCCTGCATAGATTCTTGTGCAGGAGGATTTCTAGGTGATAACATGTGCAGTGATTCCAGATAGTGTCTCACAGCTGATCACACCAGCAAGGTAAAAATGAGACTGGAGGAAAAAAAAAGGAATATAGGAAAGAATTGTAGAATCATAGAAAGGCTTGACCTGGGGGGGATCTTAAAGATCACCTACCAGAATCAAGTATCAAATAAGCTGCCTGATTAATGAACAGAAGCCTATAAAAGGGTTTTGTTGTTGTTGGGAGTTTGTTTAAAGAGTTATTGCACTTTCCAGGAAAGGAGGTGGTAAGAGCAGAAACTCAAGGCAAAGTTATACCAGATAGAGCAGCCGATGAAATCAGCTCCTTTTTTTCTCGGCATTCGTTCTGCTGCCAAGCATCCTCACCATGGAGTTGGGAGACTCCAGAGCCATCTGTTCAGCTTTTCAGAGACCTGATTTCAATAGTGGGGCTCTGTTTTGTGACATTTCTTCCCAGAGTTACCTTTTTTGCAGGGACATCTGCTTGAAGGTCAGCTTGAACAAAAGTCTTGCTTCTCAAAAGAGAGGCTAAGCTGTGCCAGGAGCAGGGCTGGGTGGGGAGAGAGAGGGGCAAGGAAGACACTTTTCTCCCTCATTTGGTTTGTACCTTAGCAGTGCCCTCCCCTCTTTCCTCAGGGTGTGTTTAGGGCTGTGACATCCAGAGGAGCTTGAATGCACCTTTTCCTTTCAGCACTTCTCATCCCACAGGTTCAGAAATCATAAGCCAAGCTCTTCAAAATTACAAGATTGGGTTAAAAGCCATGAAACTTCTGTAAAAATTACATTTCAGGGATCTTTCTCTTTGCCTCCTGTCTTCAGAGACTTATGTTTGTGTCCTGCTTGCTTCAGGATTTTTCTGCAGCAAAAGAACGTCAAAATGTATCATTTTTCAGTTAGTGTGAGACACTAACTATGTCTATGGGGAAAAAAAGGTCAAAATTTATGGAAAATAGTGCTACTGCAAAGTATGTTGCAGTGGTTGGCAAACCAGATTTTGCTCAGCATGAGGAATGAGATGGGTCCAACTCAGAATATTCTATGACTCTATAATTCTTTGACTTTAGGGTCCATTCTTCGAAGGTGCTGAAGATGCCTTGCAAATACTAAATGAGGATGCTAAGTTTGTCTTCGTCCTTCATCCAAAGTATTGTGCAGTGGGGGGAGAATATAATCTAGAAGATGAAATAATAAAATTATTTTCAGGGGACCTAAGCTCTGCTGGGTGGTTTCCTTGCTTTGCCAGCCAAGGTAGGATTGATCTTAAGTCACAGCTACCTGGGAGGCTAGTGTAGCACTTCAGCTGCTCATCACACCTGCAGAGAGACAGATACCTCCAGAGAGTGGTTCAGCACTGGCAGATGATGGGTTGCCCTCTGTGTGTTTGTTCCTTCCCAGTAATCACAGAGAAAACCTCAGAAACTGCTGAAGTTTAGACTTTCACCTTCACATGGCTAAAATTAAGTGTCTCTAGTCTGATGCCTTGGAGTCAACATGGGTATATTTCTCTGGACACAATGACTGTCTGCTCCTTATGGATCTGTGTCTGCATAAACCTTTCCTTGAAAATTTGTGTGTGCTATTGCCAGAGATGCTCTGGGGTTGGGGGAACACTGCTACTTTCAATAAGGCTGTTGGCAATCCCTGGATGCAAGGAGTTCAGGGATGCAGTAACAGCAGGGACTTGTCCAGGTCTTGAAAAGATCCAGATGATTTTTTTCTTATTATTGTGGCTGAAAACTAACATATAGATATATAATAACTATAGGACTGTGTGGATATGGCTGTGTGTAGGCACACAGGCAAGCACACACACAAGAAACCTCAAAATACCTATCTGTGTGCTGAAAACTAAAATTTCTGCTATTATACTATTCAACACTATATGCACACACACACAGAAACAGAATAGTTCAGCCATACTAGCACGTCTTTGGTTTAGGACAAACAGAAGATGATAATGCTGAGACCTTGCTGTACCAGAGGAATTATAATTCCCTTCTACAGTCATGGTTGGGAAAAGATTATTGTGCTGGTAGCAAGTTTCCAGCCCTCAACTGCACAGTGGGATCTGGAAGCTGGGGAGGGATTACTGCTACCCAGCTGAGGGAAAGGGATGTGTGAAGGCAGGCTTTCAGAAGTGTTTAATCCCACCTAGCAACTGGAGAGCAGTGGTTATCACTGATAGGTTTTACCAGGGGGACCCACAGCTCAGATTGAACCTCAGTGAGTAGGGAGGCTGGGGATGTTTTGGGAAGGGAGAGGAAGGCAATAGGACTGGTGGCTGAGGCAGGAATAAGAAGCCACTGCTCATGGCAGAGGTGGGCCAGGGAAAGTCTTTAAATTTGATGAATTGATTTGAAGAACCACTTTGGTGGTTGCAATGCTATTCTATGCACTAAGGTAGGCATCACTTTGTGCCCACTGCTGAAGCCTGACTCATCCGTGCTGTCTCAGCAAACACATCCATCTCGAAGTCCAGAGGTGCCAATAGAAGGGCAGGTTGAGGTGATGATGGTGAGGAAAAGCCCAAGCACAAAACTAGTGGTGGCACAGCTCAGTCTGTACACCAGCTCCCACTTTTGGATCAGCTCTGCCTAAGCACAGTGTTGAATCACACTTGGGTTAAGTGTTGGTGAGGTGTTAAGTGTTCAGAGCACAAGGAAAAGGTCATAGGTTATTTAAAGCCTCTCAGTTTTCCTCATCAAATCGTCACAGTTTAGCTTGGCACATAAAGGATGTCCCACATAAACCAGGCAGAGACAGCTACTTGAAGCATCTGGGACATGGTGGTTTTTCTGTGCCCTGGAAAGTGATGCCAGCTGAGCTGGTGGCTTGGCATCCTGTAGCTCTGCTGTCTCAAGGTCCAATTTTCTCCACAGCCTAAAGCAGAGAGGAGCAAGGCTGGGTGTTATCTGGGTGGGAGGACACGGAGGAAGCGGAGCCTGTGTGTTTCAAGAGAAGGGGCTGGTTGCTGACTCTCTCAGTGACCTTTTCTCCTGTTAGACACTATCTGTCTGAAGAGGGATTAAACTAAATAGCTGTGGTCTTCACTTTCTGTGCAGATGCTCTACAGATAACTCTGCTTTCTGCCATCCTCTTTGCCAGACTGAAATAAGCTGAAATCCTGAAGTTCTGCTCTAGAATAGGTGCACCCCCACTCTGGTTTTCCTGCTGTGACAAAATAAGAATAGCAGTTCAAAATTTCCCACATTAGCACAATTTATTTCATTGTTGACACTATTGTGGAAAAGAAGCTTCCTGCAGAAATCCTCACTGTTTTTATTGGGAGAGGCTTCTGCTTTCCTACCCAACTCATCTTCAAACTTGTACTCTGTACTCAGATGTACGTGACATCTGCCAGTGCAAATCTTGTTGTTTTATGCACCAGTCACAGTGGGCTCGTGTTAAGGAAAGGAGGTGTGGTGTTGGCTTTTTTACTTTGTTTGCTTTGTTTTGTTTTGTTTTTAATTTTTGTTACCAGTGAGCTGGCTTTGTGATGCTAAGTGATGCTTGCTAAGTGATCCCTTGCTAAATCCTTCTCAACAATTCCCTGAGAGATGGAGCCATTTTATTTTCTCAAACATATTCTGAACCATCACTGTACAGTGTGGTGGCACCCACTGTATTTCAGGAAATTAGTATTAGGGTCTTTTTCCAAGCCTGGTGATGCTAGAGAAGAAAGTGAGAAGCCAAGACGATGCAAGGAAAGAGGAAAAAAACCAGAACAGAGGAAAATAAGGAAGGGCTGTTGTAGGAATCAACCTCATTGATAAGAATATTTCTTGGGGTCATGCTGCTTAGACATGCTTAGGAATCTGTGTCTTTTCCACCACTAAATTGCAATGTCAGATATTGACAGTGTTGGACCCTGCAAACTGCATTCTGAGTAAAATGGATTGGATTGGAAGGGTCCCTAAAGATCATCCGTTCCAACACCTCTGCCATGGGCATGGATGCCACCCTTTAGTTCAGGTTCCTCATGGATTTATCAAACCTGGCTGTTAAGGTCACTTCCAACACAAACTATTCTATGATTCCAAGACTGATCTCACTTTCTTTCAAATGGTACATTTTGGGAATTGGATATTTTGAAAGTTAGATTGTGCCATACATTGTCTTAGCATCCTGCAAGAGCATGAAAGCCTGAAAATCACATGAGAATTATTTTTTTCACAGGCTGACCTACAAAAGACAGATCCAGATCTGAGCAGGGTTACTCTTCGATCAGTCAAGGCTAAATGAACAGCTTAAGGCTGTCTGAGGCCGGGGACTGCTCTGTTTTGCAAGAGTAATCCTTGTAAGAGAAGAAAGATCTCAGTTAGCCTGTGATAGCACAGCATGATTAGTCACCAGAGAAAAGTCTCGGCTTCCCAAATTCCTCTGGGTGTAGGTCTGAAACTGGATGCATGCTTCTGTCTGGGCACCCCTTTCTCACAGACGAGACCCTGAAGGGTAAATTTTCCTGGCAAAAGACACAGGGAAGAGAGCAGGAAGAGAATCTAAAAGATGAATCCCTCTGTAGTTACATGACTGCCAAAATAATCCTATGGGGATGAATGAGCTCAAAGCCAAGCCAGAGTCATCCTCTTTCAGGAAGTCTAACCCAAGCTAGTGGGTGGCAGTGCACTGGATGAGGGAGCTGCAGCCGTTTCCATGGTGGTCTCCAAGCTGCAGGTCTGGAAGGATACAGTTTGTTATATCCTCTCTTTTTAGCTCTGTTTTTTGTTGGTGTTATCAACCACACCAGAGCTAGATGAGTTTTCAAATGATGTATCAAGGAGTACCATGACTGATCTTTAACTTCTACAGAAAAGTAGGACTGCATTTGCTCTCAGTGGGATGGTGGTACTGGGGGAATCTAGACCTATTGCTCTTCCAGTGCTTCAGCTTTGTGGGTCAAAACTCTGAAGTCAACAGCTTTAGAACCACTTCTTTGGCTGTGGAGGTTCATAGAGCACATTTGATCTGCACTAACGTGGAAGATCTGGCACATCACTCCTGCTGGAGCGAATGGCATTAGCCCAAGTCTGAATCTGGCCTTTTGGCTTTCAAAAATTGGCTGCAAAATGAGGGATCCTTGTCAGCTGTAAGATTGATGCTGTATGACTTCAAGCACGTTTGTCATCTGTTTGCAAAGTGAAAATAAGCTTACAGTTGTTGACAGTAAATGAAGTAATATTTACATAATACAGTCATACCTGTTTCCTGCTAAAGAGATCAATGCATATTTCTTTTTGCAATAACAATTCCATGCCATATATCTTCACAGACACAATAATATTTGAAGTGAAACATTCATCCAGCTACATAATTACATCTATTGTTTTTCATTTGCTTTTTGTTCCCTAATAGTTTATTACTAGTGGCCAATGGTCAAAAACAATCCAGAGGGATGCAAAACAGCCCCTCGTTCCAGCTCCTTTCAGAGATATTTTGGTTATTAAAACTACTGTCATTAAGACTGGTGCTTGGATACTGCTCTGCAAACTGAGGCCCTGCTGCTCCAGGTGGTGGATGCATGTGTGGTACAAGGCAATGCCTGCCCCCAGGATTTTACAGCTGGAGAGAGGCACGGCAGGACACAGCCACCCCACAGCAGATCAGCAGAAAAACTGCCTTGATGTGTCCAGCACATTTCTTGCCCTCCTTCTGCTTGCTCACCAGAGGCAGAGCTAGGACAGAGGGATGTCTCTGTCCTAGACTTGAAGAAGCTGGAGAACAGGTGAGTTGAGACTGATGTCTTTCTGTTTCTCTCAGCTCTTTTCCTTTAGTTGAAGAAAAGGGTTTTATCTTTCTGTTCTATAGGATCTTCCAGACTGTAGGGTTCTTAAATCACTTAATACAGATCAATAGCAATAAATAAGTACTGAGGTGCCTCCACTATTAAGACATTTGTGTGGCCTATCTTGTGAAAATACTGCAGATAGCAATCATGGTTTAGTAATTATTTCCCCCTTTGCACCTCCATAGCCCTCTATGAACACAGAGCTTCTAAAGAAAACCCTACAGCTATTTTTTTCCCCCACACAACAGTATCAACATAACAAACCCTTTAGTCAAGCAAGTTCCCCTCTCGTCCCTCCAGCTGCCCTTAAATTTTCACCCTGGTGTAGAATGATGCTCTGAGTCAACTGGATACTCGCCTCCGCCTACTCGGGAGTGGCTGTATCTCATATCTCCTGTTACTCTGGGTGTCATGCAAATGGGAGGAGGAGTTACATCCTGAGCACGCAGCAGCACTGCTGCCCTTCACATCTGAGTGGCTCTATTTGTTCTTAAAACCACAAGTTATTTGCTCTTTTACAAAACAGTTTTGTGTTGCTCTTGAATACCCAGTCTGGGCTGGTCACTGGTTAGAAGAGAAAGCAAAAGAAGGTTTCCTGGCAGGAACAGAGGAAGCAAAGTAGTGTTTCCTGGTAGGCAATGTTAAAGGAAAAACTAGTTTCCAATTCTGCACTAGGCTGGCAATAAGGACACAGCAAGTGCTGCATTAGCATGATCCAGCCATCCTGAGAAGAACAGTAGGCAAGTTAGCCCAGCAGTGTGGACCTCTGAGATTGGTCCTACAGCCACTGTGGACATCCTGCTGGCCAATACAAAGATGTTGAATTAAGACCTCCCAGGTTCAGATCATTTACCAACCTTTTCCTGGTAGATAAGTCTGCTTGAGTCACCTGGTCATGAACAGGAGTTGATATGATGAAGGAGGGCACGGCTGTGGGTTGTGGGCTCAAACACTGTCTTGCTCTTGATTTGGTTTGCACAAGAGCTTAATAAAACCATCAGATGTTGCCCCAGGTCCCAGGTGTTTTCAGGCTGAACAGGCAAGGGAAGAGTTTTTCTTCTTCTTTTTTTTTTCATTATGAGAAATGGAGTATAGAGAAGCAAAAGGACCTTACTAAAGTTAAATTCCTGCACAAATCTTCATGCCACCACTAGGAAATAAGCATCTGAATATCTTTATATTGATGTATGATGCACCTTTGGGTCAGATATACATGGTGTATCTTTTCAGCACCCAGCACAGTGGGGCTTATATCCTGAATAAACACTGATAATACACTGTAAGCATTCCTCAGCGATGGTATCAAGATTAACGTGGATTATTTTTCATCTCTTGACCCTATTATCTGTGAATGTCTCATCACATGTATTTATCTAATATTTGACTTCAGTTAATTTCTGTCAGGGGGAAGTTCATACTTGGGTTGTATTCCCTTTGTATTTAAGTTTTTTAGGATCTTGTTTCTCAGTGGACCTCAGTGGGTTCTGAGCGCTTCTAAATCACAGACTCCTAGGATGGTTTGGGTTGGAAGGGACCTTGATGACCATCTAGTTACAGCCCTCCTGCCATGGACAGGGACACCTTCCACTACACCATCATTCTTAATGCTCTTGTCAAGCTCCAGGGTGGATCATCCACCTCAGGTAAATTGTGCATATGATTGGAATTTTGTATATGATTGAAATGATCTTCCTGCAAAGAAGTGTCCCTCCATTTTATTGAACAATTTACTTTTTTTGCCTGGTTCATTTATTGTTAGTCATAATACTTTTAGGAAATCATACAATCAATAAAATATGCCAGACATGTTGCTGTAGCACTTGTCAAGTAAGTGCTTTTTAAGAACAGTGTCTCTCTCCAGTAATTTCCCTGAGCCTTTCCTGTAAACATCCTTTTTCTGGAGCTTTACTGTACTGTTCTAGCTCACTATATATACAACCCTTTAAAAGGCTAGTCCAAACCATGCTTTATTTTTCATTTGTCAATTTATTTTGAAAAGCTGAGAAAGATAGCCATGAAAAAGGGAACGGAAAGAGACTGTAGCAGGGTCCCTGAGCTGGTCTGCAAGCTCTTGTTTTTGATTTCCTTGCATTTGCAAAGCAAAAGCTCAGAGTGAGTTTCAGCTTTTGGCCACCAGCTGGAAGCATTACTGGTGATGACTACTGTGGGCAGTAAATTGCTGCTACCCAGGACTGAAGATGGAACATCTGTGGCTGTCGGGACTGTTTCCATTCAGCCTTTAAACAGCCCAGTAGAGATTTGTGGATGTGTGTGTGAGGGCTCTTTCCTTATCAAAGAATATCCTTGTAATGTATTTGGGGCTGGGTAATAATAGGCAGCATCGGTGAATGCTGTTTCAATTTATTTTTTTTTAAAGTGCATGTCTTCTAGTGGGTGATTCATCAGCTGCTGTTACAGAAAGTATGTTGGGAAGCTTGCAGCTGTGGGCTCAGGCTGCAGTTTCTGTGTCGTTGCTAGGGATTCTGCATTAAATATCCCAATTCTCTGCACTTAAAACTAGGAAAAATTGACATTCTGACTTCCCATAAGAGAATGGAATACGTGATTCACAGCCCTTCTTCTGCAACATTAATCAGGCCCTGTTTACAGGGAATAGGGCCAAGGGGGATGGTTAGAGCCAAGGAGGTACACTCAGAAAGCCAAATGGTGATGTCATTTGGGGCAGAACAGTAAAGGCAAGCCACTTAACTGGCTGAGATGGCTTGTAGTAGGACCAAATCCTAGTTAAACGATGGAGAAGCATTAGGGTTTCTTGGCTGTGCTATTGAGTGCCCTGGTTTTACTACGGGTTGTTTATGGAGGAGAACAGAGCTCGAGCTGGGCAGCTGAGTCCTGCAGATCTGCCGTGAGACTGGGGGATGAGAAGTTCATAGTTCATATTCTGGGCTTTAAATCCCCAATTTCAGTCTGTTAAGTGAAGTTCCCTTTCCATAAGGATATGATGATCTGGTTTTCTTGTCCTGTCCATATGTCGGTTATGCCTTGGGCTGCCGTGGTGACAAGTGCTCTGCACATGCGTGCATGGGTTTGCTCCTGATCCTGGGCATTTGCCACCCATGTGGGAAAGGGGTAAGTTGTGATGGCCTTTTTACAGATGGACTAAGGGAAATGACAAGGAACTTCCTTGGGTTCACACAGGAAAACAAACCCCATGTGCCTCAGCTGGGACAGGAACACAACTTTCCATAGCAAGTCCCCTGTGTTAACTGGGAGATGGTCCACCTGGTATCACAAGAAACCTCTTTTGCACACAGGCAGCACAAATCATTTTGCAAGCTGAAAAAAAGTTGAACAAATAAGTTTCTCTCCTGTCTTCAGTTAGAGGCAATGGTGGGGCTGAGTGTGTCAACGTTTTCACAAAACGTGATGATACAGTCTGAGGACACAGGCAAGAAAAACGTAAAGACTGTCCTCATCCAATCACTGAAGGAATTTGCAAGAACCTTCCCTCCCTGGCCTTTGCAATGTTTTCTTGGGAATCTTTCTTGCAAAGTGAATCCTGACTGTCTGCCTACTGAGATGTAGAAAGAAGCCTTAGGAAGGAGATTTAAAAAGTCCAACCAGCTCATTTGCATACTTTATATGGAGATCTCTTGGCAAGCCAGCAGTGAGCTGTTGTATCCACAGGTATCAGCATGACCCCAGCAAACTGAGGTTTCCTTCTCAAGCTTAGGCAAAACAGATTATTTCCTAGATCAGTAAACTGCAAATATGAACGTGGTTTCCCTGGCTCCCTAACGGCATCTCTCCTTTCCAAAAGAATTCAGGTTTGCAATTTTAAGTAGAATTTGTTGTTTACAACATCAACTCATATTTTGTTCTCCTTATTTTTTTACATGGTCCTGCTCTCTACAAGAAGTCCTTCCCTATGCCATTACTTCAATGTCAGACAAAAAATTAGCAAGAATTATTTATTGAATGGCAGAATATCTTAATCCCAGCCATGCTTTTGGACCTTAGAAGTGTTTTTAAACACTGCGTATTGCCTTACTAGGAACTGTGTTCTCCTGGGCACTGTACCCAAACTGTTAGGCTGTGGAATTCTGATTAATTAGGGAGAGTTGGACCATTGAAAGATCTCCATTCTAAGTCAGACCTGTGCTTTAATCTTGGTTTTACAGGGAGAGAACAATGAGTAAGCCAACCAGAATTTGGGATGATATGATATTATCAGTGATAAAAATCTACTGCTTCTCTGCCAAAATGCTGAGGACTCATATACTTGGGACACAGGACTGAGAAGCCAAAACAAACAGCAGGGCTCTGCTGGGGAGAGGAAGGTGTTGGCATAAATCCTCCACTTCAAAGCTGTAGCTCCAGTATCTAACCCAACATGGGGATGTTTCTTCATATGATATTGAGGAGATTGGCCACTGGTGATGCAGCAGAAGCTGAAAATGCTGTGAATGGCATGTTTAGTAGTGGTAGATGGTTTGTTATACCTCAGAGGCTGATTAGGTGTTTCCTCTGTGGTAATTCTGAAAGAAACCTGTAGACTCCTTAATAAATAAAATAATAGATAATAATGACAGAAAATAATTATCGTTAAATGAAAGAGAAGAACACAGAAAAAGAAACAGTGTTTGGGCTGGCTGAGGATCCTGGAACACCTCAGGGACACTTCTATGGCACACTCACGGCGAGAGGTGGGAGGTCTGGGTCCTACCCTAAACTCTGCCAGGAATTCCTTCCATGTTTTTGGTCCTATTATTTCATTTTCTGAAATTTCAGTTTTCCTTTAATTCATGGTACAAGAAAATGGTTCTTGGGGATGTTTAGTGGGTAACAGCAGGGCATTAAGGGTTCTTGGGTAGCACGAGATACCATGGCAAAGCTATGTCCTCAGCTGGTGGTGACAACCACAATTTCCACAAGACAAGGACCTGGCTCCCCCCTTTCTAGCATGTCAACGCACATCTATCTTCATGCCAGCAACATCCAGGCCCTGACTACAAGCATTTAATAAGTTTAAGGAAGTTCCTGTTTTGATCTTCTGTTATAATCAGTGTTATTACGAATGCAAACAATAACCAGAACAATTGTAGTCATCAATGGAGCTATTGGTGAAGAACACAGGGCTTTCCTGCTTAGACACAACTATGAAGAGGACTGTTTACTTAGCCAGACTGTCCTTTTATAGTTACCAACAGGAAGTGCTTGCAATGTTTGTGTAAGAAGGAGACTTCAAATTATCCCACATCATCTCTTCAAAGGGATGTGAGAACAGAATGTATGTTTTAAATAAAGTCTCACTGCCCTTTTTTTTGGCTTATGAGAGAGTACATCTGGTTTTGATGGACTTGACAACTTGTTGTCTACGTCTTTACAGCCCAGGTTTGTCGCATTCTCACCTCTAAATGGAAATGTTTTGGATGAAAACCCACTTTTATTTTTTGGCTTCTCCTGGGTCTCTGTAAACACTGGTAGGCAGTATAAGGCCAACTTGACCCAAACAGCCTCTATTATTGAATGTCCATACATCTGCCAAACAGAAGACTAACGTGTGGGTAGGAGCGGGACTGGCTGGAGTGGGAAGTGTGAACGCCCATGGTGGTTCAGGTTGGATATTAGGAAAAGGTTCTTCACCCAGAGGATGGGTGGGCACTGGAACAGGCTCCCCGGGGAAGTGATCATGGCCCCAAGCCTGACAGAGCTCAAGAAGAATTTAGACAGTGCTCTCAGGACCATGGTGGTATTCCTGGGGTTGTCGTATGAGGGATTACGAGTTGGACTCGATGATCCTTGTGGATCCCTTTCAACTTAGGATATTCCACGATTCTATGAAGAGCATGGGACACTGCAGTTTTGGTCAGCTACAGGAGAGGAGTACAGGGTTGTTGGCAGACTAACCAGGATGTCTCTTTATAACAATAAGACACTGTAGCCAACATAATTAGTGCTTAGTTTTATCTCAGTTTTGATTCTTGTTGCAGAGAATTATACAATGAATAAACCACAATTCAAAAAGTCTCTCAGCCTCCACCTAAGTAAATCAATGATGTCCACAGATCAAATATCAGACTTACTTCAGTCAGTGGTTTTTTGTCATTTAAAGCTTCAAATTTACCTGTTCATTCAGATTAATATGTGGTTGGTGGAGTGAGATGTATTGCAGCCTAGATAATGGAAACTTCAATGAACACTAGAGCTGGAGTCCTGTAGCTGATCTCACACAGGTAAGAAAGGACTGGTCCACACGTGCAGCTGTCCCCTTGTTATATGGTACCATTCATAAACCAATTTAATTTTTGAGTCCCATTAGGAGTGGGAACTATTTTATCCCCATTTTACACAGGGGAAAAAGGAGACAGAGAGAAAGATTAGGGGACTTGCCCAAGGTCACACAGGAAACCTGTGGTAGAACCAGGATATGAGCATAGATTTCCTGAGCCTCCATTTGCTGCATGAACCACAAGCTCTTCCTTCCTCCCTTGTCTGGGAGAAATGACAAGGTTTCTTTAACATGAGAGGTGCCCTGCAGGGACTCAGCCTCAAGGTTCTTCATTCCATGTGGAGAAGATGCTCTAGACAAGAGGTGTCCTTGCTCTGAAGAACATCCCTGCAAAGTATTTGTGTGTTTGTACCAGAGGAAACCAGTCACTCATACAGGTATCTTCCCCTTTCTCTTTGGCATGGTGTTCTGTTGGTGCAGGGAGGCTGCTTTGGAGCTCCAGGGATGTGGAGTTAGGTGATAATGGGCATTTCTGTGAAAACCCCAGGCACAGGAGGTGTTTTTTACCTTTACTCCCACATTTTTCTACATTGTGGAGCTCAGCTGATCACTTCATGGTAAGTTCAGGGAAGGGCCAAAGGTTAATTTGGGGACTCAGATAAACTACACATGGTGAAGGTGTCTTTGTCCCTGTTGCACCTAATGCCAACTCTGGGACATGGAAAAAATCTTAACTTCTAAGTTAATAGAAAAATTCTCTCCCAGGTGATGGTGGAAAACATGCAGCATGGACAACCTCTTCTACATGGACAACAGGGACTGGAACAATGTTGACCTTGTGTGTCAGTGGGTACAAATGTCACTCCAGCATAAAACCCCTCTCCTCCATCAGACACATGCTGGGGAAAAATGGGCCAGAGACATCATACCACCAGGTCTACAGAATTTTGTGAGACCAAGATTTCCTTCAGATGATGTTACTTTCTCAGTTTCCAAAGGAGAGGTCCTTTTCCCCTGCAATTCACTGCCACAGTTGTATAGGATAATGAGGAGAGGTAAGCAGCAGCTTGAATTTCTTCTCTCATGTAACCAAACCACCGTTCACAAGAGGGACTTTTCAAGTCACGCACATACATGCAGAAGGAATTATGTTGTCAGTGGCATCACCTTTGATAACAAAGGAAAATACAGTAATAATATGGTATTTTCTTGTGCAGGTTGCATGGAAAGGACACTCCCAAGTAAGTTTTTGTGGCAATTTTTTGTGGCAATCTACTGCTCTTCCTATCATGTTGCTCTAACATCAACACAGGGATCAGAGAGAGCCCACATGTCTTTTATTCTCAGGCATGTTGGTAACTGGCACCATCTCACCTCCATGAATTCACCTCAGCAAGGACCCAGCTGCTCTTCTTGGACTACTTCCGTGCTGAGCACAGGATCAATCTGCTCGTGGGGAAAACAGAAACTTCCCCATCTCACCACAATATCATTATTCCTTATCTATCCCCTTGCTAAACAAATAGGAGTGCATTTGGTAACCATCCACAGGGATTTTCTATCCACAGAGAAATATTCTCTGAAGAAGGCTGCAGTTCCCCAACAAAGCCTGGTGTGAGATGCTATCACTCAGCATAACCCCAGGCAGCAGTGGCAGAAGGAGGCCAGCAGGGATAGTCTAAAGGGTGGCCTGAAAGATCTGCTGCCTTTGTTACACTGATCAGCCATTACTCTGCTCTGGGAAAGGTGTTTTTATCTGGAATATTGAGACCAGTTTTTCTCCTTGGTTAATGACAGCATCCTGAAACATTCTCACCAGCTTAGCGTGGGCTAAGAAAGGGCAAGCAAGATTGTTGATGGTGCTTGAATTGATTTTAACATGAGAAGAATATCAGGCATCCTGTTAAAAATCAATCTCAAGGTCTTTGGCAGTACACTGAGCATTATTTCAGTGTTTTTCAGAGAGTTACCTGTCTCATGGGCACACCTCCATTGTTATAATTTTTATTAAGCTACCAAAGATGAACCCGGATAAAAGGAAAAAAATATTTTTGAAAGTGCATCCTTCTCTAGCCAGATGTTTGTCTTCCTTTAGTCAGATGCAACCTTATTTCTCTCTCTTTTTTTCTTTTTCTTTCATATAATTTCAATTTTTTTTTCTCAGAAAGCCATTTACATGATTTCTTAAGAATTTGTATGTATTTAAGATCTTATTTAACTTGAAAGTTTATGACAAATTAATATACTTCAGGTCAAATCCTTGTGATTTGGGACTCTTAAAAGTGAATACATAGAACTAAATAGGCTACAAAAAAATATAATGAAAAATTGTGATAGCTTCCCTCCTTTGTTATTCACAATATCACTCTGAGTTGCATCTCAGTTCTTTGACTCCAGCTAAATATTGGTGTCTTCAATGGGGTGTCCCTGTGGATTTAAATATTACTAACATGTGTAAGCATAGTCGACTTATCTCATTCTTATCGACAACAAATTTTCAGAGCTGCCAGTGTGTCAAAACTCTTGCTGAGTCCCCGAAGATTATTGTATTTCCTTATAACTGCTTATGCAAATTCCCACAAACTCACATGCACTGAAAACCCAACAGAAATCTTCTGATGCTACTGCATTCCTCCTCTTCTTCAAAACCCTTGACAGTAAATCAGAGTCTGCCTTTTGAAAGTAACAGCTATTTTTATTCCTGTTGCAAAAGGTTTTCCAAACTCCACATACATTGTTATGTCTCTCAAATGCATTACATCACACGACTCTCCTGAAAGGTGTCCAAACTCTACATTAAAACACTTATGGGAAAAGTTGAAAAAATAAATGGTTTATGTTAAATGGTATTTTGAAAAGGGAATGAAATGTATTGCACTGATATGGAAAGATAGTGTAGTAATGAATGCTTTGGGTTTGAATTAAGTGTTATGCTCTCCCTCATTAAACTCCATTCTGAAGTTATGCAGACTTATGTGTGTCTTCCCCCTCTTTCCTCCTTTTCCACTGAGTATAAGAGAAGAGTGGTGAAGTATGAACTCTCTGAACATTATGCCATGAAAAATGTAACCAAAGCAGGTGGGTTTACTCCAAATTAGGAGAGAATCTGATCTGTCCGTATTTCAAATACCAGCTTGGAAGACTCTGGCAAACAGCAGCCCCAGCCTGTTCCTCACAGCTTGGTGTGACCAGCAGGATGTGCCTCAGAAAACCATTGCTGCTCCCTCTGAGTTGAAGGTAAGAACAGTGTTTAATGTTTCCCGCAGCACATTCTTGCTGAGTGTGGTGGAATTTGGCCAGTAGCTTTTGGGGGACTATTGATATTAAAGGTCTTAGTGAGAGTTTTGTTCTTAAAAGATTTATCCACATTGTGCTGTTATGGTGTTCCCATAGGTCCCACAAGGCCAAATATTCTGACTGGTGTGGTCTTGGGACACTCTGAGGACACCACGGGATATGCCCTTGCTTGAATGAAGGGAAATTTAGGGCCATTTGCCTTCACAACATCCTCCGGGATCTCTTAATGTGATTTTCTGGACAACTCAAAATCTGGAAAGCCACCTGACTGAAGCATCCAAAGTCTTTAAAAACATATTCTACGAAACCATGTGTAGCTCTCTCAGCACTCCATAGCTTCCTACATTTCAAAAGTTTGGAGATGTACCCAACTTTTCCTCAGAATCAGCCAAGTCCGGAAGAGCACGTAATGGCTGCACATCACAACCAAACCAAACATCTGACAAAAGTAGTCTGCTGGCCTTCCTTGGGCCAACTCCAAAGCCAGGTTCCCAGAGGTTTCATCCTGGAATGGGATAATAATATGCGCATTGCAAGCACCTGCTGAGCAGGGATGGTGGGTGAAGGGAGGCTTATGAGCCCCTAAGAGGATTTTGGTTCACTATTTATAGTTTAGTGCTCTCTTTAAGGGATGGATTGTCTGACTTTGAGAAATAAAGCCTTGTGGCTGCATTTTACAACTGGTTCTATGCTGGCAGTGTGATTCACACGTTTAGGGCATTTCTCAGGGGATTCTCTCTTTGCTCTGTCCATTTTTGGATTTTGACAAGTTTCTGGTAGAATTCAGGCACCTCATTGCTCAGGCTAGGAAATTCTGAAAAAGCTGGCTTTTTGACAATGTTGTTTTCCTCTGAAGATACCTATCTCCTAGGAGATGGTTGGATGGCCAGCCTAAGTGAGATGCATAATAAATGGATCAAGAGAAATGACATCCCACGCTTATCTACCCTGTTGTTGGTTGCCTGGGAATTCAAAGTGTACAGGGATCATAAAATGGAAGGTACCATTTCAAGCTTGTACTATTGCAGGTTCATAAACATGCATTGTTAGCTTCTTCTACTAATTTCTTTACTTATTTGATAATAAATATTAATAAAAATTTTGGAAGCTGCAAAACTACACTCACACAGTCCAAACCCACAGTAATAATTTCAGAATACTTCCTCTATCCTATTTCATCTTAAACAGTGATTTCGAAGGAATATTTTTTTAATCCTAAAATAGTTGTCTCTCCTTGCCTTCTAGATGTCCTTGCCTTTTTGCCATGACAATAGAGAGAATGTTGACAATTATCTTATGCTGGATGCCTAAAACCCAAATAGCCGAAGATATGGTCTTATTTTCATCCTTAATTTAAGTACTATAAGCTTGAGGAAGGAAATCTAAGCTCTTGCAAACACTGCTTGTTGGAAATCATGCCCCAATTTGACCTCTAGACAGTTACTCTGCCTGGTTTCCATTGCATCTCTGGATGCTCTAGTTCTCACCAAAATAGCTTTCAAAAGTGCTTCTTCACTTGTTCCTCTCATCTCTACAAGCCCTTCCCTGGCTCTTTCCTTCTTCTGGGGTAGCTCAAGCTCATCTGTACCTCTAAGGCTCTAGCAAATACTGGCCACAAAGACGTGTTTTCTCATTTTTGTTTTGTGTTCCCTTGAGAATTTTTAGCTTGGTGCTACACTGTATTGCGTGGATGGAATCCTCCTATAAATACCACTGTTCACAAAAAGATCAGGCTGAGGATGAGGACACCTGCATTGCAGTCTCAGCAGCCTCCTCCCTTTCCTGGGCTGTGATGACTTGGCTGTCCTCAAGAGAATGACAGACTGAATTTTATAAAACTTCAGAATAATATCACAAAGGCCCAGTTAAACAAATTTTCATACTGTGTGGTTGTGCCTGTCAGCAATGAGGGATACACCAAGGACAAGGGAAGTTATGTGAAGATGCTGGAGATTTCAACCTTCCTACATCTTCAGTTCAGGCATTCAGAAGCAACTATCACAGCAGAAATGTTGTCATATTGGAAAAGACTGAGCACAGTTTGCAGAAACTGAAAGGATTGATTTGGTTTTGTTCTATTTCTATATTTAAGATAATTTGCCATTCCAGAGCTGTTTCCCAACATAGCAACTGAGAGCCCATGTGGTACCCGGGAAGGTCAAAAAGATGGAAATTTTAAAGAAAATAGACAACAGTTTCCTTTTATTTTATCTTATAAATGAATTTGCAGTTTGCTAAAACAACAAAGCAAGACTTTTCATATACTCAGTTTCTTAGCTGAATGATAGACCAGAGCCTCTGCTGGTGTGGTTCTGTATCCTTCCCTTGCAATCAATTTATGCTGTGGGAATTCACTTCCAAAACCCATTTTTCATGGTAAACACGGAAACTTTTCACGTAGCTCCTCTCAAGGCTTCTGCCACTGCTGCTGATGTCATCCCATTGCTACAGATCCTTCTACCCGGGAGCCTTCAAGAGCCCTGGCAGGGATTTCAGTACAACTGGGAACCACTTTGCTGCCCATGTATCATCAAAAAATTTCTGCCATGCTACGATCAGACCAGTCTTGAGTTTGACAGCCCACTTGACAGGCATGCAGGTGATAATTTTTTTTTTCATTGGCTTATAGTGGCTTCATGATAATCCAGCTGAGTCAAGCATTTTTTTTTTAAGAGACTTAACTCACTTCTAAAGGAAGTTAACATGGTTACCTGGGACAACATTTTGCAAATTTTTCAATGGTTACGTTGTTCATGAATGTACACATTTCCTTTAAGAGGATATATGCCTAAACCACATGGACATAAGTCAATAAAGGAAGCAATTCTTGTAAGCCTGTGTGCATCTACACAGTTTCTTAAAAACAGACCATGGCAGCAGAATTGGATAGCAAGTTACTGTCATCTGAAAGCATGAGCTGCTATAAAACGGTGGTCAATAATATTGGATTGGTGAGGACAGTGGTAAACCAGGCCTGAATGGGTTGTGCCAGGTCTTGAATTTATAGACTCATAGAATCATTTAGATTGGAAAAGACCTCCAAGATCATTGAGTCTAACCACTAATGCAGCACTGCCAGATACCCAACCCTAAATCATGTCCCTAAGCACCACATCTACACATTTTGTGAACAATTCCAGTCATGGTGATTTCACCACATCCCTGGGCATCCTATTCCAATGCTTGAGCAACCTTTCAGTGAAGAAATTTTTCCTACTGCCCAATCTAAACCTCCATTTATCTATACAGATACCATGCAGTTCGCAATTTTCAGTAAAAATAAAAATAGAATCAGTCACCCTTATTTTTAAGATCTCACGTTTCAAACCAAAGCCAAAGGTTTGTTTGGCTCTTTGCAGTTTGAACACCTGTGTAAAAGTCAGACAGGGAGGGAGGGGGTGAGAAAAACCTCACAGTTTTTTTTCTCTCCTGTTTTTTTGCAACTCTCTGTATCTTTCCACAGGTCTTCAGGCAGCTTGAGTGTCACAAGGTTTTTTTTGCACCATCCAGTCTGGCAGACAACTTAAGGAAATTTCACATTTTGGCATCAAAATAGAATTCCAGGGTGACTTAAAAAGTGGTGCAATGACTGATTTTTGCCCTGTGTCAGCACTATGTGATGCACTGGCCTCCCATATATTTTATATCACATGTATTTTTATATTTCATATAAACATGAAATAGAGAAATTAAATAAAAAGAAAGAACAAAATAAAAAAAATAAGGAAAAAAATTACTTGAAGCCTCAAATAATGCCCTGAAGGGCATGTTCTGCAGGCTGATGCAGGGCAGAGCAATCTGAGCTAGGCCTGGGTATGGTGAGTGGAAAGCAGAGCAGCTGCACTTTGTTTTACCTCTTTGAAACTTCTGATGGAAAACAGCCCTGATATGAACTGTCCCTCAAATGCTAGAAGGCTCTCAGCAATCTCAGCACTCAGCATTTTGCAGGAGAAACCCACAACTCCTCTGGTGCCCAACTTACAGAAGCCTCTGCAGCTCCAGATTTTCCTGTGTCAGCTTCCCCAGTGCTGCCCAGGGAAGATGGTCACAGCTTCTGCTCAGCATCCCCACCTTCCAGGGTGGGCTTCCAGCTCAGCCAGCAAAGCAGCTCAGCATTAGGCCAGCCTTCCTCCTTATACACTTGGAGAACTTTAAAAGTAGTGCAGCAGAAAGAGCACAGGAACCCCTTTGCCACTCACAGCAGCAATATTATATTAATAACGCCAAGTCACTGCCCACAGACAGGAAAACATCACAGGACATGTCAGGCGAGATGTAAAACTCAGGACAGCGAAGTGAATTTATAAGCATCCCAAAGGTTGATATAAGGCCTGCTGAAGCTTGATTTTACACAAGCATAAACCTTGCTGCATGCAAACACACGTATGTAGATACCCCTACATGCACAGTACATGTACAAAGAGCCCATTTCATTTCTAATTTTTTTTTTCTTTTTTTTCTTACTTTTTGATAGGCATGTTGTGGAAAATGTGTGTGTCTGTGGGTCTAGTGACAGGCAAATATTTATGTGGGTGTTAAAAAGAAAAAAAATGGAGAAGGTGTGAGGCATATATTCAGAGAGCCAGAAAGCCACACACAGGCTTCTATTTATAGCACTTTCGTGGTGAAATAGAAAAAACGAACGGCAGCCTCTATCTGCTGCTCCTAACTGAAGTTTGACAAGAGCGACTACAACATTTAGGGTCTCTTTGTAGTTATAACTGACAACAAAAAGTGATGAGTTAGCTGTTTCCTTTGCGACCCTCTCGACGAGGTGAAAGAGTCAACCGCTGCGCGACGGGGGTGGAACGAGCTGACGCTGCCTTGGTGCCTGGAAATGCTCTGTGCACCCTGGGGAGCCCAGGTCAGAAAGAAGAAATAGCTCATTTTTTCTGAGCACCATGGCTAGACTCTGTCCGCCAACCTGGATTCATGGTCCAGGCACAGCAGGGTGTGTGGACATTTTAATTTCTTTCTAGTTGCACCTGTTAGAAAGGGAAAAATACAGATATAGGGTTTTAGTAACAGAGCTGAGGTCTGAGGTCATGATTCAAACCCACTGATGATTTTTTTATGCCAGTAATAGAATGGCAGCAGTTCTGCTCTTGTTTTTTTTCTTCAATGGATTCTTCTAAAATGGGATTAACTAGATGTGTTCCTACTGATATGATCCCATTTCTGCATAGTATAAATGGGTTGGCTTATGTGGAGAGTACAGTGGGCCTGGGAACTTGGTGGTGAGGTGTTTAAAATGCAGTTCTCAGCTGCTCTGCTTAAATTGGGGTACTGGCTTTAAAATGAGAGTGGGTTTGGATTAGATATCAAGAGGGAATTCTTTACTGTGAGGATGGGGAGGCTTTGGAATAGGTTGTGCAGGGAAGCTGTGGCTGCCCCATCCCTGGAAGTGTCCAAGGCCAGGCTGGCAGGGGCTTGGAGCAATCTGGGATAGTGGAAGGTGTCCCTGCCCACAGCAGGAGGTTGTAACTGAATGATCTTTAATGTCCCTTCCAACCCAGCTTATTCTGTGATTCTCTGATTCTGTGATCTCTTTTTTCAGCTTTCTTTCTTTTCTCGTTTCTTTCCTGAGGGCAGTAGTTTAAATATTTTCCTGCTGGAAGCTGACATATTAACTAGGTGAGGGGGCACCTCATCACCCACCTCTTCTCCCCATGAAGGCTGCTCTTTGCAGTCGCCAGTGCTGGCCACAGCTCTGACTTTTACCCTGGTGTAGGACCCTGTGTCTTCCTCAACTGCCCTTTTCATGACGCCTCCAAATCACACCACTTGTGTGCAAATCATGGATTGCTCCATTAGGAGGTGGGAACCATCAATTTTCTGTTTGTTTGGATGGCGGAAGTGGGTTTGGCACCGGGAAAATTACAGGGCTGGGAGCAGAGTATCACGTTCATGCCTTAGGTCCAGACTAGCAGTGATAAAAAAGCTATCTTAAAGCAAAACTCTTCCCTCAACGCTTTTTCTTTGATTTTATAAAATGCAAAGAATGCAAGCAGACGGAAATATTTTATGAGCTGGTATTTGTTGCAGCACCAACTTTCTCAGAAGAAAAAATCATGAATTATTAAAGGGCTGCAAAACTCCATCTTCATGTTTTAAAATGAAGTATATTGACATTTTTCTTTAAGAAGGAGTTTTGATTTTCAGTTGGAGTCAATGTAGTTTAAAGAAAACAACTTCTAAAAGATTATTAAAAATATACACATGAATTCATTTTGAATGAAATCAATATTTTATGAATTAATTTTTGAATTCTGTTGACTTACCAAAATTTTGAGTATTTTCTTTCTGAGTTGATCTGAACTTTTACCAAACTCTGCATTTAAAACATGGAAGTGAACTAATATATTAGATATTTGCACAGTCCCACAATAATATTAAGCAAGGAGGTTTGCCTACTCCTATCTCATCTAGAATCACGGGTGAAGAAATTAATTTTAACTTCTGTTTCCATTCTAACATTTCTTTGTTTCATTCATTCAATATTAAAAGTGTTTTGGTTGAACAAACTGGTCACATGGTGCACTGTTCCTTGACTGAAGCAGAGCATATCTCTTGGAGATGATCAACATTGAAGACTTCAGATATCGCTCTACCTCTATTTTTAGAAACACGCACGTTTTGTGAGTTCTCCTGTATCTAATATAGTTGCTGAGTTTAGACTCATTAGTGTTTCATTTTGGGGTAATGTCTCAGTGAAAGCACTGACTTGACAAACTCTTTTGTCAGATTTGGATCTGGCCTCCTGGTGCAAATGCGACTACAAAGACATTCACCACTAAGAAACTCCTGCATTTTCGTTGGTGAATATTTCTTAGTATTCAGTTGAATTTTCGTAATCTTTGCTTTGTCAATAAACTACTTTTCTAGGTGCTGATGGAGAGAGATCCCGGGGAGGGACAAATGCTGATGAGATGGTTTTCTTCAAATCATAGAATCATTAGAGTTGGAAAAGACCTCTAAGAATATGGAGTTCAACCATTAACTCATTACTGCCAAGTTCAGCGCTAAAACATGTCCCTAAGCACCACATCTGTACGTTTTCTCAATCTTTCAGGGTTGCTGATTCCACCACTTACTTGGGCAGCTTGTTCTGATGCTTGACCACCTTTCCAGCGAAGAATTTTTTCTTCATATCAAATCTAAACCTCCCCAGCTTGAGGCCATTTAGTGTTGTCCTATTGCTCATTACCCAGGAGACCCCACCAATCCCCACCCTTTAAGCAATAACTGAAAAGAACGATTTCTTGGCAAAATTTTAGTTTAATCTTGGCTACTGTTCATTCTGTCCTTATTATGTTGCCTTTTTTGTAAAAAAAAATAAGAAAAAACCCCAATCCTCAGAATTTTAAAAGTATAGGTCCTATACAAACCCCACCAGTCAAAGCACACTCTGTTATAGAGGACACCAGCAAGATCTTTGCAAAATAGAGGTGGGACATTTTTCTCACTCCCACTTTGCTCATGTTCCTAGACCAAAAGTCAGTGTGAAAAGCTTGGCTTTGTAATCAGCTGCAGGTTGATGGGGGCAAGCATGGTAATCCTTAATCCACATCAAACCACCACTCTGGGTGTGGTTGGGACACACGAGAACACCGATTTGCACCATACCTCAGTTGCTCAACCAACTTCTTGGGTAATTTGCCCCACTGCAACGCCAGGAGAAGCCTTGCTCAAGGTCCTGCTTGTGATGAGACGTTGTTCTTGCCCCAGAGAGCTTCCAGCTGTAGCGACAAAGACAACAAGCAGGGGAAACAGAAGGAAAAATATAGCCCAGGGTCATAAAACAGGCCAATGCTGGAAAGCCACATTTCTGTCTCTTACTATGCCCATGCTGTCGTGGAAGTAGACATGGTGAAGACATATTTAGTCCTGGGGTTTTTAGGCATATTTCTGTGTTTGTTAGTTTAGCACAAGCTAAAGCTTTAGATCAGGGGCTGTGTAATCGTTGTTTCTCAGCCTAAGGTAAAGCACATCTTGATGTCCTTGATTTTAAACTTGCTTTAGGAAAATGTGTTAAAGCATGGCTTCAGTTCGCTAATTAGAGTAACAATGCAGACAAGAGGTCCTTCAGCATTTGCTCCGAGGCAAACTCATGTTGGGGTGGGGTTCAGGGATGAAGGACTGACCTCAGCAAATCCATGCCTGTTCAAAAAATTCCCATTCTTTTCTTTATAGTTTTATGTCAGGTTAGCTCAGGCAACTTTTAGTCAGGCAACTCAGTTATTCTGAGGTTAAGGAAAAAGCCCCAAACCCAGCTTTTTCAAAGGTCAACCCTAACTCTAGACTTAGCTCAAGGACTCACCTTCCCTTGGAACACTCGGTGGATCAGCACTACCTATTAGCTAAACGTATTACAAATATAATTGTAGGCATTCCTTCAGACCCTGCCCAGCTCTCTCTGTTCAAACTAAGTTAACTTTTGGTGTAAATGAGAAGAATTTATTCAACATATTGAGGAGAGAGGGGAAGGCAGCAGCTCCTGAAGCAAACTGTCAATAATGAGAAGCACATTTTCTAGAGCTCCCCATGCACGGGGGTCTGTGAACTGTCTCAAAACGGGAGCAAGGAGGTTTTATCAGAACCAGCAGCTCCTCTATAGTCTTCAGGTGCAGCAGTTAGACTACTTTTTTTTTTTTCCAATGCAAAAAGCCACCCTTTACCAAACTCCCATCTTGTACTAGATTGAACCAAACCTGAGCAAAAGCTGGGGCTGGCAAAGCTCCAGCCGAGCACAGGAGGTATGCTTAAAAGCAGGAAGCTGTGGCAAAGCTGAGTCGCTGAAAAGCTACTGGAGCTAATATATTGTGGTCATGGGGATAGGCAGCAGCCTCCGAGTATTGATGGGAAGACTCAAAAGCACCTTCAAAACAGGCTTGAGAAATACTGCTGATCTTTGCGCTTTGGCTGGGCTTTTGTGCTCAGGGTTACGCTTGAAGCTTTTAGAACATCTCTCATCGTTGGAGAGGCGCGGATGGTTTATCCCTGAGCCCTGCACAAGCCTCGTTTTCTGCCTGTGCGCTGAGGTGCAGAGGTGAAAGGCTTTGAAGGTGAAAGGGATGCGTAGGATTGGGCTCATCTGGCGGCATTTGTGACGGCAGCTGAGGCCCAGCAGGTCGTAAACACTCGCTGGTGAAGTGCTGCCTTCCCCACCTCTTCCCGTGGCAGTGCAAAAAGCCAGACGTGCACTTGTGGATTGACTAATTCTTTTATGGGGCGGAAAAAAGGTACTGGCTGTGAAGCCAATAAAAAACCACCAGGTGGTCAAGACATTATGGAGGCCCATTGTTCTAGGAGACTGTTTCATTCGTTAATATGAACTGTGATGATGAGAACAGGGTGCGTAATATTGACATGTGGGGTAGGGAGCAAGGAGGTGGAAGGGGTAAGATAAGGTCTCCCTTTCCTTCTCTGGCCACCCTTGGGAGGGGGAAGGAGTGGCTGTGTTTCAGAACCAAAAAACCAGTGCAAGAGGAGATAAAGGGAGGACTTCCACCAGTTTCTCAGGGGTGAGGTAGCTGCTTCCTTGTAATGTGACAGTTCATTCGAGAGCTGCAGCCAGCACACGTGGAGGGAGGGACACGCTCCTGTCTTCATAATTGGAGCTGTGCTCTCTACTCTTCTAAATGCCTGTGGGTGCCTGTTCTTGTAGCTGTTTTAGTTTTGGCTATGTCCTGAGAGATTGTTTCACGTATTTCTCAGTGCCTGGAGGGGCCAGAAGGAACCACCTGTGCGTGGTGGAGACACATGTGGTCCTGGAGGGTCAGAAAACAACCAAAGACACCACTTTTCCCAGTTGTCTGTTTTGTACTGACCTCTGAACTCCAGACAAACAAACAGGAATTACCAGTAACCTGCGTGTTGGTTTCATGTATTTTACAGCTTTTCAGCAGTGCCCTGCTCTCAGATGGAGAAAACTGTAAGCATGTGTCAAGTGGGTTGGTGGAGCTGTCAACACCCACTCTCAGGTCATGTTCAGTGCTTCCCCATCAACTGGACAATAAACCCTGGCCTGTCTAACCACAAGTGTGTAAAAGAAAGATGTGGTTGAAAGACAGAGAGAGGTAGGTGCTCGGAGAAGAGATGCAATTTGAGCAGGATGGGTCTGGACCAAACAAGCTATCTTAGAGCTCTGTAAAAGGTGGTGTTTTGATTGTGCTTTGTATCCTGGTGTGGTCCCAAGGCAGCTGGGATAAAGCAGGTGTAAGTAGAGATGGATGTCACCATCAGCTTCAAGCTGGCACCTTTCTGGAAGGCTGAGTTCTTTGTGCCAAATCTGCAGCCAGTGAGGTGATGAAGGAGACTGCTGTGATGGAGCTAGGATCATCAAATCATCTCTTACAACCCAACACAAAGTAGCTTTGCACAAGCCTCACAGAGTGCAAAACACACCATCTGGTCCAAAATATCTTCCATGCTGTACAGGGATCCCACTCAGGGTTCACATATTCAGCACCACTCTCAGATGGTGAGTGGAGGAGACAAAGAAATGAAGTGAAAAATCTTTCTTTTTCCTAAAGAATATGCTCTGTGTCCTGCCCTAGAAATAGAAAAAAAAAGAAAGAGAGAGAATAATTTATGTTGGACTGAATTGTGGTTTGGAAAGAGAAAAGCAGAAAAGAAATGAAACAAAAACACTGGCCCATAAAGAAGAGAAAACAGGAAAGGAAAAGAACAAAACATCCTGTACACAGCAGCCAGTCAGTCGAGGAGGGAGGGTCTGTGTCATCTGCATTCCTCTGCTGAAGTGGGCATGGACAGCCTGGATCCAGCCTGCATTACTTGGACCTTTCCTTACCTTTCTGCTCACCTGATTGTGTGATGTTTCCTGTTTATTCCTGAGCTCGATCAGAAGGATCAAAGGTGGTTTCAGACCTTCCCTCCTCTCCAGATGCCATTTCATGAGAGTGGTGTGGCATCCGTAGGCTGTGCCATCCCTGGCTCCTCTTCTGGGACGAGTATTATGGATCCCAGATCCCCACTGGGCACTGACAGATGTAAGCTCACCCTCCCCTGCTCCAAGGTGAGGGGTCAGCTCTGAGCCTGAGGCTGTCGCATGCAGTCAACAGTATTGTGAATGAGCTGACAAAA
Source organism: Eulacestoma nigropectus (assembly GCA_013397775.1). Classification (NCBI taxonomy): domain Eukaryota; kingdom Metazoa; phylum Chordata; class Aves; order Passeriformes; genus Eulacestoma; species Eulacestoma nigropectus. Next base: position 2,132,086 of record VZTE01005687.1, on the reverse strand, counting down.
TACACAGCCTGAACTGGAACTGGCTCTGAGCCTGAGCTGAAAAATTTTGGTGTTTGTGCACCTGCCTGTGTGAAAATGCCTCTTGTTCTTCACCTCAACAGCTAACCCGAGAATGAAACCAGTATGGAGATCTTGTTGTTGTTTCAGCTAAAGAAGCAGCTGGTTTGTAGGGTAGGGCAGCTAAGATGGATTGAACAGGGAGGTTGAAACCTGTGCTGAGGTTGAAACTTGTGCTGTTTGTGCTGTTTATTCTGAGGTGAGGAGGGACCACAACGAATTGAGTTTGTTAATAGAGCATCCTTTGGGATGAAAGATGGGTGTGAACAGCAGTTTAGAAGGGTGGGAACTTCTCCTTTAAGGGACCCTTTTCTAAGCCCACTTAAACACTGATCAAGTGCCTCTCTCCTGGTCATCATTTGCGTGGTCTTGCTGAAGTGAATGTGATTTCCTCCAAACCCCATAAATGTCTCTTCTTAATCAATTCCAGAGTTACTACCTCCTTCTCCAAGAAGGCTGCATGCATGAATCTATCACTGAGCTGCTGGAGCTAATCACCTCTCCTGCCTCTCCTTCTGGAGAGGGCAAAATGAGCTTTTTAAATAGAGGCAGAACATTCCCATTGAGTGGTGGATGTGGTTTTGTAGCTGGTTAAGTTGGGCACACTTCTGCCCCATCAGCAGCAGAAAGGGAGGACAGACTCCTCATGTGTCAGCAAGAGGCAAAACCCGAATGAATTCCCCAAAAGCTGATACCCAGAGCATGATCCTCGACTGCACTGGCAGCTTCTCAGATGGCTCCACGAAACAATGAATGCAACCTATGATCACTGATGGCACATTCAGCGGCTCCCATGAATTTTTTTTGGTTCTCCCTCTAAAAGTATTCCAGGAGAGCTTTTCCCCCCTCTGCTTTTCTTGTTGAAATTCTCTCTAATGAAAGCTTAGAAGAAACATGTTTGTTTAAGAACAGATGTAGCAGAACCAGCTTCCCTTCTCCCCAAATCCCTGAAATTTGGGAAATAAATATTTAATAAGGATATATGAGTTATTTAGGTGCTTTAAGAGGCACTGCCTTCATACAATATCACTTTCTAGAATTCCCTACTCTCCCTTGTTCTCTCATTTCCACCCCCTGCCATCCCATACCTTCTCTTTTCCAGCCTGTTTATTTTAGAGTGCAAAGCTACTTAGAATTATTTATTTTTGGATCAGCTACTGATTCACTTAGTGACTAACTCATTTCATCACTCGATGCCTCACTTTACCTATACATTAAGAAGGATTAATAGTACCTGCTTTTCAGGGCTGTTAGCAGTCTAAATTAATTCATGCTTACAATGTTTATAAAGAGATTTGAGATCCTTGGTTACTGGAGGCTAGGGAGCTGCAAAGTATCTTATTTTTACTTAATAGTGAGGGGGTTTTGTGCAACTTTGCATTATAAAAGTACAAGAAACCTTGCAATTAGTTGGAGAGTCTTTTATTCCCAGGGCTTAGTTTATATTCCAGTTCAGATAGAAGCATTTTGTCTGCGTATTTCTTCCCCTGATGTTTTAATGAGAGTTAATATCCTTATCTCCTTCACTGAGAAATGTTAGATGGTGCAAAATGGGGCAATAAACCTCACGGGGTGGGTAACAGGGCTGTGCAGTGTTGTTTAGAGTGCTTAAAAAAGCTAATATGCTCTTCTTCAGACTGCATTTTGGTGTTATTACTGCAAAATATGCAGCCAGAAAGAAAAATTTAAACTTAATATTAACATTTATGACAATAGTTTACATTCACTGGAAATATTTTGTTGGCATTGTGGGAGGTTGGTGTGAGTCTATCAAGAAAGGGAAAGGACAGCAGAGCAGGAGGAGGCACAAGGGGAGTGTCTCTAAATGAAGCCTGAAATTAGTTTGCAATTATTTCACGTTTACTGAGTAATCCACCAAATGATTGTGCCAGGGACCACATCTGCTACTGATCCCGCGTTGCCACGCAAGTATTGCTTAAAGAAGTGCTATATTTGGACTTGAATATCAGCATGTGGACAGACCATCAATTTGTTTATGATAAAAACAGATCCACTGAAATTACTGGAGATTTGTTATTCTGTTGCCTCTTCTCCTGTGAATGGAATTTACTGGTTAGAGTGATGAACCAGTGGCTGACAGCAACTGGGAGCCACGGATGCTGCTCTCAGGGCTGTCCATGAGAATGGTGGGAACTATTCCACAGCACAATGGCCACCTGAGGGTCTCTCCTGATGGGAGAATTAGTGAAATTTGTGATGGTATTCCTCCAGCATCACAAAATACAGATAAGCCAGAATACAGCCCAAAACAAGGCCCTCCCCTGATGTGATCTTTATTTTCTGGACTTATCCTGTGAGCTGTTGCCCTTTCTTCCATCTTGGCAGACTGCAATAATTATCCAGATGACATATATAGGGAGGCCACGAATTATTAACAATTAACTCAGCTCTGGAGTCACTGCCAAAGATTTGTTGGTTCGTAGAGGAAGTCAAAGTGAGTAAACCATGCTGAGTGACAATAGCTCTGCTTCCCAGCCAGACTGAACAGCTCGTAATGTAACTCAAACGTTTCCTCTTTCCAAGCTTGCTTATAAAAGAGCAGACAAGGAAAGGGCAGAAAGGACATTTAGAAGAACACAAGACTGGAAAAACAACCACTGATGTAATGTACTTTCTAAACTAAACATAAGGCATGCACTGTTGCAACCATTTGAATAATGATTAAAAGGAAAACCGAAACAAAAATAATTTGGTCTGCTTAGTCCTGGATATTAAAGAAAGAAAAAGTGTGAGCAGTTCCATGTTGGATGGCTGGGAAATATTAGCCCTACACTTCACGTGTTCTGAATCATCTCTGCTCTGGGTAGAGAGAAAATACCAAGAAGAGGAGATGTTGGATGAGATAGAGGGAGTAGAGATGTACATGGGAATTGGAGCATGCCAGGCAGAGGAGCAATAGAAATATCATGGATCTCTGGTGACCATCTTGTATGGTCCTACAAGGCACATCTGAGATATCTTTATAGTCCAAATGTCCAATGGAACAAGCTTTGGAAAGACTGCAGAAGTTGAATCAGGAGGATAACGAGTGGAAGATTAATTTACACCTCCATTTCACAGAAGGATAACTAAAGTATGGAAAGCTCAAAGCCTCTTTGCTGCCTCCTCTTCTCTCCATGTCTAATGTAGAGACATGTTCACTGCCATGTTCACTGACACCACTTATGACAGCAGATTTTAGCAGGTGCATTGGTGTTTTCAGGATCGGGACCTATGCGACTTGCCCAAAATCAGAGGAAGTGTGCTGGAATAATACCCAGATGTCTCAAGTCCCGCATCACTTTCTCAACCACAAAACCATCCTTCCTGTCTCTGCATAAATATAGAGCTGAGAGAAGTGATTTTATGCACACATGCACATATCCAGAATGCCTTATAAGGAGTACAGGCACACTAAGGTGAAAGTTTCATTAGAAATCACATGAATTCAGTTTATGAAGCAACCTGGTTGAAATTTCTCTTGTTTCTCCTCCAAATTTCTCCAATTTCAGAGATCACAGCAGCACTTGCTTGTGTGAGGTTTCTGACTGCGTCTTGTGGAATGAAAGAAAAATCACGTGAATTTCAGCTGGAGCAAAGCCATAGAACTTGATTTCATAATGCAAATCATTACAACTCTGGTGCATCTGGTTTGAGTCACTAGTATATTTCATTGAATTTCTTTGTATCTGAAGTGAATCCTTTTCTCTGGGAGGCTCCAAAGTAGAAACAATGGGAAAATGGTTCTTCTTCTGCCCTGAACACTCAGGTTCAGTATGAATAATAATAACTTTGATAGAGTTACCCAGCAGAATTTGGCTGGAGCTAAGAGAGCAATTTGTATTAAACTGGCACACAGCTGGTCTATGTTTTCAAAGGACCTTTAGTGAGGATCCTTATGGAATTGATAGATGACAAGCTCAAAGCATACAGAAGGAAGAGGGTCATCTTTTGCTGTGAAATGTCTGGATAGTAATAAGTTCACGTGGATTAGATAAGAAATTGCACAAATCTGTGAAAGAAAAGATCATCTAGGGCTGTGGATTACAAAGATACATTTCTGGCTCAAGAACTCTCTGAGCCACAAGTTCCTGGGATGAGGGAAAGAAAACTACATTAGTGAACTCCAAGATATTAGAGGTGAGTTTCCCAGAAATTCTCAGACTTGGGCTGTCCTTCCACTAAGTTAATAAATGCTGATACCAGTGAAAATAAAGAGATGCCAGGGCGGGCTGTTCAGTCATCTAAAAGACAGGCAATGCATTTAATCTTGTTGGGCAGCCTCAATTTTTGTTCAATGGGGAGATACAGGCACCTCTGGAGATTGATTCATCCCATCCTAAGGCAGAAGTCCAAGATAAGTGGGGTCAATCACCCATTGTCTCACTTTATGACTTTAATAGAAGTCAGAGTAAATAATTTATTTGGGATGTCTGGGGCAGGGTTAAGTTAGAGACTGGAATTTTGGAAGTCTCCATGTGAGGTAGATGCTTTTTTTTCTCTTAGGAGAGGATGGAGATGTAGTAAAGACACTCTGTGGATCTTATGTTTCATTTTACTCTGCAGTAGACAGATTTGGTCAGCTGCATCCTCCAGATTGCACATTAGTGGGTGTTTAGTGCTGTCTGAACTATCCTAGTGGGTCTGTCCTCACCTCCAGCAGATATCCTGGTTGCAGGTACCATGTCACACTCTTTCAATTCAGATGAGCTTAAATAGCGCCTTGTACCCTTTGAAATGCTCTGTGGCATTTTCTTAAAGGTTTTTGAGCACCTCTGCAAAGCGGCTTTGGCTCCCATAGTTTGTGTCACTTCTACCACATATACAAGTGGCTTGGGTTGCCCACAACTTACAAAATTATAATTGACACCTATGTGTGAGCAACTGAAATAAGACCATAATTCACAAATATACATCTACACACAGACATGTAACTTTGGGTGTCTCTCTGGACCTGAATCCCAGTTTTATCTTGTAAATGACCAAACCAGAGTAAGATGAGTTCTACCAAAAAATTATTTGGAAAAAATTCACCTTAAGAACAGGAAAAATTCAACAGCTTCCAGTAGCACTCAGTATGTTCAGTAAGGAGCTTTTCCTTTCTGTCTCTTCTCCCCAGCATTTCTTCATCCAAAAGCCTTGCTTGGAAGCAGGTGTAGAGCTCCAGCTACTGAATGCGAGCCTCTTGTTCACAAAGGGCCCCTCCAGAATTAGTAATAAATGTCTCACGCCTACAAGTAATAGTTTCTAGTTTTAGAAACACATAAACCACAGAAGTCTTTCCTTTTTCAGAATTTAGCATTTCATAATAGTGGAAAATAAAGTTTATTAAATTTGTAACACAATAAAAAAAGCCGGCTGCTACTTTACACTAGCTCTCAGTACAGTAAATGGAAAGTGGCTTTTATTCACCAGTTGGCCATTAGTTTGACAGAGCCTCTTCATCGCAAACCACAAGTCACTCTTACACGTGAAAGCAATTTTGATTTTTCTCAGTGAGAAAAATATGCCCTCTCTTTCCAAATATCTCTGACAGTTAGGATGGCTTAGCTCAAAGCTTCTCAGTTAGGGCACATTGACATAGATGGGAGCAAATGGATGAAGCTCATTTTGCCTGCACTCCAAGCTGGCTGGATGTAGGCCAGCTCTGAACTGGAAATCATGTTAGGATGGAGCTTTGCCCAAGATAATAAGATCTGTTGAAGGCAAATGCTGAGAAGCGAGACATATTGGATATTAAGAAGGAATTCTTTACTGTGAGGGTGGTGAGGTGCCGGAACAAGTTGTCCAGAGAAGCTGTGGATGTCTCATCCCTGGAAATGTGCAAGGCCAGGTTGGATGGAGCTCTGTGCAACCTGATCTAGTGGAAGGTGTCCCTGCCCATGACAGAGGGGCTGGAACTAGATGATCTCTAAGGTCCCTTCCAACTTAAACCATTCTGTGATACTGTGATTCTGTATTTCCATGGGAATAATTTTTCACTGCAGGTCAATTTTTAATAATGAAAATAATTCAGGGACTGAAGGACAGCATGAAAGATTGCACACACAGGGTTTTTTTCTCTCCAAATATTTATCTAATCAAAACAAAGGCTTGAAATGAAGAGGTCCTTTCGATGGCAGTTATGGTTTTGAGGTCACAGTAAAGTAGCAGACATCAACAGTTAATAGTGCAGAACCTGGTTCTTCCTAAACTGGTATGAACTGGTAGTAAATCCTGGGACATCAAACACATGATACCGATGTGCAGTCAGCATGAGTGAGAGTAGAATCAAGCCCCTTGTGAGTTATCATTGCTCCAAATTTCTCTAATTTCTGACAGGTTTATGGCAAGGTCTTTAAAATATTTTAACTTTACATTTTCGTGTGTGTATGTTTAACGTCCTGTCTCTGTGAATGCTGTATAACCGCAGTGTGTTCCCCAGGGCATCCCTCCTACATAAACACAAAGTTCTGCTTAATGTTTCACTTGGATTTATTTGAATCTTTTATTATTGTGGTACTGAATGAATACTTGCACTAAAACTACTTGCTCCAGTAATTTCACCAATATTTTTTTTATTTTCAAATTACTTCGTCACATGGAGGTCACATTGATGCTGTACTTATAATTCATTGCTGCAGAGGTTCTGAAAAATTAAAATTTTGTCTGCCCACAGGACTTTTAATCGTCTAATTAAACACTTAGATAACTAAGTATTGTCAGGTCCTACATAACAGTCAAAAACTTAGATGGAGCTTGTATTGTTTATATTTGTTTAGAAAAAAAAAATTGAAATACCTCTTCTGATGGACCAGTTCTCTAAATGGAAATGGAGAGTTTTTCTGAATCAGAAGATTTAAAGCACTTCACAAATAGTTCTCAGCAGCTCACAAAATAGTTCCCCCCAGATTTCCATGGAAAATATAATTACAGTAATTCTCAGGCTGATTTAGGTTATCTTGTGAAGGCCTATGTGGTTGCTCTGAAGTCCACAGAGAATAAAAAATTCATGGAATTGGGGTTGGAAACAACTCTAAAGCCCATCTCTTTCCAACCCCCTGCCATGGGCAGGGACACTTTCCACTATCCCAGGTTGCTCCAAGCCCCTGCCAGCTTGGCCTTGTACACTTCTAGGGATGGGGCATCCACAGTTTCTCTGGGCAACCTGTGCCAGGGCCTCCCCATCCTCACAGTAAAGAATTTCTTCCTAATCTGATCTAAACATGCCCTCTGTCAGTTTAAAGCCACTGCTCTTGGTTGCCCTTGTAAAAAGTTCTAGGGACTTTTAATCTTAATGATATTTTATTTTATATTTTATTTAATATATTTTAAATTAATATGCTTTAATATATTTTAATTAATGAAATTTAAATAATTTCATCTATTCTATGTAGATAAGACTTATGTAGGGATGAGGCATGGAATTCTTCTGCTGGATCTCAATATTCCTGTTTCCTGGCAGTTTCAGTATTGACATAAATTTTGGCAGATCAAACCATTCTTCTACATCTGAGAGACATTGGTTTGGCTCATTCCTGCCATGGAACCTTTTTCCCTACCACAGGGAGCACAAGGCTGTGGGTTCTCCACTGTCATGAGACAGGAGCATATATGGGTGATGGGGTAGCTGTCCTGCTGCATCTGGGGTTTTGGGTCTTGTGGAGGGAAAGCGAGAGGATGGAGAACTGCAAAGCAGCCTGGGAGTTTGTAAATTAAATCAGCAAGTGTGAAGGGTTTCATTTAGCAAACTGGGTTTCTCTTGTGTGTTATTTTGTTCCTGTTATTGGCCTTTTTTTCAAATAATAATTAAAGAAAATAAGAAAACAGAAATTATTTCACTTCACTGACAAGGGAATATTAACCTCCTACATGAAATTGAAGTGGGGGAAATAAGGAGGGAAAAGCAATAGTAGCTCAAAGATATTACATTTCTACAAAATCTGAGACAAGAGCTTGACAAATCAACTCTCTCACTGAGACAACCTAAAGAGAAAAACATTGATCTAAACTCAGCAATGATATTAGACACTGGATAACTCCCCTAAGTAGTAGAAAACTTGGCTAACATGTTTTCTAGCTTTCGCTGGCCTAGGAAGTGAAATGTTGTTAGCCCAAAGAAATTACATGAGGAGCAGTGTCTTTTGAATCACTTTTTAGAACTTGATTTCATTCACTTTTGTAGAGCACAATGATGGTTGTGCCACAGTTGCTTGATGCTACCACAAGGACAAAAATATCAAGTCATACTTTAGGGAGAATCCCTCTCCTCAGGTTGAAGTTTAGGTCATGCTTGATGTAGACCCTCTATAATCAATGGGAAGCAACAAGAACTTCCCAGGATGATTGTCCCATCCTAAATGAAGAGGCTGGAAGAGGCAAGATGATAAAATTTCAGGGTGCCTTGTTCTCTGCTGAGTATAGAAGTATCCTGTGTTTCTGGCTTATTCTAGAAGGCAGCAACTGAAAGGAACCACATGGTGGTTAATTCAAGACCAATGAAGGTGGCAAATTCTTCCCATGGCATTGCAAACACCTCTGGCAGATGTAACCTGAACTGTCCACCACCCCTGTCCCCTGTGTCACCACAGTAGGTGGGACAGATAAATAAAACACCAATGTTAACTGGGTTTTTTTGTTTAGAACTGGGCAGAGTCCCAGCAGCCTGGGAAGAAAAGGGCTGTTCTTGTCCAGCCCGGTCAACGAAAGTTCCCAGGGAGAGATTTCACTTGTAGGCAGAGGGAGCCTGAAGTGCGTTTGGAAAAAGCAGTTATCCACTCCAATCTCCAGGTCTCCACTCAGCCGGTCTCTGGATTTCCCAGCTGCTCTACTAAAAATAAATTGATGAAAACGAAAACTTTCTCTTGGCAGGAATTTTGACAAGTGTCTAATGTAGACCTGTGCTGATGCAGTCAATGAGTAATAATATCAGCATAGCCAGCTATGGGAGAGGCTTATATTTTTCCTTTTTCTTTTTCCTTAGGAAGGGGGAGGGCCACGCTGAAGCACATTATTTACAGTACAACATGATTCAATTGCCAGAGGGGGAAAAGAAGCCAGCCCATTGTTCAAGGACTATACATGGATTGAACATTAGGAAGTAAATTTCCCTGCCTGAAAAATGTAACCCCCACTCTCTCCCTTTGGCACAGCTTCATCTGGGAGTTTTACACCTGAAACTTGGCTTCCAAAGGAAGACCAAAATCCCTGCTCGGGTCAGACACAAATGAAGGCCATCTTTGTTGCACCCTAAAGAAGGAATTTTGCTGCCTTATGGAGTAGGATTTTCTATTAATTTTTAAAGAGAGGGTTTTTTACAGTTGTAAAGAAGGCTGCAAAAAGTACAATTGGGTTACACCAGCTCAGGATCTCACAGATTTTTCTCTAAAGTCCCTTTGACTGATTTTTAAAGGTGTCTGATGTAAACCCAAAGAAAACCAGCTGCAGCTCCAGTGGGGATGGGATGAACTCAGCCTCATGAATTGTACCAAGGCCTCTAGAGCTACAAAAAACTGCACTCTCTACCAGCTATTGAGATGCACAGTTCAACAGAAAGGGGCAGTCACCATTAAAATGCAAAAGGTGGCAAACATAAAATAAACACAAACCATAACTTTAAAACTCTGGAAAATATTTATCAAGCCTTGCGGTTCTACTCTTGTGAGAACAAGCATCAGCATGTGCTAAGAACTGACAAAGTGAGATCTCTTCTGTAATTATGAAACCCTTTTGGAGGATGAGGAAAAGTGTTAGAAAACTTTTGCTACACAGCTTTCAAAATCAAATGATGACTTATTTGTGGCATACTTTGTACAAAGTCATATAATAGCTGAGTAATTATCGGAAGATTTTTTTTCCGTCAGTTTAGAGACATTGTTAAATCTGCCAAAATGAATGGAAATCATAGAATAATGGAGTGGTTTGGCTTGGAAGGGACCTTAGTCATCATCTAGTTCCAACATCTATGATAAACTTAGTGGCTCTCCTCTGTACTCATTCCAAATTTCCATGTCTTTCCTGTGTTGGTGGTCCCAGAGCTGGATGCAGTACTCCAGGTGAGGTCTCACAAGAGTAGAGTGGAGTGGAGGATAATAGAGAAGAGTAGCTGATGGATTGCTGAAGTATACCTTGCTGATTGTGGCTGCAAATTCCCAGAAAGTGCTGATAAAATATCCATCTAGGAATATCCAGGCATTGCAGTAATAGCTCACTGGGATTTGCATGTCTTACTTACTGAATATTTGCAAAAAAATGGCTGTGTGAAGCCAGTACTCACTGTTTACACAGCCATTAACGAACATTTACAGATTTCTTTTTCTCTGAGTTTCTTTCTCTAACTAAATTACGAGTGCAAAAACAAGATTGTGGTCATATCATGTTTAAACAGGCAAAGTTTCAAACATGAAGCCACATCTATTATTCAGCACAATCTTCTAAAAACATTAAAAGATGCCTTTTTGAACTTTGTGGTTATTTTTGTTAAAAGACAAAGCCTCTTCAGGTTAAATTTCTGAAGCCAGGGTGTGAGTAGCAATTGCAACGCTTTGTGTATGGTGCAGCGTTACTCCTTGCTAATCTAACAGGATTGCCTCTCTCCTTCTCTCCCATTTTTTCCTTCCTCCCGTCCCTGGGCACCATCAGATAATCATGGAATAATTTAGGTTGGAAAAAACCTCTAAGATCATCGTGTCCAACTGCTGATTTTATTAACCCAATCTCTTCACATGCTGAAATACACTGAACTCTTTCCTGAGATGCTGCTCTTTAACCTGACAAAAACCAGCTCAGTTCTGTTGCTGTGTTAGTTTTTTCTGCCAGTTCAGAGCTGATCTGGTTCAGAAAGGGAACCTGAGGTGCCCTGGGAGCTGATGGGAGTGGTGGAAGGATGAAGGTAAGAAGTGAAGGAGTAGGAAGGAAGGAGTGAGACCACCCCAGCTGCAGCACTTAAATGGATTCATCTGTGTTATCTACCTGCATCCTGCATGCAGCCATTCTTCTCTGCACTCATGGTAAAAATTAATAAAAGAAAAGATGCACTTAGAGTAAGGGTTGAGAGGTTACATTGTTTGCATCCAAAGGCATTTAAAAACTTTTGTAAATCTGGCTGGATTCGATTAACTTTAATTTTAGACTCAAGTTCAACCCTAAGCAGGAGTGTAGTCTCCCAGAGTTCAGTGAATCACTAATCTGCTTCCATTTTAATGCACACTTACGTTCTTTGCACAGAATGGAGAGAGGAAAGGACCTGATAAAAAATTAATAAACACAGATTAGCTGTGTGCACCAATTCTTTTCTGTGCTGTATCAGCAACATTGCCTCACTGTCTTCCTATCCATTATCAAGCAAGGTTTTCTCTAGACTCTGAGAGATGTGAATTCAGAAGTGGAACTTGAAGCTTGGTAAAAAGCTGGAAAGTAGCTTTAGGGAATTCAAAGTATTATAAATAATTATTTTTCTAGAACTATCCCAAATAGATGTAAAATTAAGAAAGTCACTTTCCTTATCTGTAAGGACAAGAGTTCAGCTGATGGGAATCTGAGCTGAAAATATTGCAAGAGTGAAGCAGTTGGAATGGGAAGTCAGGATTATTGTACTACAGGGGATTCCAAACCATTATTTTTTTTCTGTTCTATTGGTAAGAAAAAGAAAAAACACCTGCATGGCCAAAATTCTGAAATGATGTGTAGGATAAGTGGAATCGACAATTTCATTTTTACTTCATTGATTTGACTTGTCTGTTTTGATTTATAATCTAATTCTGGACTAAAATAGAAATGTTTTGAATTCGGCAACAACACCAGACAAAAGAATTTTTTGTTGCAAATCATAAATATATTTAGATTTTATCACAATTAATTTTTTAAAAAATACTGATGAGATGAAATCACTATTTTCTGAAAGAATGAAGTTAATAATCCCAATGGAAACATTTGGCTTGAATTATCTCTGACTTGCATTTATCTGATTCAGGGATGGTGCCACAAAGCCACCTGGGATAAAATCTTGAATCTGAGAGGGGGGATATGTATAGTGAAAGGATTAATTGTACGTGTTGGTATTGATTGGGTTTTAGTCCTCCAGGAGTGGAAGTAGAAATTTTGATCTAGTAGCTGTTATTTCTTGCCTTAATTTCCAAATTTATGCCTTTTCCACCATCCTGTATCTTTCAAAAGTCTTTCTGTTTGCTTCGACAGATCTTAGTGCTCTTCCACTTTTAGTGCTGTGAATAACAGAAGGAAGAAATGGCTGCAGTTTCTAAGAATCTGCTCACCTTGTTTTCGTGAACATATATATTTTACTTTAATTTTCTGAATGCCTCCTGTGTTTTAGAAGGAATATTGAGTATGTACTTTGGTTTTGGGGAAAGGCAGCAGGCAGAGGTCTGCCTGAACATAAACCTGTTAGGGAAGTGACCTTGTCTAGTGAGAATCAAGGACATGGACCTGAAGGAGTTGTTCATCCTAGGGAAGAGAAGGCTCCAGGGAGACCTCAGAGCATCTTCCAGCACCTAATGGGGATCTACAAGAGAGCTGGAGAGGAGCTTTGGAGAAGGGTGTGGAGCGATAGGACAAGGGGGAATGGCTTCAGATGGAAAGAGGGTGAGTTTAGCCCAGATATTAGGAAGAAATGCTTTACTCTGTGTAGGGTGAGGTCTTAGCACGTGTTGCCCACAGAAGCTGTGGATGCCCCATCCCTGGAAGTGTCCAAGGCCAGGATAGATGGGGCTTGGAGCAACCTGGTCTAGTGGAAAATGTCCCTGCCCAAGGCAGAGGGGTTGAAACTGGATGATCTTTGAGTTCTCTTCCAACCCAAAATATTTTGTGATTCTGTGATTCTATCATTGGTCATCTCAGTTTGGCTGAGCCACACCTGGAGTACCAATACCAGGCTTATGATCTGACAAAAGCTCTTGGGCTATTTTTCCATGGATTTAAGCAAAAATTCATTGCACAACTCACAAAACAATAGGGATACATTTTTGGACGTTTATTTCATTTGGGGAGAAAACCTCCTTGCAGTGCCTTGTTCCGTGCTGCATTTCCACACTCACCATGAGGCAGTTGTTAGGGCTGACTCCATGCGGGTTACCAAGGCCTTACTGCATGAAATTTGCCAGCTAAAAAACATCCTGTGGAAGGATATGCTGTTGATATCTGTCTTACAATCTCCGTGGGATTGAGGCGCCTGTCTGTGTGCTTACACAAAGCTCTGATTTTGGGTACAGGTTCACAAAGCGATGTGCCACATGAAGCACCTGGGGCGGTCCTCTCTTCCTCTGCTGATGTCAAATAGCTCAGTTTCCACTTCCTCTGGATGTGTAAGACCCACAGCCACATTCCTTGCAAACAAGGTCTGAAGGAACTTATATTTCCAGGTGTGTCAGCACAGCATCTTCTTGTTGTTGCCAAAATGTCACAAAATCACGAATTTAGGATTAAAAGCTGCATCTGCCTAAGGAGAGCTCAGAGAGAGACCTAAAGTCTACAGTGCATGAGAAGCTTTTGGAAATTATGCTTGCAGACAATTAGAGGTTGCATTGTTTAGCTAAGTAATAACCCATCACTATGAAAAAGGCAGTTACATCGACTATGCCAATGACATTGGTTGCATTGACTATGACAACTTTTAATTCCATTAGTGGTATAAGTGACAATTTTTTATATGCCTCTTCTCTTGATACGTAGCAATGAAAACAGCAAATTATTACCAAATTCAAAGTAACTAAACAGATAACCTTCCTTCCATGCTCTTTGGCAAAAAAATTCCCTTTCTAGCCTTAGAGAGCCAGTAAACATCCTGGAAATCTTCTGAAATGATGATGGACTAGAACGGTATTATGAATATCTGATTATCTGAGAAAGGTTTACTGAGGTGTAAGGTGAGCTACACAAGCCAAATTACAGATTACCCATCAGTCCTTCTGTATCTGATTGGGTGAAAAAAGAGTGAAGTGCCACATTAGGTTTTCTCTGACTTGTTCTCTAGGACTAAAAGTTGTTTTTATATCCCTGGAAGTTGGGCATCATCTTAAGCTCCTTGTCCACAGACACAGGAAGGCTGCAAAAAGAAATGTGCGTGTCAAAAGTCAGCCTGTCTCTCCCAGTTCCAGCCTTCTGCCTGCCCTTGTGCAGCTCAGTCATGCTAATACTGATGCATGGGGAGCCTGAAACAATGCAGGTTTAAACACAGAAATGTAATTTGTTGCTTTTTAAATCTCACTCATTGTTCGTTAAGTAGTATTCTTGTCCTTCTCCCCATCCCTGGAGTGAATTGAAAAGTTGGGACAAAAGTGGGAGTGAGTCACTAGTGAAAGAATTTGTTTATTTAACTTTAACCCCTGATGTAGGAGCAGCAGTTTTAGCTGTCTGAACTACGTGAAATTAGTTCCACAGTAAGTGATGTAGCGCTAATTGCACAGGGATTGACAGCAGAGAGCTTGACAAGGGCTCTGTGCAGGCACAGCATTCTGTGATGACCAAAATTGCCTCATTAGTCCTGCAAGCTTCCCCATTTACCTCCTGTTCCATTCTCAGACTACAAGCTCCTGGGTTTTAGGATGGTGTGAAGCTATTACTGCCTTCAGCTGGGTGCTGAAATGAGTCCAGTGGTGTTTAGGTGGCAGCTGCCTGGCAGGATCTGTACATAGTTTCAAGTGTTCTCTTGACTCTCAGTGACAGTTAAATGTCCGAAGGACTTTTTAAAAACCCATTAGTGCCTAGTGCCTAGGCACATTTAGTTGTCTGTTTACCTCAATACATCTCTGTGTAAATTAGAGGAAAATGATAATCAAATTCATTAACATTTGCAAACTGCTTTATGACCAATAGATGTATCAACTATTATTAGCCCAAAGGCAGAGCTACTCTTATCACTGCCACCAATATCTAGGCTCGTTTTACTTGGCAGGATTTAAACCTAACGGTTTTTATCATAAAAAGAGAAAGAAAGTGTCATCAGAACTGATTGAACTACATATTGGCTACCGTGTGTTGTAATGGCTGTCAAAGATAAACACAGGGTTGGCTTATCTTGTTTCCTAATCGTCTTCAGGTGTAATGTTGTCATTCATTTTGTTAACTCTCTCTTTGTATTTAAACCCGGGGGAGACCACAAACTGAAAAATACGCATTCGGTGTATTTCTGCTTCCTATTGGTCTGTTTGTGGGAATAATCGTTTCAAACTCAGCGACCACAAATGAGTTTATGTTTATACAAAACTTCCTGAGAAAGCACAGAGGGGACCTGCCACTGATGAGCTGACAATGTCTGCTGCTGCTCACCCTGTGTTAGGTGCGGTCTTGCATAAGCCTGAGCTGCCCTTGCTTCTCCCAGATCTCTGCAGGTTTATGGGAGCTTATCCTGTAGGTCTGCTTAATCTTAATCTCTTTGGCACCCAAATAAGGTGTTCCCTGGATCTTCCTTGTGTAGATAAGGAGAGACTCTGGTTTTTACAGAGGCAAGATGTCCTCTAATCCATCAGCAGGAAGGGCAGGAGAAGGAGCTATTCCAGCTCTGCTGCATCTGTGATCATTGGCTCCAAGGAACAAGCTGGGCCTGAACAGACAGCAGCAAAATTGATGTGTTAGACACAAAGCAAAGAATGAATTCCCCCTTCTCCTTCTTCTAGAGCAAATTAATTGATTTTTAAAATGTTTCTTCTTCCCCAGAGCACTGCTGCTTCTGGGTAGTTTCTAACCTTGTCCTAATAGCACAAAAGAAACTCCCAGTTAGTTTTATCTAAATAATAACCCCATGAAGCAGGAAGTAATCTTAGTTTTCTCATTTTATAAATAGGGAACTGAGACTCAAAAAGAGGGACATGTCTTGTCTATTTATATACATTTGGGCATTTGGTCCAAGCCAGTTGTCTGAGCTCCCTCTGTAGCTGATGGAGGAAGGTAGGCAATTCCAGATTCAAATATCCCATTTCTTCTTAGCTGCTTAATTTAGCAGTGGAAGAGTTGGCCTATGCCTAATCCCCATTGGGATCCTGAACTAGGTGGAGAAGGACTTTGGTCTTCTGACTGTGTGGGTGTTCTCAGAGTTTGCCTAAGTATTCTAATAGGATCACAGCCTTCACAAAATGCTTTTTTAGCTGCTTTGCTTTGCAAACCCAGCCAGTGGTGTATGATCTCCCCTGCTTAATAGCCCACTGGTTTGAACTGTCATTTAGGGAGTGAAAGCTCACAGTTCAGTCCCGAGAGAGCCTAGCTTTACCCCTCCTAGAAGCATGACCTAGATACCTTACTGCTCTGCCGGGGAGAGATGTGCTACCACATTAATCACAAACAAATTTGGGAGTGGTGGCAGAGGCCTTGGGGTAAAAGGACCAAGATGGGACACTCCTGAATTTGTATTGACAGAAGAAAGAAGCTGCATGTCTTCAAGGTTGCAACTCCTCCCAGGAAGAGGAGGCAGGTACCATGGAGAAAAAAAGTCCCTGGAGGAATTTTTTAACAGCAAGGGTTTTCTCAGCAACTTCTACTGCCCGGACAGCCTGAAGAACCACTGGGGCTCCCAGAGCTTTCAGACTGGTTAATACAGTGCTGTCCCAACAACCCGATTTCTTGGATTTTTTCTTTCTTCTTCCTCATCGAGATCATAATAAAAAAATAACCTCAGTTTATTTGCCAGTACATGGTTAAAACAATTATTGGAATCTCACATAGTACAGAAGAAAGCTTTTCAGCCTTTTCTAAATGGACATCGGTATCTGTCGCTGTAAAGCCAGGAATGGAGAGATGTAGCAACATCAAATCCAACGAAAGAATGAATAATTTATTAATTTTGCAATCATTTTTATGTAGTCTAGTTCCGTAAAGTGATTGGACAATGTTCACACACCTCCTAGGGTGATTGGTTCAGGTTCTGTCACATCCACGGTAAAACATTTCTCAGTGTACCATAAACAGAACTTAGCAAAACACCAGATGTGAATATCGTCTGCATAAACTATCTTACTGTTTTCATATCTTGTGTGAGAAAGGAAAGGTTCTCAAAGAATTAATGCAAGAAGCTGGAAAATTCATCTGCTAGCAGCATTTTGGTATCCACAGGTATCCTTTCAGTGAACTGGATTAGACAATTTCTGTGACTTTGCAACACTTGCCCTTTAGACAAGAGGTATGGAATCTTTCTAGGAACTTCAGTTTCAATTTCTGATTTCACAGATTGAAGGGAAGATGAGAGAAGAAGATAAGAGGAGAAAGAGGGAAGGAGACAGGGGAAGAGGACAGGAGAAGAGAGGAGAAAATGAAGAAAGAAAAGGAAAAAGAAAGGAAAGAAAAGAAAAGAAAAGAAAAGAAAGGAAAGGAAAGAAAAGAAAAGAAAAGAAAAAAGAAAAGAAAAGAAAAGAAAAGAAAAGAAAAGAAAAGAAAAGAAAAGAAAAGAAAAAAGAAAAGAAAAGAAAAGAAAAGAAAAGAAAAGAAAAGAAAAGAAAAGAAAAGAAAAGAAAAGAAAAGAAAAGGAAAGAAAAGGAAAGAAAAGAAAAGAAAAGAAAAAGAAAAGAAAAGGAAAGAAAAGAAAGGAAGAGAAAAGAGACGAAAAAAGAAAATAAAAGAGAAGAGAAGAGAAAAGAGAAAATACAAAAGAAATTAAAGAAAGGAAAAATAAAATAAAGAAGAAAAGTAAAGAAATCTTTAGCTATTAAATAGAAGGTCATATAAAGAAAAGAATTGTAACTGGACTGATAACCGTGTCCCTTAAATTAATACTGAATAATTGGAAATGATAATTTGCAAGTGACATTTCCTGCATGGTTAACCATGGTATAGGTTTTATTGTTATATTGTTAAAAATGAATAAGTTGCTGCACAACTGCTAATAGCATTTGTAGCTATTGAAGATAAGGCAACAGTAAGGGGTAATCAAACCACATTCTACCAAGTATAAAATGACTATGTAAAATGACATCTGTAAATCAAAGCTTAATTAGCCTGATGTAACTGACAATAACTGGCCAGCCCGTTTCCCTCAGGTGAGCTGATGGCACAGTCAGATGGGATGTCCTGGATGTAGCCAGGGTACAAGGCTGCTGCTGTCCCCAAGGAAAGGTTTCTTCCGCCTTCACATCTGCTGGGTCATTGCTCCCTTACCCTAGTTTCTGCCCATTAAAATGCTTGTCTGAGAAAAAATAAAAATAAATTAGGCCAAGCCAGAATATTATGGAAGAGTTCCTTGCTATAGATCAGGAGCTCCCCCTGATCTGGAGGTCTGTGCATGAAATGTGGGAACCCTGTTTTGGGTTGGGTGCTGTAGGTGTGGAGGGGACACAGAAGGCAGGAACTGGAAGGAATGGAGGTATAGGGAGAATGCCTGATGGTGTAAGAAATGAAGAACTCTATTTATTTAGCCTCTATGAAAGAGGACTGAGAAATGTTTTGATTACACTGCATAATAGAGAAAATGCCAGATGTGAAAGGGCAGTTTAATCTGTCAGAAAGCAGATAACAAGAATCATGGATATGAAAGCTAGACGTGTTCATCTCAGAAAGAAGGCACATATCTTTTTAACAATGAGGCTGATTAAGAAACTACAGAAAGGAATGATGGAGTTTCCATTTCCTGATGTGTGCTACTTAATTTAAATTGACTCACCTTCCAGGTAGAATTGTGCTAGTCCAACACAAGTTACAGCCTAGATGCAGGCCTAACAGGATGAGAAGGATCAGGAAGTCAAATCAGATGGTTTACTTTTTAATAATGTCTTTAAAATATAAGAGTTAGGTAACACTGTCCTGTGGTACTACAAAAGCTCATATAAACCCATTTCCTCTCATCTCATCTCATCTTTCATTGCACATTGCACTTTCAATCTAGGATAAAAAGATATGATTCCAGTAGGCAATCCAGGTTTCTCTTCCCTGTTTTACAGCTATACAACTGGAAGTGTTGTTGTTATTATCACCATTAAGGCTTAAGCATATGTTTAATGTGCACTTAAACACTTTTTTTCAACTTGCAGCCTTAATCATTGCAGTGTAATAAGAACCAAATCATTACAGAGCAGCAGATTAGTTCTCAGAGCTTCTGCACCTTAGGCAGTGATGCCACTAATTCATATAAACCAGGCAGCACTGGGCCTGGTAGGTATTTGGGAGACCTCCAATGCAAATGTGTCTCTTAAAATAACTTCTGTTGAGGCTACCCATGTAGCTACTAAATGGATGCACTGAGCTGAGGAATGGGGACAGGCAGGAAGCTAAAAAGAAAGAAGAAGGGCAGAAATGTAATAGGTGCAATTGGAACTGACATAGGAAGGAGGTGTGAAATGAATGAAGGCATGCAAGGAAATCAAAGAATCATAAAATGTTTTGGGTTGGAAAGGACCTTGAAGATGATCAAGTTCCAACCAACCCATCATAGGCAGGGATGATGCCCACTAAATCAACTTGCTCAGGACCCCAAAATACATGAGGTATGAATAAAAAAATAATCTGAATTATTTTCATAACTATCCAGAAAAACCTCCATTCTTTACCATCAGGTGCAGACTAACTGGGTTGTGACATAAAGGGTACACCTGCAACGTCTGTATTGTCAAAGGGGTAGTACGTAATAGGAAGAAATTTTTTATTATAAGGGTGAGGCTCTGTTCCAGGTTGCCTAGATTGGTTGTGGATTCTCCAGCCCTGGAAGTGTTCAAGGCAAGGCTGGATGGGGCTCTGGGAAACCTGGTCTGGCTGAAGGTGCCCCTGCCCATGACAGGGGGATTGGAAACTAGATGATCTCCAAGTTCCTTTCCAAGCCAAACCATTCTATGTTCATGCTTCTACTGTCAACCTGGGGAACAACTTGCTACCAAACTGCTAAATGTTTTAACAAGATTATAAAAAAAATACCTTGGTCTAAAGAAAGCAAAAGAAGGATCTCTGGGTGTAGTTCCCCAGTAAATTATAAAGTGCAAATATCGGTCAAATCTTTGTTAAATTTGGATTTCTGTGAAGTCGTCCTTCTGTGCAGCTTTCCTGGCATCTTTCATTCATTTTGTTCTATTTTCAGGCTACTCTTACAATCAAACTTTTCAGGATTTGGTAACTTGGTATCTCTGCTTCTCAGTCAAACATGGTTGAAATTGGACTAAACCCAGAAGTTTTCACTGTAGAACAGGTAGCAAGATACAAGGTACAAATAATGTCATCTGATGCACTTTTTCCCCTAAGGAAACCATATTAAAAATGATTTGCCATTCATACAGATACCAAGGATAACAATATAAACCATAATTAAAGACAATAAAATTATTAGAGGGCATATTAAACCTTGTACTTCAAGGCTTAAGCTCAACTCTAGCTGTTACAGAGGATTATAGCTCTATATTAGAGGAAATAATTGATTTTCTGGGTCACTTCACATTCATTATCAAAAAACAAAAAAGTTTTTAAAAAGCATCAATTATTTTTCTTTCTGTTCTTGTTTTTTCTTTTTTTTTTTTTTTTTTTTT
>VZTE01005687.1:2019802-2111531 GCA_013397775.1 Eulacestoma nigropectus | reverse complement strand
GTTTTGTTTTGTTTTGTTTTGTTTTGTTTCCTAACTAGAATGATTTTACCACAGTTTAAAGTAACCAGAATTTCCCAAAATCATCTGGGGAATCTAAACATGCTCCTTTGTGTAGCAAAAATATTTAATACCGAATAGTTTCTTCCATCTTTCACAGAGAAGGGAAGGAAGATAGGAGTCACAGAATATTTAACTGATGTCTGCTGTGAAATTTTATTTCTTCTTTATGGTGTCCTCATCTTCTGACTTGGGATTTAGCTGAAGAGGGGCACTGGGCTGTATGGATTAGGGTCTGGCCCAGGCAGGTCTTGTTCATGTGTAGGACACCATAGTCTGGACATCTTCCTTATCTACAACAACTGGTATCCTGTTTCATTGAGATGTGACGGGTTTTCTCAAGTGATTGCAAGAGGAGTGAGGACCTGACAGCTCAGAGGGGACGTGGTCTGAATTTCTCATCAATCTCTTCATATTACAGTCCTTGAGATGTGAGGTACTGAAATGACCACCCCATAAATGACCAGTGCAAGTATGAGTTTATGCGCCTACAAACTGAGGTAAAATCCTCCACTGTTAGGGTTAGGCTGGAAGGAAAATTCCTGCTGCTGAGGCAACGTCTCTTTGTCAGTCTGCCAACATCTTCTGAGATTAAGGCTCCTGTGACAACTGTTTACTTACTTGCAAATTGCATTTGATTTAATGATTTTAGTTGGAAATTACTATGACTGGACCCAGATGTAGGGTACCTGCCCCAAGCCCTCACTCTGGAAAGCTCATATATGGTGTCTAGAGCTGGACGATAACCCATTAAATGCTGGAATAGATTTTTTTTTCCTTGCCATGTATCTTTCCCAGGATTTTGTATTAAGTTTGTGATGAATTTGTATATGTAAAGTAAGACTTACGTGTGCCTAGCACGAGGAGAATCATGTTCTAAGCAACAATGATATATATGTTTACACAGAAAACAGTCAAATCAAGTTGAATTCAGGAATATTAAGTGGACATTTCTTGATGTACATTTTATCTCTCTTTCTCAATCTCTTAAAAAAAAAAGCAAATTATAAACAGCAGCAACAAAAATTTAGAGAAAGAGCCATTGAATAACATCAAGAAAACAAACCAGGAAAGCTGTTGCTGCAGTTTGCACTTTCTCCTCTCCCATCCCTGCAGCACATTTGCCACTAAAGTCTCCAAAAGAGGATTTTGCAGCTCTAACCATGTCTGACAAAGACACCACCACCTCCACCCACCCCTTTCATGACAGGCCAAGTGTGAACTGACTATTTACTTCACTCAGACGCTTCACCTCAGTGAAAAGGTGCAGCAAAAATTGTTGCAGTAAGTTTGGATGCCTGTAGGTCAGTGGCTCACCTGTACTGTGGTGGCAATATTTCCTCCCAGCTACCCTGTGCTCCTGTGCTGAAACATGCATGACAAAAATGTTACAAAATTGTTACAAAAGTGGCATGAGGGCCATTATTTAAGAAAAACCATAAGCCAATTCTTCTGCAGAAAAATGGGTATCATAGAATCCTATAATGGTCTGGGTTGGAAGGAACCTTAAAAATCATCCATTTCCTTCCCCTGCCATGGGCAGGGACAACTTCCACTATCCCAGGTTGCTCCAGGCCCTATCCAACCTAGCCTTGAACACTTCCAGGGATGAGGCAGCCACAGATTCTCTGAGAAACCTGTTCCAGTGCTTCACCACACTGAGTAAAGTATTTCTTCCTAACATCTAATCTAAACCCGCTATATGCAGGAATCCATAGCTCATTTCATCTGGTGCAGTTCTGCTAGTCAGAAGTACTTGCACTGAAATCAATGTGTTATTCTCAAACAGGGAGGAAATAAGAAACCGTTTCTTTAGTAGAAGAAAAAAATTCCTAAATATAATTGAATAGACAACCAGTAATCCCAGTAAATGCCTTTCTTGGCATTAGTGATGCTGTATTGACTGATCCCAGCAGAGAATTTGGCTGACACCATGACCAGATCATATTACAGCAAACACTGCTTGGAGCATCTTCATGCAAAGCTGGAATATGCCTGAACAACATTACTGAAAGGAACTGCTTGAAGCAGGGTATGATTTTGTTTGACAAAAATCAAATAGTTTAATAAAAGAGGAGTTCAGGGTGTGGTACTACAGGACTGCCACTGATACACAACTTTCTCCCTGAGCTGAGGGACACTGGAGCCCTCTCATCAGGCTTCCTGCTATGCTTTGGCCTATTGACATTTTCAAAGTGCAGGGACAATAAGGAGGCATTTTGCTTCCTCATATTCCATGGTTGTAGAAGACCTTAATCTTCACTGTTAAACTAGAACAAAAATAAATTAAACAAACAAAAAACAAACATGAATTTCTGTTTTCTTTTGAGGGTGAAACACAACAGGAAAGTTGGTTTTTCTTCAGTTCTCAGTATTTGAAATCCAGTGGGTTCTTTTGGTACAAAAGCTCAATTTGGACTTGATGGGAACCTAGTTTACTAGTTTAAGTCACTGTTGGCTAATACAGCTTGAAGCTGTTCCACAATAAAGCACAACATTCAGCTGTGAGCTTTATCGCTGGGACTCATCTGACCTTTCCCAGGTAAGCTGGAATTGCTTAACACTGTGGCTACCCCAAAACTAATAGAACCTTTCAGCATGGCTTAGGCTATCCCTTCACTTCCCTGACATCAATTTCTAAAATAAAATAGAAGGCTAATTGGTAAATCAGGCAAGTACTTTTTTCCTACCCCCCTGAGATATAATGGTCAAATACATTTTCAAATCTAAACTACCAACAATACAAAGGTACGACCTAAACACAGAAATAAAAGGGGAAGCTCACACGAAGATGAGAGTTCAACAAGAATTTACCTGGCCAAATTTACTGGCCTTGATGGGGACAGGCATTAGTCACAGTCACCAAGCTTAAGGTAGAGTGGTCAGTTTTAATCAGCATGGTTGAAAACTTCAGGGAAGGAATAGATATGCAGGGAAAAAATTACCTCCAAGGTTTCTGGCCCCCCCAAAACCATTTTTACCTCATCATATCATGCTACTGTACTGAAATACTTTCAGAAAAATGCAAGACCACATAGGCTGACTATAGCATGAATTCTTCAAAAACTACTTGGCACAAGGTTTTGAAACTGAAGATAGACACTAACAGGATGCTTAGCATATTATGTGCTGGATTTTGAGAAGTGTAGTGAAGTAAAGCAGGAGGAATGACAGGAGCTGAACAACTGATCCAAGTGGTTCAAGGGCAGAACCATACCCAGTGATTGCTCCTCAGCAGGAGGATTTTGGATAAGGAACAGCAGGTGATGTGAATGATGGGTGTGAAAAGGCTCTTCAAGTTATCATAGGAAATTCAGGTAAAAACAAAGGTGAAAGAGTGAGGAAATTAGTCAGACTCTTAATTTCAAAATTTCTGCTGAATGTCCCAAAGACAAAAATTCAGCCCAAACTATTAAAGATGCATCAGAGACCAGACTGTAACGTGTTTCAACAGCCAATCTGAATATGTGGACACTATCAAGGAGAGTAAAGAAAAGATGGAAACATTAAAGCATGAGGGCTTCAGTACTTCAGCTGTGACTGTGAGGCAGAGTCCCATACTGTTGCTTTCTGCACTAAACACAGATGAAAAAAGGAGAGTTCCTGCCACAAACCACTTCTAATCTCAGAATAAGGCACAAATATCCTCTAATCACCACCCACGGCACATGAGGTGGGGAACCTCCCGTCTATGTTAAAGAAGAGCACCCCTTGGCAGCAGTGACATAGCTCATCCTCTCAACGTCCCCATAAAAGCCACCCTGTCATAGAAAAAGAGGAAGCCAGAAGCATCCAGGATAATGTGTGATCACTCCCTGACTGAGGCTGGAGCAGCTCTGCAGGAGCAGTCCTTGGGCATGATCCCCAGGAGTGCTCCACGTGAAGCTTCCTCCAGAGCTTGGCCGGCACGCAGGAATCTGATGTTTAGAAAGCCATTTTCCTGTCCGTATAAACAATCCAACCACAATAGCCCAATTCCTGGCTCTGAGGCCTCATTTAAATGTTGGTCAGTCAAGGCCCACAATTAACATTTAATTAGTAAACTCATTACAAAGGCAGGAAGTCTCAGACTTTCCCTTCATTCTCTTTCAGGCCTCTGAAGGGAAGGACCAGGCCCGTCTTTGGCTTTCGATTCAGCACATGGGCGGGTTTTTTTTTTTGTTCCCTCTCCCGATTTCCCTTTGCTTGCAGAACAGTTGCTTTCCCTGAAGCAGACAGGCATGACCTGAATACGTTGAATGTTTGGCTGGAAATAATCTACTTAACATAAATATTTCCATCTAAATTTTACCCTGGATGGCTTCCTTAGTGTTCCCAGAGGACTGAAGGAAAAGTGGTTTTTCAGGGATGAGGTGGTGAGGAGCTTGGTCACCTGCACTCACAAGCCTTTGTGGTAGAGGAACCACTAAAAAATCTGATTTTGTGTATGATACTGGAAGGTTATGTCTATTGTCTGTGATAACCAGGAGACAAATGACCTCTTGACAATAAGAAGGGAAAATGGTGATAATTAAAATCAAGAAAAAGCACTAATGTGCAGGAAGGAGCAGACTATGCCTGTGGTGAGGCACTTTGCTGGAAATATGTGATGGAACTGGCACAGTGGCCTTTTTGCCAGCATGGGAGAGTGACTTGGAGTTCACAATGTAGATTACAATTAGGCATTGTTCATCCATCCAGAGAACACAGGACCTCACCTTTGGCCACCTAGTTGCTTTTCATGTGATTATTCAGGGAATACAAACTACAAGTAGAGCTTGTTTTTAAACAATGCTAAAAAAATCTGAACTTGCTGATTTGGAGTATGACAAGATAGACCATAGCAAAAATTATGGAAATTTATTCACCTGAGGACACCCTGGAGTAGAGAGAAAAGTAAAGGTGTGAACAAAGCAAAAATAATAACTGTAAAATAGGTTTTAAAAAAATATTTTTTTTTTCTGGTATCTATTTTCCATTGCAGCACACAGTAGAGTTTAAAAAGTCTGTCAGCTGGCATTATGTATTTTTCAGCTTGAAATGTTGAGATTTTCTAAAAGTAAACTTTGCTCTTCTCTCTAAACAGAGAGCTATGGTACTACTGTACCACCTGTCATGCAAGTGTTGGGTCCTATTGCGAAGAGGGGCTGTGGGGAGAAGTGAGGTTGTTTGAATTGTCTGCCTTACCTCTCTTGTCTGCCTTTTGTCAGACATGAGGAGATTGCAAGATTTTATTATTTCATAATATGAATGTCTGAAATCATAATCATCCCTTTGTCGCTGGGATCTGGCCATCTGAAAATCAATTTGACTTTGGATTCGTTGCTTTATTCTATTTTATATCTTTAACTCATTGTTTGGCCAACATTACACCTTTGGCATTTTTTCCTGTTGTGTTCACAGGATTGGAAGGAGACAATTTATAGTGATTTATGGGAGTGCTCAGCCCTGGTTTATTTTGGTTTTTCACAAATGTTAAAAAGCATTTCTTGTCAGGCAAATAACTTCTGTGTGATGGACAAGGGCTTGAAAAAATATTTTCCTTAAAGAACTTTCACAGGTCTCTGAGTATGAGCAAGATTTTTTGCTAGGTATCTAGGTCAATATTTAGCAGAATTTTGTTGGAACATCCTGTTTCCTCTATATTTCTTCTGCAGAGAAAGATAAGCCACTGCACTCCTTTATCCAAGGCATTTACCCCCATCATCATCCACACCAATTCCACTCACTTGGTTGGATCATGGGGTGAGCAGAGCCACAACTTTAACTCCTTTTTCATTCCTTCCACTGATAGTTTGAAATTTACTCTGAGCAGTAGTTCTGAAAGTTATCCAAAGGCTGTGGAGACAGAATGGGTGAACCTTACATCCCTTATTATCCTGTGTGCCTAAACACGGGAGCTACCTGACTGAAAGTGTTCATCTATAAAGTAGAGATCCAAACCTGAGAAAATCACCTTGCTAGTAAATGGAAAAAACCCGCATCTGAGTTAGTAGAGAGCAGGGTGTAATTTTTCTTCCTTAAAAGTGGAGAAATCAGATGTTTTCCTCCAATGATTAGATCTCACTATGACGGTATCCTGGACATTCACTCGGAGGTAGGTTCCTGTCCCAGTCATCTCAATATAGCTGAGATAGATTCATCCCACATGTAACTTATCTGAATGCATATAAAGTTTTAATTTCTGACTTGTACAGTATTTTTGTGCTTGCTGTGTTCAGGACTTAACAACGAAGTAATCATCACATAAACAGCTCCTAATCAGCAGATTTTAGAAATGAAAGGACCAAGGCAAAACAGAGGAAACCCCAATCACTTTTCTGTTAAGCATCACTAGAACCTTATGGAACTCTGACATTTACCAGTACAAAACATAAAAATGATTTTTAAATTATTAATATTCTTTATTTCATTTTCTCCATTTTGGACGGATGATTTCGTTTCAGAGCTTCCCTGTAAAGGGCATCCTGTCCCAAAGAGCTCTCAGTGAATATTGAAGCATCCTTTTCAATGTGGTGTGAAATCCAGGCTTGTCTCAACCACTGCCATGTGTTGGTGGTTGAACAGATAGAGAAGAAAACAGGTAAAAATGAACTGTGGAAGAATGATCTGGCTTGTGGATGGTATCCCTGAGAGATGTTGCCACTGTGCATTAAAGGTTAAAAATCTATCAAAAATAAGTTTTCTCTTAAATAAAGGAACCCTAGCACAAGATGATAAGCTAATAGGCTGGGCCAGTTGTTTTATAAAACACGATTCCCTGAAATTGTAAATTACTGGCCCCATAACACAAGCACTGCAAGCAAAAGCATGGTCTGAGCTGCATCAGTTCACTTTTCTTTTACTCTTTTTTAAAAAATTAAAATTAAAATCAGGAATAGAAATAAAGCAGACCAGAGTTCATGACCTGTTCAGGAATGCAATTAGCCCATAAAAATCATGACTGGGATTTGTTGCAAGGTAGAAACATGATCCCTTGAAATAAAGTTACTGCTTTGCAAAGTACCAAATGATGGGGAAGAACAAAATGAGGGAGAGATGAACGGTTTTTATTTTAACCCCACTTCCCTCCCTCCTCAACCAGAAAAAGCTGTAAAAGAAAAGACCCATCACCTCCTGTAGTCAAGTTTCACAGCAAACAAGAAGTCCTGAGCAACTCTGTGACTACTTTTATCTCTGTAAGACTAATCCCATGATAAACCTCTTGTTTCCTATACTTGATGTACCACTATTTTACTAGTCCTGAATGCATCAAGCACATTGTGGATGGCTCACTACGAACAAACAGAACCTGACAGTTTCCTTCCTTAAAATAAACAGAAGTGGTACTTAGACACAGTTCAAAGAGTTTAGCACTCCCAGAATGGCTATTATTATCCTTTAGGTGGGCAAGTGGACCGAGTTTTTCATTCTAGTGAAGGCAGCTTTTTAAAATTTTGCTCCCTTCCTATTTTTTTGCTGGCAGTAAAATGACAATATAATTACCCAGCCTGCTTTTTTACAGTCCTCTGCTTCCACTTTCCATGTCAAGCCATCTATGTGTTTACACCACTGCTTGTTTACTTCCGCCTCCTTTTCTGAGAAAAAGTCGTGCCATTCGGACTTCTCAGAAAGCATTTTAGCGAAGGCAACACCATACTGGACTGTTGACCAACAGCAGGAGAGACTGTATTTTAAAAATAACATTACAGTTTCCTCTATGAGGCCTTTGATCCAAAGATTTCTGAACCTTAATGGTTACCAGTCTACACGGAGTTCATAAAAGAAGTGCAAATTAATATGCAATTGCTGCTCTGAATGAACCTATTACTTGGAAATTCCTTCATCACTGGGGTCTGTGCTCGTCCTGTGTGAGTATAAGGAACTGTCCAGAGTGTCTAGGACTTCTAGATTATACACCAAGAGGATGAATAGAAAGGAATTTAAACTCTCTAATAATAAATATCAAATTTTTGGTGAGCTTACAGGAACAGGCCCAGTGGAGGGTCATCAAGATGGCTGGGGACAGGAGCACATGGCATAAGAGAAGCTGAGAGGCTCCTAGGTTGGCTCAGAGTTTTAAGATGAGAAAATTCAAGATCACTTATGAGATTGAGTATTGCAGCTATTTTATGAGAGAGGATGAATAGAAAGGAATTTAAACTCTCTAATAATAAATATCAAATTTTTGGTGAGCTTACAGGAACAGGCCCAGTGGAGGGTCATCAAGATGGCTGGGGACAGGAGCACATGGCATAAGAGAAGCTGAGAGGCTCCTAGGTTGGCTCAGAGTTTTAAGATGAGAAAATTCAAGATCACTTATGAGATTGAGTATTGCAGCTATTTTATGAGGAGTGTAGAAAAGATTGAATCAAGCTCAGAGTGCACAGCAGCAGGACTAAGGCAACAGACAGGAGAGTAAGATATTGTGGACATTTTTTTTTTTCACCTTGAGGGTGGTCAAACAGTGGAAAAGAGGCCTGTGAAATCACCATCCTTGGGAATATCCAAAATTCAACCAGAGGGGACACTAAGCAATTTAATCTAACTTCAAGGATGCCTCTCCTTTGAGTGAGGGGCTGTATCATGTGATCTCCAGATTTTTCTTAAACCTAAGTGTCTTCCCAGTAAGAAAGTAAAGAAAAAGTAGTGTTTTCCAGTGGCTATTTGGACCTTTCCCTCAAGCAGTCAATATCCTAAACACCTGAATAAAGGCAGGTGTTAATATCTGTACCTTGTGTACCTTACGTACCTAATATATTTTTAGTGTTGTGCAGCTCCAATCATGTGTGATTGAATTTTCTCTGGAAATGCATTGCTTTTTTATTGACATGTTTTCAATGGAAAATATCTTTCTGCTGTTAAAAAAAGGACTGAACTGATGAAAACTGAATTTCTTGGGGTTTAGATGGAATGTTTTCAGAGTTTGTGGAACTAACTTGAAGGTTTTCAAGTTCATGACAAAAATTTCCTGTTTTTCCACAGTGCAGGCCTGTTCTGAAAAAATTTATGCAAGTCTGTAATTGCCAGTTTAGAATCACAGAATAATTTCATTTAGAAAAGATCCTTTAAGATCACTGAGTCCATCATTAACCCAGCACTGCCAATGCCACCATGAAACCATGTCCCCAAGTACCACATCTACACATCTTTTAAATAGCTCCAAGGTTGGAGACTCCACCTCTTTTCTGGCTGACCTGTAGTAATGGTTAAGAGAAAAATATTGTGCCCTGATGTTATGAGCATACTAAGAAGAGAACTTTGTGAAGAAGCCTATTCATTTTGAGCTTATAAATGCCAAATGAACCCCTTAGATCCCTACTGAAATGCTTCAGAAAGCTCAGAGGTTCATAGAAGTGTAAAAAGGTGAGGTTTAGGGCTGGAATTCACCATATGCTCAAAGGAGAAATGAAATGTTTGGTGGTGCTGCTGGGTTTGTCACATATAGGAACAGGGTGATGCGTGACTGTTGCAGGTGTGTTAACAAACCTGTGCAGTCACTATTCTTGGTTTAGATTTCAAGAAATGTTGCTGGCTTAGCGTTCGTGGTTAGAAGGTGTGAGCAAACCCAACACGAACAAAAATGCCAAGTCTAACCAACAGAGATGTGCAGAAAAGGCCTCCCCTCCTCTGCCATTGCTGTTACCATGGTTTGATGGTATCTCCAGTGTGTGAGGAGCATCGTGTCAGGTTTAGGGACACAGGGAACAAAACCAGGGAAGAGCTGACTGGGAAACTGCAGCCGTGAACACACGTCCCAAACAACCTCCTCTGCATTGGAGTTCCACTGGCAGCAGACCTATGGGAAGCTCCTCAGTGGCCTTTCCCTGAGGCTGAAACTCCCTGGCATTAATAATTTTGGCACACACTGAGGGGATATCACTGTATGCAATACCTATCTACAATTGCATGGAACAAAAAAAAAAAAAAAAAAGACAGGAATGAATGGTATAAACCTTATGTTTCAAATATGATACTTGACAGGACTGTCTCTACCAGTTTGTCAGTGCCAGCAGTGATTCAACTGTATAAATCAGCTTTGATTTTTCCCAGGTTACCAAGGCTGGAATAACCTGTAACACTGACTAGATTGTGGGTGTTTTAAAGCCCTCCTAATGTATTCAGGGAGGGGTAACCATCCCCTTTTTATAGGTGGGTAAACTGAGGCACAGGGAGGAGATGCTAACCAAGAGTTACAGTGCCCCAGCCTGAGAGAGAAGCCAGCTCTCCTGGCTGCTCAGCGCTTGCCTTTTAACCACTAGACCATGAATCCTGTTTGCTTTGTTTCCTTGGGTTTTTGGGCATGTTTGTTTTCCCCTTTCATGTACCTAATGATGCTGGTCCACAGCAGGCAGTGGACAGCTGATGGATTACAGGGAGCCCCTGGCTGGAATGGGGAGCAGGACGCTTCACCAACTCCAGGGCTATTTAACTCTCCTCCTATGGTGTTGGTCTGGATCCCTCCCACTCGTGCTCATATAACATCCCTGGGGCAAGAACAACAACTGCCTAAATGGAAAAAGGAAACATTTCCTGTGTCTTTAACTACTTTTAGTGCAGTTTGGCACCTTCAAAGGAAGCCGTGTGCTTAGCTTAGTCAGCCAGTACTCGGTGGGTCTTCTGAAACCTGTGATTTTGGTGGACAAATCCGTCAGAAATTGCACATTGGGAACGTAACTCAGCACTCCCAGGGAGCTGGAATGTCTTGTGACCCCTCTGATACCCACGAGCCCAAACTGCAGAGCAAAGAACTTTTAAACAGGCCACCCCACTCGAGTTGGTTTTCACTCTCGCTTCACAGAACTTCATTTTAGACTCTATCCATGCTGTTCATCACAATCTCTGTGCCCAGGTACTGATGAATCATCTCTGCTTCTGTACTTCTCCATTCTTTCACTAAAGACCCTGGTTAGCAGGTCAGAGAAAAAGAGACACAGAGATACAGGGCCACTAGCACGAATGCCTGAGGAGTCACTTGCTATTTCTCTACCTCACAGCATCTGCAAAGCTGTTAAGCCACAGTCCTGCCCAGTTTACTGGCAGAGAGGACTGGCCTAAGATAGTGAAGCAAAGTATTTTTGTGCAACTGCTTCAAGTATATCTGTAGGCATTGTGGCTTAGCTTTTTCCCCCCTATTTCCCTATTTTTCCAGCTGGATACTCAGATCCTGTTTCCAGTGTTAACACATCTGAAAACAAAACTCTAATAATTTTGTGTGCAC
This sequence comes from Eulacestoma nigropectus, assembly GCA_013397775.1. NCBI lineage: Eukaryota > Metazoa > Chordata > Aves > Passeriformes > Eulacestoma > Eulacestoma nigropectus. Next base: position 2,100,295 of record VZTE01005687.1, on the reverse strand, counting down.
AGGCAAATGGGTCAGATAGCATTTAAATCCTTATTTGAGTTTTTTCCTCCTTTTTCGTCTCATGCAGTTGCATCTCACAACAGACCTTAGTGCAGCTTTGACTCCACTGATAGTGCACTCCACTGGAAGCTAGACTGAGCCTTTGGGTTCAGAAAGCTGAGTAGTATTTAAATACATCAGCCCCAGGAAGAAACCCTTATATTTTTAAAAGATCCCAGTAGTGCTTTCAGGACAGCAGGAGGTAACTGGTTATTATAGGTGATTCCAGGTTGTCTCCTGTGGTCCAAATTGGTGTTCAAAACTCCATTGTGTTAACTGTTGTCCAAAACCAGCTCAAAGGTAGGTCCAAAAGCTTGGAAAAAAAAAAAAATTGTTCTGTTTTGGCCCAGGCTGTGATGCCAGGATGATTTTTTGCCTTTTTTGTATATACCCCTTTTATGTACCTTTTATATAGTTATATGTATTTTTAGTGATTTTAGCCCATATACTTGTAATTCCTAAAGTCTGATAACTTAGCTAGACCCAATATTCAGCTAAGCCAGGAGACCAAACATCCTGGAAGCTTCACAGTTAGAGGTCAGAAAGACCCAGGCACCAAGGTCCTTTCTAGAACACACTCTGTAAACTAAGATAGGCCCATCCAGGGGGAAGGTACCTCGGATGAGGGATTCACTTGAGCTTCTCTCATTGGGGAATCTTTGCTAGAAATGCTAATTTGCCAGGCCTATAATTGTGTGTGCATTTTCGGTGTGTTGTTCGGCGCATTCCATCTGGATGTAGTGCACCTACGGATCCTTAAATAAATACCGAGGTAAAAACTCTTTTTCCCTTCTAAACATGTTTGGCTTTTGATTTTAAGACCAGGAAAAAGCAACAGCTGTATAACAGTGTGGTCATTCCTTGGGGAACAGGACCTCCCTGCCATGAAGCATTGATCTCAAAGTTGGGGTCCCAGGCTTTCTGCAAAGCCAACAGAGCAAAAAATTCCTTCAGGGCTTCCTTTACTGACTCACCCCCTGTCCATTCACTTCCTGAAATGCAGGCAATGAGATACATACCCGTGACCATGCCTCTCCAGAGAAATGAACTCCTCTTATCATGCTTATTTATGAGGATATTGTCTATCAGGTTTAAGGACCTGTAGCTGATGCTGTAGGACAAAAAATCATAAAAAACGGATACAGACTAGAGAACACCTGAAATGTCAGTATTATCTCCAGTTGCCAGAGGCAAAGCACTTACTGGGATTATTCTCATATTATTTCACCATTAGAGTTTCTAATTAAAATGCAAGCCCTGACTTAGCTGGGCTCTGCTAACATGCAGTCTCCAATCAAGACAAGCTATAATTTTAGTCTTAATGCATTAAGGAGGGTTGTGCTATGCTTGTGTGAGTATTACCAAACTCAGACGGATGCAAAAAGGGAGAAAAACTATTTATGAGTGCCAGAGCACCTCCTTCATCTGCTCCACCTCCCTCAAATGAAGCCAGAAGCTGTAGGAAACATTTTCTCTCCTTTTCTCTTCTCATTTCTTGGGGAAGGGGGAGTCAGGTGGTTCTTGGTGGCAAGAGATTTCATCATTCTGCAAAATCAGGAATGTTTGCTAGCCCTGGGAATGATGTATATCCTGGTGTGAAGCATGTGAATGAAGGCACATGGTGAATATCACGGGAGCCGCGGGTGGGTGTGAAAGGGCCAGAGTGAGGACAGTGGTGCTGAAAGGGCATCCCGTGAATGAGGTGTGACTGATGTGCTGAGTGGCCCCGTGGCAGCCTCTTGCTACTTAACGGGCAACCAGGGAGATGCACGTGGCTTGTAGCCGCACCAGGGGTGTTCTACTTCTTTCACAAGCTCAAGAGGGAATCATAGTTTTGCAAGAATCACAGCTTTTGCTTAAGTGCTGTGGGATATTGGGAAGAGCCTTCAGTCACTAGAGGAAAGATTCTTCAGACATGCCCTGTTCTGTCTCTTGCCAGGACTGTCTGATGGCAAAGAGAACCAGAGGCAGCACCCTGCTCGAGTAAGCCTAACTGGTTTTTTTGTGCCATGTTTTTAAGGAGAGCTTTGTACAACCTTGCGACAGTTCCAACTACGACTTTGAATAAAATCTAGTAAGACAATAAGACTTGAAATTTTTTGAAAACACTTATTCATTCAAACACAGATGCTTTTGCGGGGAAAAAGCCACAAACCAAAACAACCCAAAAAACACCCCCCCGCCCCTTTCAAAAAGCCAAACTGGTTTGCTTGAATTTCTTATTTCAAAATTTAAGATAAAAGCTTTCATGAGTCATCATTTTGATCTTTCTTTTTCAAAAGATAGAAAATACAATTTATCTGTTTAACCCCAGTAGTTTCTAAATACAGTAACGATTTCTGGAAATGAATCCAGATCCTCAAAAGGACCCAAGTGCTTCTTTGTCTTTTAAGAGGAGAGAGATGCATCAGACTTCTGCCTAGCAGGGTGTCAGGGGTGTCTGCCTATGACAGGAGCACATGTAAGTCACCCACTGAACATGTTTTGTGTACCCCATAACAATGTCTTGGTCACCAATCCACATTTTCTGACCCACAGGGGAGCACTGTGCCTGTGGAGGAAATGCCTGTGGGTGGCAGATGTATGAGGAGGATGTTTCCAGCACAGGCTGAAACCTCCGCTCTGTGCCAGAGCCCTCGACACAAAATGGGACATTCCCATCGGCTGTGTCTGGCAATATCTGGTCCTGGGGCAGAAGAGAGATGTCAGGATCACAACAAATGTGATGATCATCACCCGGAGGGGAAAATGGACCAAGAAATGGTAAAGAAATGAAGCTCATGTGTGGCTTGGAAGGACCCGTTCTGGGTAAGAAGCCCCAAAAGCTGATAAAAACCAGTATTTTCCAGAGCTGGGGATTTCACCCTTGTTTTCAGTGAGCAACCCTTGGTTTATCTGCAAACTAGTCCTTTTCTGCTCTCCCTTGACATGAAGATGTGCCTGAAGCTTCTGCTTGTGATAAGTTTTTTTTCATTTTTCTTTTCATATTTAAGAAAAAGCAGAAATACTCCAATAAATATTTACCCCATCTCAGAAAACCAACACCAAACCACCAAACCAGTTTTTGAAATAAATAAGACAGCTCTAAAGCTGTGACTGAGAGAGGGTCAGGCTGCAGCCAGCTGCAGAAAGCACTGGTGGCAGGAGAGTCTGACAACGTGGAGACTGGGGGTGGAAGCTGGGTCGCAGAGAAGGTCGTTTGGTAAAGGCAGGGGACTCTTTACACCATCTGAGTCTCACTGTCTACAATGGCAGTGCTAAAGTTCACTAAGGGCACTCAAGAGACCTGCTGCACAGAAACGCTTTTCTTTCAATTAGTCACCAAAGTAGAAAGTGAGAAAGAGAAACCAAGCCTGTTTTTTTCTTTATTCAGCAAGTCTGCTGCACAGTCCATCTTCCTTGAACCCCCTGTTCTGATGATCCCCTCCTGAACTACGATCTCTCATTTTGCTCATGCTAAATGTATGAAGAGCATGGCATGAGCAGCAGTTTGAAATGGATGCTACACGTGATGGATTATCCCTCACCTGGAGGTTGTTGCATTTGGAAAGTGGAGGTTGAGCTGGAGCCAGGAGCACTGTGCCCTCTCCTGTGCAGCTGGTGCTGAGTGATGGGGAGGAAATCTCTTAGCTGTGAAGATTGGCAGGGTTTGTTAGCTCATGCTCAAGTGCACTGATGGCAGGAGACTTTCCCCTGCATGAGGCTGATTTCATCTGTGCACTCCCAAATTTGCCATCCAGGTAAACTCTTTTCACCATGTGAAAGAAAGGTTCCAGTCAAAACCCTGGCTGTGAGCACAGCTGGGATGCACAGGTGTGGGTTTACAAGGAGAGGGGAAATAAAAGGGCTTTAGCCCCCTCATTAGCCTGCACCTCCTTTCGTTTATGGCCAAAGATCTTGTGCTCCGAGCCTGGGTCCTCAGCAGTGCTGTGGGGAGAAAGGGATGGTGAGAAGAGCAAGCAAGGGGACAAGTCCAGCATGATGTGGAATGCTAGGAAGGGAGGGGCTCAGCCCTCTCCACTGACACTTGGGCTCCTTCTTTCCTTTTGTATCCAAAACACCAAGGCCTGACCTGTCCCCAGTCCCTGTCCTCACAATAGTTCTTTCTGTGGGTCCTGGCTGGGTTATTGGCTGCTTTTTCCATAGCCTCCTAAGCAGCCCACCTCTCCATCTCCTGGAGGTACTGCTGCTGTCATGTCCCTGGCTCAACATTCCACCTTCTCCCTTAGCTCAACATCTCCATTGCCAGAAGCAACCAACACTATGCTACCAACATATGGAGTCCAGCATTAAAAAAGGAACTTTTGGCACACCTATTTTCCTTTTCCTTTTCTGACATGTCCTGGGTGAAATCTCCTCCTTTCTCGTCACCCCACAGTATGCATATCAGCTTTTAAAAGTTACTATCTATGCCTTCATGCAAATTTAACTTTTTCTTTTTGTCTTTGACTTTACTGAGCCACTGGCTGTTTTTTGTTGCAGCATTGCTTTGCATTGAAGCTATGCTGCACTGCACCTTATTATGTCTAAAGATTGGATTTATTTAATTGTAATTCCTTAGAAAAATGCCATTTTGCATTTGGACTTAATGTGGGGGGCAGGATGAAGACTGGACCTCTCCCTCCACTAAAGAAAATTGGCTGTAGGTAATGCCTGTTAAACGAGAAAGGGGTTCCTGCCTTACATAGCTATTCCCATGGAAGGAGTATTTTATGTAGACATCTTGCTGGCATGGGAAAAGGTACCAGGACCTCCAGAGCTGCAGGCCAGACCCCTGCCACTGTTCAGGATGCTCTATTTCCTCCTGAGACTTCTCAGGCTGACCCCTGTGGCCCTGACTACTGCACGTGACTCAAAGCACAAAGAAGGCTGAGCTGGGCAAGGGAAGGTGTTTGTGTTTGTCTTTCCTCTTCCTTACTGTCATGTGTAAGAAACACTTTGGGGCTGTACATCAGGCTGATTTGGGCACTGTTCATCTCTGTGCTTTGCCAGAGCAGCACCAAAAGGGAATTTCCCCTATGCTTTGGTTGTTTTACTGCACATCCAAAATTGCCTTTGCTCTGTGTCCTGTATACACAAGAAATTTTGGTGTATTACCTGCAAGTATGGGGGAGAAAAAGAAAAGGGAAAAAAAAGCTATAAAATGCATTCGTTTCTTTGGCTAACACTGTCATTGAAAAATGTGCTGCTGTTTTTTTTTTTTTTTTTATATTTTCAGAGTGATTTTTGTGTTGTGATGGAGTTGGTTTACAGTCCTAAGCTCTAGAGTTGTGGTTAATTAGTAGCCAGTTTAGGAAATTATGTTATCATTACCTCATAATTTCTTAGCTTAGCAGCTTTCCTCGTCTTCCACCTCCCTCTTTTCTCCACCCCCTCCAGCCTTCCATGTTCAGGGATATTATTTTTCTTAATGACGTCTCTGTCGCACATGCAGACTCAGATTTCCTAAACACACCTCAGCATTTCGGGTCTCCAAAAGTTTGAAAATGCACATTAATTTTTTTTTTTTTTTTTGTGCACTGAGACTGACCACAGAAAACCAAACCCAAACAAAAAAATGCATTGTTTTTTGCTTCCCCCTCACCATGCTGGTTTTACTCTGGCTCCTGCCCCTGAAGTTCCATCTCAGGCACCCAGTCTGATGCTGGGCTGACCTCCCTGTGCCCTGTGTTTGTTGAAGATGAGCATGATTGCTTCCACCCTCTGCCATCCTCCCCCATGTGAAAAGCAAAGGGGAAAACAAACAGCAGGAAGAAGCAAAACAACCAGGTCCCCTCAACAAGTGGTGGCAACGTGCAAAATTAAAAATAAAAACCATGGAGGGGGAGATAAAACCCACAACTTAAAAGGGTATTTTCTAGTGGCCTACTTTGAAATCAGACATTTGCTAATAATGGCAGAGGAGGAAGGGGAGTGGGAGTGCAGAGATGGAGACCTCGGGTTTGCTGGTCTCTGTTCTCAGCCAGGATTGGATCTGAAGTGTCTCAGGATGAAAACCCAGGATAGACAGGTGAGAGGAACACTCATCTACCAAGTTTTGGCCCAGAATAACTTTGGTCTTTTGTTATTCTGTTTCCATTGATCTATCAGTTATAGGGCCATTTTAGCAGTTTGTCCTCCTTAATGTGATCGAGGTCTGTGTTGTCATATACAGGGAGACCTGGCCACTTTGAGAAAGGATAGTTGATGTGGAAATCTCTGGAAAACAAAGGTCAGAGCTGCAAAATCCTGAGCTGTAGCTCTGAATTATATTGGTGTGGCAACATGCACATCCTCTGTAGCTGAGCATGAAGAAACACTTGCATCAACCACCTACCACTTGATTGCTGTTGCTGTGCACAATATTAGCATTTCACCAAAAGTTGTTCTTTTTCTTTTCTACCTTGGCTGGTTTTTTTTCAATTCCATCTGTCTTGGTCTCTCATGTCACACAGGGAGCATGCTTGGGTAGTTTCACAGAATCACAGATTATCTCCATTGTCTCCTCTAAGATGGTCTAGATGTGGGTTGTGACCCTCAAGATTCACCTCACGCATTTGTCTCCACTGATTTCTTCTCCTACACCGGGCCAGTTCCCCCTCCTCTGCAGTGTTCACACCTCTCAGGCATTTTCAGATGGGGTGGGGTTGGCTCACAAGTTAGTAGTTTCTTCAGCAAGCTTCTCATGGTGTTTGTGGCTTTTGCCAGCCCTAAAATGTTGTGCTGCTGTTCTCAGCACCCCTCCTACTCACCATGGATATGAGGGTCTGGAAATGCACGTGATCATCCACACACACTGTCCCTGCAGCTTGTAGGAGAAAGGCTTTTACTTCCCAACAGTGATCACAATATTGAGACAGGCCAAAATCACCCCAGCTTTTGCCATATCACATTTCAAGGCAGAACTATCTGTTGCCTCTCAGGCAGTCTTTAGGCCGGGGAAATACGCTGTGTCTGAAAAAAAAAATAAATGCATTACTGAATTTAAAGCAGGACTTTGCACTGAGAATAAATCAAGTTTCAAATCATATGAGCTGGCTGTAGCCAGCACCAGCAGTGGGATCTGTGGGGAAGGCTAATGCTTGCATTCCTTCCATACACTTGGCACTAATTCCCACTGAAAATTGTATGAGTTGAAACACACTAATATTTTTCTGGAAATTTTGTGTGTCTCATTGAACATCTTCTCTCCCCAGTTTTGTCCTCACTGAACAGTGTATTTCAAAGGCTTTTATCAGTCATGCTTGTGCCTGTTTTCCCAGGAGAAATCTCTTTTCCATCTCCTGCCCAGGCAGTACATCTCCCAGGGCAGCTTCCTGCTGTAGCTCTGTCCCCACTCACGGGTCACAGTTGTGGTTGTCCTAGAAAGAGGAGCTGTGGGACTGCATGGGAGAAAATGGCAAGGACAACATTTCTAGGAGATTTACACTGCTCTGATATTGGAAGCATCCATCCATCTCCTACACAGATCCATCATTTTATGGTCTGTGGATGTCAGGCTTCTGGGGTTCCTTGCTGGCTGAAGGGCTCCATCCTGGTGGTTCTTGCAGTGGTTGTCAGCATTTCTCAGCCGTCAGGGTGGGATGGTGAGAGCCAAGACAACCCTTAAGCTCTGTGGAGTAAGTGACCTTACCCAAGGAGAGGACCTGCTCCTTTCCCTGTTCGCTAAGAGGGGACAAACCATGGGAGTCTCAGCAAGATTCCTGCTGGGACACAGGTTGGGATCCAACTCCAAAGCACAGCTGGAGCTGCAGGCAATGTCCAGAGTAATGGGCATCTTCTCTGCCAACACATCCAGCTCTGCCACATCCAACATGCCCCAGAGACACAACTGAAAGCTCTCGTGAATCCCTGATATAGATGCTCAGTAACTAGCCTAAGGTCCATTTTAAAAGCTTTAATTCGTGGGGTGGGTTGCCCAAAAAATTTCACAAGATGTCTGCTCCTGTCTCGATCTGACCATAAGGAAAAAAGATCTTTTGCTGGTCATTAAGTTAAGTTAAACAGTTTTTCACTGTAGGCAAACCTCTGTGCCTCCCTGTCCTCCTGTCTCTCTGTCTGCATGCTCCTCCTGCCTCTGGCAGAGATGTGAAAAGGCTTCAAATGCTCCAAAATCTGGCACCTTAAGGCAAAGCAGTGCTATTTATTTTCTCATTGTTCAGCACAGGAATCCCTTCTGGAGGTGGTTATCATTTAAGACTGAAATTCAAGGGATGCTGTGCTGTGGTCTCAGCTTTATTCTCACCTAGCTGGATGTATTTCAGGGGGGGTGAGCATCAGGGCTTTGAGCAACTCTTGACTCCTCAGAGAGCCACACTGAAGTCAAAGAGCATCTTTGCTTATTTCCAGGAGAACAGACACATCTACACCCTGTCTCAGCTTATTTTGTTTTGATTATCTTATAAATACTCAGCTGCTGGAATAAGCTTATCATCTGAGAATCTCCTCTTTTTTTTTTTTCTTTTTTTTTCTTTTTACTTTCTACCTCTTCGATGTAAGTTGTTTTTAATCTTTGTGTCTGAGTGGAAACTGAAAAAAAACCCCTAACCTTAGCCACAGAAGGAAAATTAAAAGATCTTTGAATTTTATTTTTTGCCTTAGGACTTCTAGGTAGGTTTGCTGTTTTTAGCACCTGACAGTTACACCTTGCAGACAAACAGCTTAAAGCATCAGTGCCTACTCCCCACAGCAAGTCTAAAGCCTGAGGTTTGCAATGTACAGCACTTCTCTACCCATGCTCTGAGGGATGATTTTAAATGAGTTTAGCTTAATCAGAGAAAAGTGTCTCCTGTTGGAGATATTCAAAATCATAAAATCATAGAATATCCTGAGTTGGAAGGGACCTGCAAAGATCATCAAAGTCCAACTCCTGAAATAATCTGAAAGAAGTGTTTGGGATGACTCTGTCTCATTCATTTAATAGAAACCTCTTGATAGGATGCCTGAGTTAGGCTGGCATGGTGCAAACCCCAGCCCTCAGGTTGCTTTTCACTGTTTTCCGAGGGTCACTGTTGGTCAAACATAAATGTGACATAACTTACTTGTCCTCCTCAGCCAATGTTACTGCAAGAGTAGGAAAAAAGAAAAAGAAAAAGAAAAAGAAAAAGAAAAAGAAAGAAGGTGACATTAAACCAGCTAAAAAAATCTCAAGAGACCTGTCAATCAAGAAAGATATTTACTGAAGCTTCTATTGACCCATATATGCTCTTATCTAGAAACCTTTATCTTCTAAGACAATGTTGACTAACAGCTTTTCCTTTACTCTTGTTTCTATCTTAAAAGAATAACAAATAAGCTTAATTCTTCACAAAATCTTTAGCAAATGCCTTTTAAGCCTAACACAATGGTAGTTATTTTAAGAAGGATGGCTAAGCACTGCAACACTTTTCTATTTTTCTGTCTTCGTTTCTCATATTGGAGCACTTAATCACAGTTAATCTTTGTGCACAAGGAAGACACATTAACTTTGTTTGCACAGGACTGATATAAAAGCTTTCAACTCCTCTGTTCCTGTATTCATCTCTCTGGTAAGCTTTACCATTTTAAATAACAGATAAAGGAAATGCTGAAGATTCAGTGATACAGTCTATCCTTGCTCAAGTAACTGCAGCAACTAGACTTGTAAGAAAACTTGGAGCCAGCCTGAAGCTGAGCATCTGAAAATCCCACTGGGAGGTTTTAGTGGAGGAGAAGGGCAGGGTTTATAAGGGTGTATTCAAAAATAGCAACCTGAGAAGATGCCAATGGTTAGGACAGGTGAAAGGAGACCACCTCCCTGTAAAACTGGGGCTTTTAGGTGTCTCTGCTCTTTGCAGACACAAAAAAGCCTCATTGCTGGCACTGTGGACACCTCTTGATGTTTGTCTGCGTGTCCTCTCTCTGTGCTTGCTTCAAAGCAAACAGTAATCACAGAACCTTAGAATCACAGAATGTTTTAGGTTGGATGGGATCCTACAGACTATCCAGTTCCAACTCCCTGCTGTGAGCAGGGACACCTTCACTATCCCAGGGTGCTCCAAGCCCCATCCAACTTGGCCTTGAACACTTCCAGGTACGAGGCAGCCACAGCTTCTCTGGAAAACTGCTTGGTGAAGGGTCTTGTTTTGATAGGGTTATATTCTCCAAGGCTGTGAAACTGGGGCTCCACTAAAGTCAGTGAGCCTGAAATGAAGAGAATTTCTTTTGGACTGGCTCTGAATTTCACTGTTAAGAGTAATGGTAATTTAGAGGCCTTTTATGGCCTCTTAACTCTGCCAGAGAAATAAAAGGGGGCTTAGTTCTTGCTTATGCCCAAAATTGGCCTGCTTAATTATCTTGGAAAAATAAAAGTAATAAACCCTTTGCCTTCTCCCTATCCCACTCACACCTACGAGAGCAGACCTGCTGGTATAAATGTACCAGTGTGGGACAGGAAGGGAATTAGAATGCTGTGGCTTGGGGGTATTGGCTGGAAGGAGAAAGCTGTATGTTAATTCGTTAAGTAAGACCTGTTCCTGGGATTTTTTTTGGTCTGATTATATAGGTATGAGCTTAAATTATTGAACTCAGGAGAAATTCTGGGCTCTTGGGGCTGGATGCATGCATGACCACATGATAATTCCATATTGGAAGAGTCTCAGAAGTGCACAGGATCCTGTGAGCATTTATTTGCACAGCAAAGAATTTTTGACATGGGGACCAGAGGGAGAAATTGTTCCTCATGCTGGCATTTGAGAGTTAGGGCTCTGGGCACGTGCATGGAGCACATCCTTGGATTTCTCTAGGAAAACTCAAGAGGTAAAGAGAAATGGGAAACAGAGAAAAGAGATCCCATAACAACTTCAGTAGATATTAAAGAATAGCTAGAAATCCTCCTTTGCTGTCTTTTGCCAAGTCTGCATCCTGTTTTGTGTTTGTTAGGACCCAGCAAAACACAAGCAATACAGGGTGCTCCAAAATTTCTCTGTGTCTGTCCAGACACTTCTGGGAGCTGTTCACAGAAACCAAACTGAAAAACACTCTGCATATTTTGGCCAAAAGCCATCTTAGTTTGCTATGAAGTGCTGTAGTATAAATAAATATATATGTGCAAACAAATGCATAAAGAACAATTGTTTGGTGGTCAGGAGAAGCAAAGCTGCCCTTGCCCTTTCATCCCAAGATGAGAGGACATTAGATCAGTCTGATAAGCAGGTAGACTGTTGGCTGCTGGGGCTTTTTTTCCCCCCTTTACTTTCTGTTTAGTTTCAGTTGTACTGAAAAAACTTACAAGAGGCCTGTGCTGACCAGCCATCTGGTAGGCTCAGAGGCCTAAGAGCCAAAAGGTTACACTCAAAGGACACGTCTGTGACAACAAATGGACCATGGCTCTGAGGGAAAATGGCACAAAATGACTCAACCATAGAGATTCTTTCTGTCCCTTGTTGCCAAAAAGCTTTGCCTTCTCTGCACTATTCATTTCCCACATATATCATAGAATCACAGAAGGTGCTGAGTTGGAAGGGACCCACAGAGATCATCAAGTCCAGCTCCTGGCCCTGTACAAGACAACCCCAAGAAGCACATCAAGTGCCTGAGAACCTTGTCCAAACATTCCCTGAACTCTGGCAGGATTGGTGCTCTGACCACCTTCGTGGGGAGCCTGTGCTGAGTGCCATTTGAGGTGCTCTAAGACACGTCTTGCCTCTTGATGTTGCTCAAAAGACCATAGGTCTTCCATAGATCCCAAATAATTTCTGACAATCTGGTGCAAATGTTATAGATATTCCAGAGTTTCACTCCAGGTGTTGGTAAGTGGCCAGCTGAATGAAGCTCCTATAAAGTACAGTCTCTACTAACAAGAAAACTGATTAGTGACCCAGACAAAAGTGTCTGCTTTAAGGTGAGCTGAGTAAAGTTTAAGAAGTCACTGACAACCCTGCTGGCTTCCCACCAGCTGCAGTAGGATTTCACAGGTCATCAAGTAAACCTCTGAATCCGGATACCTTCATCTGTGAACTAAATCTCATTCCAAATTCCTACTTGAATATCTAATACCACTTGAAATGCATGAGCTCATTCGTGGATCTGACCATGGTTATCTAAGACTCTATATCTTACCCACTTTGTAACAATAAAGGAGTAAATATCAGAAAAAAATCCTTAGAAATAAGCTTCTGAGGCAGCTTCATGTGCAGTACAGATAAGGCAGAAGAACCACTTTTTCCTATATTCCTCTTTTCACAGTGCCCTGTTCTACTCCTCTAGGACAGGCAACTTTGTCTCCTGGGGAAGCAGGTAGGTGTAGAGATTTTTATTGCAGATGTGCTCATTTCTAGCTCCCTGTCCTAATGACTGCAGATTGTGCGTCAATTGGTTTTGTCAAAAAAACCCCAAAACAGGCTCCTTGGGTTTCTACAGATTCCCAAAGGAAGTTTTAGTTCATTGGCTGTGGGTATCATCCTACAGTGTCTGAATACTGGTGCTACTGGTTGGGTCTTGGAAGGGATTCAAAGGCAACATTGTACAAGAGAACTTCACAGGTCCTGGCATGTTCGACAGTGGTGGGTAGTGGGGTTGCTTAATAAAGCAGTTCAGTTCAAAGTGAAGGCAGAGGGAGTGTAGGCTCATAGATCATAGCACACATGCTAGCCCAGAAATGCCAGGGTATTTCAGTTGTCATTAAAACATGCAGGTACATGAATTATTGGTGGAACGAATCATCCTGTGATGCCTGAGCATGGAGCCAATAGAGGTGAAACACTTCCAATATTTAGCAAGTTTGGCAAATTGTTTAGCTTGGAAGTTACTGAAAGCCATATTCATTTAATTAGCCTTCCAGTGTACTGGCAACAGGTCTAGTTTATCTGTGTTCAGACCCCCTCAACGATAGGTGTTTTTCAGGTCCCACATATTGAATTTTGGAAGCAACTTGAGGAATTATGAACATGAGGGATGGATGCAACTTGTCTAAGTCAGGCAAGACGTGGGTGGGCTCTTTCTCAGTTGTCTGGCGCAGCCAGTTCTTGACAGTATCCCTCATATCCCACCTGCCATTCTAAGGCTGGGTTTTATACAGGGCACAATAACGTGTTTGACATAAAATCTGTGTGCCACAGTTTTTTAATATCATCACAGGAGTCTCAGTTTTCAGGGGATGAGATGTTCGATAAGGGACAGATGGGGGTTCTGGGTGCCATATTCAGACCACCTTCTGTGTGTGCCCATCTGCCTTAGGACCAGAAACCAGTAAGTGATTTGTCTTACCCTGATCTCCCCACCTTGAACCATCAGTGCTGTGGAGTGCCTGCAGAACCCAAATGAGGCACCCCAGTAGCAAGATGGGAGATTATTAGAGATTATAGGAGACTATAGTCAAGTTCTGTGGCACTTGAAAATGGGAATCATGATTAAAAGATCCGATTTGTTTTTCAGAGGGAAGCAGAGAGGACTTGGCCTTTTCCCTGCTGTTATAATCTCCCTTCTCTACTTTGGGATGTTTGTGAGACAGAAAACCTTGGTAAGAAACTCCCTCCAATGAAAAATAATTAATCTTTCATCATCCCTCATTTACATCTATCTCACTACCAGCCCAGGAATGCTGGTCTAAACAGAGACGATCTCAAAAAACAGAGAGGTAGACAGGGGGAGTAGCAATGTGGACTTCATCTTAGACATCAAAGCGATTGTTAACTGAGTTCTATTTATAAAGCTGGTAGATTTTCAATGCACTTTCACAGAATGAGATAGACAATTAAAGAGTGGAGGTTTTATGTCGAGGAGTAAGTAAATGCTTCATTTCTAAAATGATTTGTCTTAAGTGAGTTGCTTAAGGTTCTGTTTATAGTCTTGCAGTGCTGGAGTACTGTCACACCTCCGCTAGTAACATCTACCCTCAGGGGCTTCAGGGAATAGCATCTGGCCATGTGGTTTTTCTCCAATAACTTATTAGCACCCTCTGCTTCTCAAAGCACACTGCTTTTTTTCTGATATAATGTGAAAAAAGGAACAACTTCAGGTCCCACATCTTTAGGCCCTCTTGGCCACGGGACAAAATCTTGAATGACAAGATTAAATATTTTAAATTTTTTTTATTCAATGTTTATAGGAATTTTTAACACTGAACTTGTGTTTGTGGAACAACTCAGGGTGGGGAAGCACAGAAACAGAGATTTCCTGGTCCAGCTATGAACAAAGTGGGAAAATGAAGGAGGTAGGACATGATGGGGAGAGAGAGGGGCTGCTCACAGTGAAGCAGCTTATGGTCTCTCTCCAGTTCTGGAGAACAGGATTTTTCCACAGGGTTTCCTTCCCAACAGGGGAAATGTAACTAGCCCCATCTGGGACTAATTAGTCACCTGGTGAAAGAAAACAGGAACTATAAAATGATTTAAGGGTCCTGCCTCTCTTGCTGTAACATTTCTCCAGCGATGACTTCAGACCCACTATGGGGAAAAGGGAGAACTGCTTGCAAGAAACACTTTTGCCTTTGTTTATCCATGATGACCCAAAGGAATGGATTGGACCAGCTTAGAGCAATATCCAAGCTGCACTTTTCCTCCCTGATGCTCATTTCCATCAATATAAGCAGCACCAGCTTCTATGACTCCTGAAGAAAAACTCAGTTTTTAAAGAAAAGAGCACGTCCATCTCTCAGAGTGGTGAAGATGAGTTTAATGATGTGGCTACCTAAGTGCTCTAGATCAGAAAGCAAATAAAAGAGAACGCAGAATTGCCCCTTGGTAAATTTTCACATTGTCCTTAAGGTAATCTGAGAGATGGATTCCATCTTTCTGAGTGTCTGATTTCACCACCATCATCTCAAAGCCTTTCTGCTTGATATTGTGGCACAGAACTGGGACTCTGGTTATTACGATGCCAGAAGGGAACTCAGGTTAGACATACTGAGCCAGGTATGTTCAACACAAGCCTTAATATAGCTGGGAGGAATGGGTACTGAGGGGAAGAGCAGATGTTTTATAGCTAACAGCAAACAATAGATATCTTGGGAAAAAAAACCCTGGGAATAATCATGCAGTGATACTTCCTGAAACACCCTCCCAGGTGTCAGTAATTTGCATCTGAACCAAAGGGGCTGCCTTTGTGTTCAGTAGCCCTTGGGGCTTTTAATTCTCTGAATTTCTCCAGCTGCTCAGTGGACACAGGTAAGCTATTGGCAAAGGTTTGTCACTCTCATTTCTGGAGACAACACTGCAGCTCCTGTCCTGCTGTGAATTTTCACCTGCCAGGTGCTTCTGGTAGGGCTGACCTGGTGTGCAGGAAGCAATAGCCTTGGGTGTGAAGAATCACAGCAGTAAGAGAGGCTTTACAGCCGGGCTTTGCTGCAGCTGGGCTATCACCTGGCAGTACCCCACACTCAGAAAAGGTTTGCTGGAAGGTGTTTTCCCAACGACTCCTTGGGTATGGGAAACCTGGCCCATGGAATGCCTCTTTGGACACCAGCATTACAGAATCAGTTATAGAGTTTCACATGGAGTTTATTCACCATGGTGAATAAAGTGGGTGACATGAAGCTTGACAGAGGCACAAATCTCGGAGGAAGTGTCTGTAGTAGGTGACAGGAGACTCTGGTCCTGTCCCCTCCTCCTGCTACTGCCAACTTCAGCTGTGCCCACACAGTTTCCAGGGCTGGTGTGCAGACAGCAATTTGAACTCTGCTAGACAAAAAAAGCAGTCTGTCTCACACCTCTTCTTCTTCCAAAAGCAGCACCAAGGCAGGAATGAGGAGTGAAGGACCTGGATGTAGATAAGGGTGGGTTCTGCCTCTAAGAAAACATGTGTGGAATCACAAAGTTGTTTACTTAATGTCTTTATGAATTTGGAAGGCACTCCCAAAACACTCCCTCCACGCAACCCTGCCCCTCCCTCACCTCCTCAGCTTGGAAGATGCCGAACAGGAGGCTGGCGTGGACCCCAGTAGTGCACAAACCTGTGTGGGGTGATAATGCCAAAGAAATATTTTCACCCCTCTACACCTTTCTCATATGTACACCTCGTATCCCAGCAGCCAAGGCAGCTGAGGATCTCTGTGCAGGTCTGAAGGCATTGCCTATCAGCCAAGCATCTTGCTGAGAAAGACAAGGAGCAAGCTGAGGGGCCACCACAAAGGCTCTGTCCCCATCCTCCCTCTTACAAACCCATATAAAAGTCAAGAATGCTCTCTAAACAAGCCTCTGAGAGGAATGAGTTAACCTGGGAGGTAGTGAAAGCCACATGAGAACTGCACAGGTGCAGCAACAGTTTTTATTTGGTAAATATCACCTCCCCAACCCAAAAGGAGGCCCATGAAAGTAGATGCCTCTTCTGCAATAGGAAGAGTGTGGTTAGGAGCACTTGCTGAGCTAATAAAGGCTGTTGAAGCTTCAGCTTCCGTTGGTGGTTAACCCCGTGACACTGTTCTGTTCCTCTGAAAACAGCACCTGAGTGATACATTAATTTTGGTTGATATTGACATGGTTTTTATCACATTACCCTGGCACTGGGCACGCAACTGAAAGGCACTGCTCAATGGAGCAGGGGGTAATTTCTACAGAACACGCCAGGGTTGTGCATTGCTGAATGAAATGGAGCTTGGGTCAGCCAGGGAAATCCGGGCTGCCCCTGCCCAGTGAGCAGCTGCTGGGATGGGTGCAGGGTAGAAAGCCATGGTGCAATAGGAAAATGGTTGCCCTTGTGGTTCAAACCAGAAGCTCAATGACCTATTTCCTAGCAAAAGTGTTCTTTGTTGAGTTTGTTGTTTTTCTCTGCCTCTCGAGGAGTGCTTGGATTGAATGGATGAGATGTGCAGCTCTCTGTCTGTCTGAGATGGAGGTTGGACCATGGCTCTGCATCAAAGCCAACTCAGTCTGCAACACCCATGTTTCCTCCAGGCTGAGGCTCTACAGGTAAATAGAAGCTGCAGAGCAGGACGGAGCCTGAGCACCGAGCTGATTTCTGCGTTAGAAGCTTTTTTGCATCTCCAGCCCAGAGCCCTTTTGCATCCACAGGACTGATTTTTAAGCAGACACAAGTATATTAGCAGAAAAACCTACCCACAGCTTATGTCCCAGCTCTAAAGCTGCTTCACGAGCTCAAGGGCTTATTTTTTCCTCCAGGAGTAAGTAATGTCAAAATTAGGAGGAGGATGTTACATGGAACTGGTATCACCCTACCCTGTGGTAACATCCAAAATTACCATCACATCCTCTCCTGAGCTGACAATGGCTGTTCTCTCTCATCCACTGTGCAACCTCAAGCAGCTGTGTGAGGGGTTTGCCAGGTTCACTGTCCATAAATATATATCTCTATTTTCTTCATCCCTAAGCACTGCTAAATTGTATTTCAGATACGAGGAAGATGAGGGAAAAGAGTCTGCAACGGACCTCTGTGAAGGTATTCTATTTAGGGTAAAATATGTATATTTTTTTCTTCTTCAGAGTTTTCTTTGTCTGCAAAGCATCACACACACCCCTATGGCTCTGTAGGCACACTGCAATTTTAATATTGCTTCAGTTCATGTTTCACTCACTCCACATCAGTGAAGCAGCGTGTACAGAGTTGCAGCCCACTTCCAGGCTGGTAAACAGCTCCCTGGAGGTCCTCCTTCATCTGGGCCAGCTCTGCTCTGCTGAGGTCCAACACAAAATGATGGGGTTTAAGACTGCCCCCATGGCAACCCAGCAGAAATTTTCTCCTTGCTGCACTAAGGCAGGTTTGTGGTGGGCTGTCACACACTACAACAGATCGAGGCTGACCCTATTTGACACCCTTGGAAGTGTTCAAGGCCAGGATGGATGGGGCTTGGAACAACCTGGTCTAGTGGAAAGTGTCCTTGCCCATGTCAGGGGGGCTGGAATGAAATTATCTCTAAGATCCCTTCCAATGCAACCATTCTGTGATTCTGTGGCTTTCACTCCTCACACCTTCACTGCAGTGTCCATGGGCTGTGACAAGTATCCTTTCCCCACCCCTTCTTCCTCTCTCCCCTGTCCTCCTCTCCCATCCAACATCTCTTTTGCACAGCTGGGCTCTTCACAATGTTGGTTTCTCCAGGCATTAACTTATGAATGGTATAGGCAGCACTTTGGAAATTTACCCTTATGTGCCAACTTCCTGCTATGTGAAACACCTGCATTTAACAGCAGAGAAAGAAAACAACCACCACAGTAAACCTTGGGTAAAACTGGTTTCAATTAGGTGCCTTAATTGCAATGAAACTGAAAGGAAACAAAATGGGATCTCTGCTTGTATGAGCTCTCCTCCTTCTCTCTCCCCACCGCCCTTCTCATTCCCTCCAGCCTGAGTGAAGCATCACACCTTTTCAGTTCCCACCCAGACAGTCATCGTCCCCATAAGTGGGCCTAGTACCCAAATCTGTGCCTTCTTGCTCATTTTCCCTCCTCACAGGCTGAGGTGAAATTCCAGCCACAGACTCTCATGGCTACAATAGACTTTTAGGCACTTTGGCACAACTCCTTCTGTACCCCAGGCTGGTGCTTCTCACCCAGTTACCCTCATGGTGAGCTTAGCAACTTGTTTTTAACTAAATGAAAGACCCAGGGACCCCAGCTTTTTTTCCTTTCTTCCCCTCATCTTCCCCCAGTTTTGGGATGCCAGTCATCACACAGAAAGTGTACCTGACTTCCTGATTGAATGGAGCACAACAGGGGGCTGCAAACTTCCACACGTTTTTCCCTCCTCCTGTTGTAAATATTCTCCTTGCAAGAAGACTGAAAGCTACAATTTCTCTATTTCAACCCAGATCTGCTCAAGGTGTGTCTATTTTCATATTTCCATCAACACAGTTTCGTGTCTCTTGGCAGAGTGAGCATGTTGCCATATGCATTATCACGTCCACAGGTGTTTCGGCCGCTGCCACGCTAAGGAGGTGAGAGGAGATGGTTCGGACCTGGCACACCTACATTTCATCATAAAAATGTTAATGGATCATTCCAGAAGGTCTCTGCAATCTTTTCACTTGCTTTTACTAGATGTTGTGTTGGACATTCTTGGCACCAGAATGGCCCGTTTGTGCCTTTTTTCTGCCTCTGGAGAACTGGAGGTGGGTTATGTACAGTGTTTGTTCTCAGCTGCAGGGTTCTGCAGACTCCAGTTTCCCCTGTCATTAAACATTAAACTGTTGGACTTTCCATTCTGCCAGCAGGAGATCTTGGTGATGATGGCCATGGTGGCAGGTGGTCTTCCTCCTTGTTCTCTGCGTCAGTGTGGTAAATGACTACCAGACCCAAGTGGCAGTGGGACCCCCCACACACGGAAGGCTGAAATTCAAAACTCAGATGCCATCGCTGTGTATGAATCCAGGGTGCCTGGATTTGTCTTTTTTTGTTTTTGATGGTTTTGAACTATATACAAAGATATAGATACAGTAACCTGAAAAAAACCCTACATGATCTAGTTTACAGCTGTTAGTCTAAGGTTGTATGGTTTGCTCAATAGTTGTGCTGCCCATGTTCTCCTTTTGGGAGGAACTGCTTCTTGTTGGCCTTTTTCCTTAGCGGCCTGTTCTGTCCTGGTTGCTGATGTTTATCAGCACAAACTGGTGAGAGCAAAAGTGAAGGTGGATATTTACCCTGGGAAAAATTCCCCTAGGAGAAGGCAGAGTATTATTGCTGGAGCAAAACTGTGCTTTTCTTCAGCTCATGCCGGCACAGGACCTTGGAAACAGGCAGAAGAGCTTAAATCCCATTCAGCAGAGATGAGTTTCAGCAAAATCTTCAGCATGAAAGAAAGGGCTGTTAACTTCCAGTAGGGTTGAGGAGAGAGCAAGTAGCATCCCAGGATTCATGCAGACATTGAGGGAACTGAAGGACCACTCCTCCTCTGCTGTGGTAGTGGGGATGGCTGTCTTGTAACTCAGGTGTTGCAGGGGGGCACTTATGGGTATGGGATGCAGCTGGGTTCTCTATCCAGCAAGCACACAAGCCATTGGGTGGGTTGCAATTCCCAGTTGTGTTTTTTCATGCCTATACCACCATCACCTAGAGGAAAGTTCTTTTTCCCTCCTGTGTCAAAGAACTTTTTTCCAAGGAGGCAAAATGAGACTCGTGTGAGGTAGCCGGGACGAGAGTGCCACCTTTCTCACAGCAAAACCACCTGTCAAACCCTTCCTGCTCATGACACAGCCACGAGCAGAGCAGAGCCAGAGCTCGATGGAGCACTTGCTCAGGCAGAAAGTTTTATCTGCTGGTCTCCTGCAGCACTGGGAGTGCGTGGTAAAACCGAAATCTTTCTAAGTGCAGCTGAGCTTCCTCAGCGTGGTTGCTCTGCAGTGAAAGAAGGGATTGGTGTGTGTTTGATCTGTGAGAGGTCCTGGTTTGCCTTGCACTGCAGCTGATGGGCTCAAGATCTGAAACTCCCATCCATGCAGTGGCCAAGGCACGCCGAGCACCAGCGTGTGGCAAACGGCAGCCGCGGGTCATGTCCCTTCCTGGCTGTGACCTGCCCTGGAGATGGGGAACTGCAGCTGGGTTCCTGGCAGGGTTAAAGCCACTACCCCTGCTCACCACAGCTCCCACTTCAGACCCGTTCCCTCTTCTCACGGTTGTTTCCTTATTTGCTTTAGCAGAGGTGGTACATGCCACGCTGGTTTTTGAGCAGACACTGGGGAGCTGGAAGCCAGCCTGGCAAAAGGCTTGTTTGTGTGATTTTCTGCAATAACAATGAGGCAGTTTGGCACTGGCCATGGAAATGGAAACCAAATAGAATTTTCTCCCTTCTCGTTACAGATTTCCGTGGCAGCTTTGTCCTGCTCTTTCTCCTTGCTGTGAGACTCAACTTCTCCACCTGGGAAATGAGGAGAGGTTCTTATATTTTCATCCAAGATACAGATGGCCACTTGCTGCTGTGGCTCAGGTTAAGATTAGGCTGTGCATGCCATGGAAATAGAGGAGAAATGCAGAAGATGTTATCACTGAGTGAGTGGGCCTTAGCACTCACAGTTTTCATGCATTGAAACCAACCACCTACTTTCAGTGTGCACAACTTTCCTGTGAGGCTTCATCGATGGAACTGGAAAGAAATTTTTGGGTCATCAAATTCAGTCCCTTGTTGTGTCTGCCAGTCATCTTTACCCTTTCCTCTAGAACACTTTTCAGATTTTCACCATATGCACTGCTCTTACCAAAACTCTTCCAGATCCAGATTACAGTTAGAATTAGCCATCTTTTTCCACTATTACTTGGGAGAGGAATGAAAGAAAAGCAAAACAAGAAAGACTGAAAGTCAAATTGCTCTCTTTCTCATGGTGTAAGATCCTGCACGTGGGTTGGAACAATCCCAAGCACAAATACAGGCTGGGTAGAGAATGGGATTGAGAGTTCTTCCGACTTGTGGGCGTTGATAGATGAGAAGCTTGAAATGACCCAGCATTGTGTGCCCAGAAAGTTCTACCATATCCTGGGCTACATCAAAAGAAGTGTGATCAGCAGGTTGAGGGAGGTGATTTTCCCCTTCCACATTGCTCTCACAAGAACCCTCCTGAAGTGCTGCCACCAGCTGTGGGGCATCCAACACAAGAAGGATGTGGACCTGCTGGAGATAGTCCAAAAAGGGCCACAAAGATGCTCAGAGGTCTGGAACACCTATGCTGTGGAGACAGGGCGTTGGTATTGTTCAGCCTGGAGAAGAGAAGGCTCCAGAAAGACTTTATAGCTCCTTCCAGTACCTAAAGAAGCTACAAAAGGGTTGAAGAGGGACTTTGTATACAGACATGTAGTGATGGGACAAGGCGATATGACTTTAAGCTGACAGCAGGTAGATTTAGATCAGATATTAGGAACAGAAATTCTTGACTGTGGGGGTGTTGAGACTGTTACTCAGAGAAACTGTGGATGCCCCATCCCTGAAGGTGCTCAAAACCAGGCTTTGAGCAACCTGGTCTAGTGGAAGCTGTCCCTGACCATGGCAGGGGGTTGGAACTGAATGATCTTTAAGGTCCCTTCCAACCCAAACCATTCTGTGATTCTATGATTTTTTTGTGAGTAAGATGTTTTATATCTGAACAGAGGTGGCTGCACCATGAAAAACAGAAGAATACAGCACTAAGCAAAGCTGGAGCAGACACATTAAGTTCACTGCAGTTCACTGAAGGAATCCCTTTGGATTATGCCAAAAGCCGAGCACGTTTTGTTGAGTAAGCAGTTGTGTGTACAATCATTTGAGAAGAAAGTCCTTCCTGTAGCCAGATTTTGGTGTGCAAAGCAAACCTGGCCTGGCTTCACCATGGCCCCAGCCCTGTTTTCCTCTCAACCAGCTTTGGTCCCCCCCTTTCTTGGCCTTTTGCAGGCAAGCATTACCAGACCATGTGTTTTCAGGAAGCCTCAGGAAGGTGAATGAGCTAAAGTGTGAGGTCCACCAGCTAAAAACATCCAGACCTTGTGGGGATGCTCTCATTCAAGAATAAAGTCACCTTACATTGCTGTAGCTAAATCCTCAGATGAAGATTAACCACTAAAGGCATTTTAATCCTAAATGAGGACATGCACATGTGCTTGAATTTATGGGTGCTGACTTCACACCTGTACTTAGCTGACTTGCCTGCATTTCCTTGCACGTCCCTGTGTAGGAAAGCTCTAATGAGATGCAACTGGAATTTGGGTGATGCTGTTGTTATCAGTTTTCTTTTTGAGGTTTCTGTAGTTTGGGTTTCAGTGCATTCCTTCTGGTTTGAGTTGGGTTTTTTCCCCTTTTTGGTCTTTTCAGACGCCCTTTCAGTTTTGGTATGTAGCATGTTTGATTAGAAGAATTTCAGATGGAAGAATTTTACCTTCAGAGAAACATATGCTTTTTGGCCATTAGAACTAATTTGAATCCTAATGGGAATTGAAATGAAGCAGCCTCCTCCACCTGTGGCATGGAATAATTCTTTGAATAAGAGGGGACTCTTCCTTTAAGTGTACACTTCTCCTTCACAGAAATTAATAAATCTAAGTGCTCAGCTAAGCTACTGAAGTTACCCAGTTGGACTTCTAATGCTTTGTCTACAAATATCGCAAAAATTAATTTTCTCTGGGTTGGTTCATATTAAAAAAAATTTTGGAGAAGTCTCTCCCTTTGTTGGCTAAACGCTCGAGTGTAGAAACCAGGCAGGACAGAGAGACACCTAAACTTTTTTAGTGCAATGATTCCACTATGCTGGGCTGCTTTTTTGCTTCCAAGAAGTAACTCAACCATGGCATTTGTAAGGGGGAACCAAGACCACCTACACTGTTTTTTTCATCAGCTGTAGCTCTTTGACTCTGAGGTGACTGCACAGAATAAAATGTGGGCAGAATTAGGTCATGCTAATGCACCAATAACTTTCCTGGTTGGGAAATTCTGCATTAGCTTTCTAAGAACATCCAACAACACTAGTCATCCTGAAAGTTAATGTCTGTGGCGAGGGGGAAGTGGATTCAGTGCTGCCAGCCTGATGGAAGGTCTGAAGCAAAAATCTTATGAGGCTGAGGAAACTGGAGTTGTTTAGATTAGACAAAAGGAGGCTCAGGCGGAATCTTATTGCTGTCTACAACTCCCTGGAAGGAGGTTGTATTATGGGGTAATTTGGTCTTTTCTCCCAAGTAACAAGCAATAGCACAAGAGAAAATGGCCTCAAGTTACCCCAGGGGACATTTAGATTGAATATTGAGAAGAATTTCTTCACTGAAGAGTTGTCAAACACTGGAACAGGCTGCCTGGGAAGTGATGGGATCCCTGTCCCTGGAAGTGTTGAAAAAACTTGCAGATGTGGTACTTAGGGGCATGGTTGAGTGGTGGACTTGGCAGTGATGGGTTAACGGTTGGACTTGATGATCTTGGAGGCCTTTTCCAACCTTAGTGATTCTATCATTATATGAATTTATCATAAGACATCTGTGGCTCCAGATGCAGCAGTACCCAACAGGCAGGATTTTGGTTTAGAAGACTGGGACTGGGAACAAAGGCACAGTCCCTGATCCTGCTGTGCTTTGGTTTTCCCAGCTGTTAAATAATATCTGTTCTCTTTGCTTTGAAACCTCTGTTGACACTTGATGAATCTCAGGTATTTCAGGAGTGATGATTTGAAACATGAGTAATTTTGTCTCCTAGATGAATCTTTCTCCCTCTGTTGACTACCTGGGGAGCCAAAAGAGATTAAATTTTCTATTTAGACTAGAGATTTGCCTGGTACTAAGCCCCTGACTGGTGTTCTGGGTTATAAAGTGGATATTATTATAATAATAAAATTATTATTATAGCATGCTCAACATGATACTTCCTTCTTCATGTAAGGTAAGTGGATACACCTTCCCATTTGTTGTTATCATTATTTACTAATTATTCCTGTAGCCAAGTATGTTTATTGCTCCATGGAACTGAAGGAGAAGGGGTTTAGGCTGAAACTGCCTCTCACTCATAATCACTTTCATCCTCTAAAAAGGAGGGAAAATAGCCAAGATTCTCTGCTCAAAGGATTGTTTGGTTTTGATTTTGCTATTGTTGTTGTTGATTACTCTATAAAGTCTTTAGGGCAAATATAAAATGTTCTCATCTACATCCTGATACCTGGAAATCAGTATAACCTGGTCAATGACTACAGGTTTTTTCAGGAGCTGATCCTCTTCTTTTCAATGTATGAGCTGTTGCCAGATTTTAAGCATGTGAGCGGTGGTGCCAAAAACAGTGGACTTCATCTGCCCTTAGGTCAAAGTGCACCCTTTCAAGGATTTTTTAAATGGGTTGCTCTTTATTTCTAAATAATCAGAAAATTTGAATTCTATTGTTCATCTGCAATTCTCGTAAAGCTTTCTAAAAGCAACAGAAAGCTCAATTTTCACATGAAAACATATTCAATTACACACTAGAGAAACAGAAAAATAAATAATCTTTAAACCATTGCAAGATGTAAAAACACATACTCCCTTCATTAAGAGGTGCCAAAGTACCTTTCAAGTGACCATCAGAATTTAGAGCTCAAAGCTTCCTAGGCCTTGAGGCATTTATACACAGACTTCCCTTGACTTGAAAAATCTGGCACTTTCACTTTAAAGTAATAGTTAAGTTAATACTTAAAGTAAATTTTGAAGTGACATGTTGTTATATTGCAGGACAAGCAGGTCAGTGTTGCAGGGAAATGAGAGCATGCTGTTGCGAGCATCGCTTTTCTGCTCTTCCGTCAAACTCCATTCGCTCATTTAAATCATAGAGCTCAGCAGACCTCAAAACAATTTACAAAGGAATTACAATAAATTACACTCATCCCTGTTTTCACAGAGAAGGAAACTGAGGCAGAGAGAAGCGAAGTAACTTGGCAAGCTCCTGCAGCAGGGCTGTTGCCGAGGCAGGCAGGATCCAGATCCTTAGGCTCGTCGTGGGTGTCAGGCCATGTTGTGTAACATTACGTGCAAAATGTGTATTCTCTAATTGCTACAGACTAAATCCTAAGGAAATAATGAAATGCAGTAATCCAAACTAATTTTACGCCTTACCTTTTTAAGCAATAGCTGAATATCATGCCCACTAAATCATATCACAAATACATTTGAAAATAAGAAAAAATTTGGGGTTCTTAAACATTTTCTGGATCTTTGATCGATGTGGCTTTGAAGTCACAAGTGGGGGGCTGGAAGTACGTTGTCTTTTGTTTTGTCTGATCCCAAGGTTTCATACAACCCTGGGACTCTCACTTTCTGAGGGGTGCCATGAAGTTCTTGCTGCCGTCAAGTTCCAGTGCTTCTGTTGCTTTCAGCAGCACTACTGATAAAATTTCTAATTTGAAAAACCAGCCCAAATGTCTAGTCCTCAACCAAATAAATCTTATGACAGTGTAATAAAAAATCCACAACCCTCATCTCCAGGCTCTCTCTTCATGATGTCTCTGCCCTTGAAAGGGGTGAATTCTGCTCTAGCTTGCACAGATGTGTTTCGTGGTGTAAAGACGTACTTAAAGGAAGGTGTATTTTTTCATGTCATGGTGAATTTGGCCTTTAGATAGTAAATTCTTCCCTCTGTTACTCCACTACAAGCTCATGTACTTTTTCTGGGGCAGAGAATGTCTTTCTGTTCAGTGCATGTGAAGGGCTGTGTGCACTGCGGTTCTGGGCCATGGTTTGGGGCTCCTAGGCACTACCACATGCTGCATAATTAATATTAGTAATGAATAATAATAATAATAATAACAGCTATAATAATAATAATGTCTGAATAGGAGGGAACCCCATAACCTTGCCCTTGGGTGCCTGAGTAGGAAACACAAGCCAAGGCAGTTCAAGAGAGACACCAACAACAGGGTTACAGCAGCCCCGGCAGCTGCTGGCTTTCCTAATAAGCATTATAAACGTGGCTGGGAGAGAGAGGCAGTGCACAGCAATTTCACATTACTAGGCTCCACGTTCAGGGCAGTGTACCATCACCGATGGAGTCATTTCAGTCTCGACTGGAAAACCAGTGGGAATTACTGCTCTGGAACATTTTTCATTGAAGGGAGAGCAGCCCCAGGAGCAAGCTCTGAGAGCAGCACTGGGGTGTAAAATGAATTGCAAACAACTCTTGCTTTTATGTCTTCTATACAGTTGCTTGAGTGATGAGACTCAAGCTATTCTGGAAGGTTGCTCCGTGATGCCAGCCAGTTGGTTATCACTGGGACGATTAGCAGCTCTACCTGTCACCTCTTTATTCCAATGAACAGGGCTCACTTTGATTCTAGCAGATCCCCACTGACCCTTAATTTGTTGCAGGATGCATCCTGAGGAGGTGCTGAGCATCCTCACCTTCCAGCGATGACAGCACTTCTCTGAAACGAGCTTCCCCTTGAGAAACGATAACAAATGAATGATTGGAATTGGTATTTTTTGCTCCACTGTTACTGTTTTTATTCTGCATTCATATCTAGACTTCTAGTGGTCCCAGAAGGCTGTTTGAAACCTGGGGAGAGAAGGAACCTGATCTTTATGTCACTCTTTCAGGATGGTGTTCCTGGTGCAGAAAAGGTTTTTGATAGCACAACCTGTCCTTCCACAAGCAAAGCCCAGCATAATATCTGCAGCTTAGCACATATTTAAGTCCTCCGGTAAACAAGAGCAAACTAAAGCTCTGCACTCAGAAAGAAAAAAGGATTTGGCCTCATGTCCCAGTGACAATGTATCTCATGGTTTTCCTTTTAACCTGCATTTATTGCCTCTCCCAGGAAGACCTTTAAACAGTGGCAGCAAAACAATTGTTGGAGTAAGAAAATATTATCTGGATAAGGGGCTTCAGCATGCCAAGTCAAATCATGCCCACTTCCAGTCTACTGTAAACCCAAAGAAACTCTCCATTTTTGTGGCATTATCGGGAAAGCAAAGCTCAGCTCTTCAGGGCCCTTACCAGTCGTTCCTGGAAGGGTCAGTCTTTGCTCTGAAATCCACCACACCCTTGCTCTTGCCAGCAACCAGCTCCTAGGTCACAGCCATTAACCTACTGCCAGTGCATTTCAATCAGTTTTTATGCCCCTGCTCCTCTCTCATGGAAGGCTTTTCCTGAACTTCACTCCTCTGATGTTTAGAAATCTTCAAATTTCCAGCCTTACAGCCAGTTTGTTCTTGTGCCAACATTGTCCTTTTGCTTAAATACCTCATTTCCCTCCATGGCGCTTGCCCACCTTCCCCTCCCTAGGATTTATTTATAGAGAGCAATCATATTCACTGCTAACCAGTGCCTGCTCAGCACCTTCCAGTATAGATCCCTGGCATCTGTCTTATAGACACAGCTTAAAGTGCTTCCTCTGTGTCTGAACGCAAATAGAGTTCCCACCCTGTTCCAAACATGGTGCTTGCACACGCTGGCTGGATCTGGTCCAAACAGCCTCAGGATTGCCTATATACTTAATTTAAATGGCAACAAAAATAAATCTCAACCCAAGCTGTCTCATGGGACGGGCTCTTTGCAAACAATGGAGATCCGTGCCCTTCTCTCGGTTCCCTCTGCCTGAGAAAAAAAGGGCAATTCTAAGTTGCTGAGGCTGAATTCCCTTCCCGTCTCGCTGGTGCTCTCCCCCTGCCCTGCTCCTGGGGTCTCACTGGGGAGGGAAGCCCCTGCAGTGGTGCTGATAGGACCGGAGTTGTCTGGCTGCCAGGGTGAATCAGAACAGCTCTGTCTCTAACATCCCACCCGCCTGTTAATTAATGCATTAATGAATTGCCTTCTAATTCCTATAATCACCCTTATTTTTGGGGGTGAGCAGGCTTTCAAGGTTGCACAGCTTGCCCAAGGCCACGTAAGAAGTTAGTGGCAGAGCTGAGAAAGAAACCTGGGTGCCCTGACTCCTGGGCTGGGCCAAATTGCTCTCCTTTTGGTAAAACATCCTACGCACCATTTCCTTCGCTCCAGCAAATGCGCTCGGTGCGACGAAGCACCTTTTTTTTTTTGCCTTACAGCAAGACTGCAGCAAAGCGTGTAACAAACTGAGATTTGAAGCTGCCTTCAGCAGTTCCTAATCTCTGCAAACGTTATACTCTTTGTGGTAAGGAGCTTGGGAAGCTCTCCCTGCCTCCTTTGTGAAGGCAGATACGTGGAACTGGCAGGGTATTGTTTTCACTTCTGAGTCAAGCTCGCCTTCTGTACGCAGATAAAACTTCCTTCAAAGTCAAGAAGAGTTTTGCTGAAGTGCATTAGCCCAATTTGTTTTTAACTTATATGTTACTTCACTGACATAAACAAGTACAAACTAGTGCTAATGATATAGGCAGCCAGTACAGCTACTGCAGGGGGAACTGGTTCGTGATCTGTTAGTGCATTGATGGGAAAACTGTTCAGTTCTGATGATCAAACATCTATTTTCCTGTAATTAATTTTTTTTTTCACTTGTTCACAATAATGTTTATTTTTGCACGTATAAGTTAAAAATAACCTCCTGTAACTTCAGATGTAAACATAAATGGGATTATCATCAGTATGTTTGATATTATCATTATTATTTTTTGTTATTTCACTACCATTATTGTTCAGAGTTCATCATAAAGGTAATATTTCAAGACAAATTAGGCAGAATTTATATTGACCAAATCCATCCTAGAGCTGCTTCATCACCTTTAAGTGACTCATCTTGAGATGGTTTCATGGACATTGTATATAAAGTGACATTTACCTTCTTTTCAACTTACTGTGTAGTTATTATTCACCAGGGCAGCCCATCAAACAAGAATCTAGCTAACAAAAATATGCATGTAATTTATTATACGGATTCATTCTTCCAACACACTAATATTTCCTGTGAGAGGTGGAGGATTCTCAATTTACATATATGGTTATGGCTTTTGGGTGGGAAATTTTCACCAGAAAAATAACCTTTTTGGAAACAACCTGTATATGTTAGTACTTTTTTATTCCTTTAAAACGTGAAAAAATCTGGAGTGGCACCAGCCTTGCCAAGGGTCTTGATTGTTTGCTGCTTATGACTAAAATTGAAGGTGGTCTCAATTTTGTATTAAAGTTTCTATAATACACCAAAATTCAACCATTTTTTTCTCTGTATTGCAGAAGTAGGACTTTGAGTGTCTTGTATTCAAGGTAAAAACCAGGACTGTAAAATCCCACCTCTCAAATGCAGAGATTTTAATCGCTCCAAGATCTGCTCAGCCTGCAGCTTCTTGCCCAGAAGAGGACCAGACTGGGGTGATGGGCTGAAAAGATCTCTTCTCACTGCTTGCACTCCTGCCTGAGAGAAGACATAGGAGGGCTGTTGAGGACTTATGGAGAAGAGTCCATGGAAGTCCTAAAGAAAGAGATCAGAGGAGGAGGCAGAAGGGAGGCTCCTTCCTGGTGGTGTGAAGATTGCTGATTCAGGGCTGCAGCCCTTGCAGGAGTTAGTGTGCTCTGCAGTGCGAAGGGAGCCAAGCCACTTATGCAATATTAATATTAATAACTGCTTTGCACTTCTATAGTGCCTTTCATCCGAGGATTTCAAAGCGCTTTACAAACATTAATTAATTAAGGCCCATAACACCCTGTGAGGTAATGCAAGTAGATATTACAGCTCATGCAGAGGCCAGAATTGCCAGCATTACAGGTATAATCCTCTAGCAAGAGTTAACTTATTCTTGAGCAAGCTTTCTTACTTATAGGCATAAACAGGCTTCCCTTTAACACCAAGCGTGTCTTTTTTTTTTTTCCTGCTTCCCCTTGATCCGTCAGTCTTCACATAAGCAAAACTCCCACTATGAGGCAGCCAAATGAGGTGAATGAGCAGTACTTCCATCTCCCATCTCACTGCTTCCTCTTTGATCGTCTGATAAAATTGTAGGATATTGAGAGGCTGCAGAGTTGTGTCACATATTAGTGTCCTGCTTCTGTGGGGTTTCCCTGTTCTAAATATACTTTGCACTAGGGAGATTAAGAAAGGAAGTGAACTAAAATATGTTTTATGGCACCTGCTTATCAGATGACCTCCCAACAACCTGCAGACATTAGCTAATGTAGCCCTCATCGCAGCTGGTCATAAATGTCATTAGTGCCATTTTGGCCAGGGATTTTTTAACTGTTCCCAGCTCCTGTATTTCAGGGCTGAGTTTGGGGCTGGTGAGGAAAAGGTGACCTCTTAAATCTTCTACCTTGTTCATTGCAGACCCTCATTTAACGCTGGTCTTGCACTTCATCAGCTCAATATATGCACCCATCCTGTTTTCAGCCTGCCTTTTCCTCTATGGGAACGTGTGGGCTGCTTTTCCATCCATTCCTGTCCACTCTATGTGGGAATATAGTAGGGTCAAGCTGAGCGAGGTCCATTCCAGCCAGCTCTGAGTTCATCTACAAAGGGGTCCTGTCCCAAAATCCAGCTCTTGAGAACACAATGAGACCTGGGTTGACATCTCTGGCCATGATGAGTCACATGATGCACTTAAATATGCTGACACGTGTTCCTCAGTCTGTCCTGGTGAGAGCAGACCTGTCCAAGGGGAAGCCAGGTGGTTGGAAAAGCCATATTTGTGCTCTTATGTTCCAGTGCTCACAGGTACTCCATGGTCTGCAAGATGCAGAAAATTGCTGTTTATTTTATATGCCAAGAAAGACCCGTTTTTCTGCCATTAACCCATCTCCCATCATCTCCCCTTTCTCTTTTGGAATTGATGGAGCTGACCCCTCTGGCTCCAAGCTCTACACACAAGGGAAGTGTTATGTCCATCTCACCTGACCATTTTGGTAACCATCCACTGCATCTGGAGAGGTGCAAAGGGATCTTCGGGGGGAATTAGACCAGAGCACAACTTCTCCAGGATCTGCCCATTCAACTGCATTCTGAAACTGCACAGACATTAGCTAATTAATGTGGTGAGTTCATTAAACCAATTAATTGCATTTCTTTCTGTGAGTGGGCTATCAGTCATCTTCATAGAGTGCAGTTTAGGGCATTAAAAATATTCTCTTCATCAAATTAAACTTTATTAAATAATAACTCCTTCCAAATCCTGGGCTAGGAATGAACAACGTCACTCTAACCACAAGAGTTGCTTATTGCGCATAAACTTCTTTTACTGCCCTGCCAGCTGTGATAAAACCAATTCAGATGCATATTCTCAGTACAGTAAGCAGTTTCTCCCCTTTCATAGTCTTGCATTAACCCAGAGACTCCATCCTTTTGTGCAGAACTCCCACTGAAATCAATGGGAATTCTGTTTGTGCAAAGAATGCAAGGTTGGGAAGTTATACGTCCTCATGTTGGCCAGCAAAGGCATTGTGCTTGCCACAAGGGGCTTTTTGGCAGGCAAGAAGAGTGTTTTGCATTTTTCAAAGACAAGCAGAACTGAAGAAACACTTAAAGGCAAGGGAAAAAAAGAGAAAAAGAATTTAAAAATTGCCTTTTGGTTTTGATTCTCCTTAATTCTAATGTAAGTCTGAAAATACCTCTTTTTATTTTAAAAAAAATTGAAGATTTGTCTTTTAATAAAACCATTTTTTTAAGTTTAAAAAATATCTTCATTTTATGGAACTTCTCAGAACTCATGAGTGTATCTGTTAGAAGACATCTTTAGCAAGACTTTTTTTCCCCTCAGTATTTGTTACACAGCAAAATTAAAAGGTGCTAAGTTGGTAATAATAACAATAACAATAATAATAATAATTAAAAGGACAATTGTTTCTCAAACAATTCAACAAAAATATTTTGGTTTTGGGTTTTAATATCTATATTTCTGCTTTCTAAGTTTAATTTTAAAAAATGGTTTGGGCAACTCTTTTTTGTTTTTGCTAAAGGTACCTCAGAAAGTTTCTATTTTAAGATACTTTGAGTATCATGCAGGTTTGATTCTTGGCACTCAAAAAGTCATCACATATTAGTAATTTCTCTACTGTAATTTCATCCTTGAAGATCTACTTGATATTGATTTATGGCTGCCTAGGAGCAGATAAATGCAGCATTTCCAAAGCTTTAGTTAGAAAAAAGGAAACAAATGTCTAAGTGCCACTGCAGATGTCTAAGCGGCCCAGATCTTCAGTCCCCACTCAGCAACTAGCCCTGTTTTGTGATCTTAAGTTGTGGATATCCCATCACAGGAAGTATTCAAGTTGTATGGGACCCTGAGCAACCTTGGTCTAATTGAAGGTGCTCTTGCCCTTGGCAGGACGTTGGAATTAGATTATTTTTAAGATCCTTTCCAACCCAAAACATTCTATTATTCCACGATTCTGTGATTTTATGATTCTGCGTCCTCTGCTACTCATGAGGTCCAAGAACAGGTCTCAGTGGTCCTGGCAGGATGTCACTCCACATGGGGCTGAGGAGGGAGGGACATGTAGCATTCTCTCTAGTTGAGGAACCCCTTTGCCCACTTCATGGGTAGTTGTTCCAACCACTTGGCACCTATCTAACACTGTATTCAACTCTATGTGCACTTATGAATTAGAAAAAATATTGCAAGTTTTAACTGCTTGTAGCCTTTGAAGGAGCTTAAGGGAAGAAATTTGTTGGAAAATTGTGTCTTCCCTTCCTCCCACCCCTTTGTTTTCCACGTCACGCTCCACATTTCTGCATGAAGGCTTAAAGCTGCTCAATGACTCATTTTTTTTGGCTGATCTGTGTTCCACCAAAAGTGTCTGACCTCCACAAGGAGAGCTGAGTAGCCAGACTCTGGGTTTTGGATTTCTTTTGCCATCCCAAGCATCTAAAATGCAGGCATTACAGCACCTAGCTTGCACATACCTAAGTCTTCTCATTAGATCTAGGTTTTAGTTTCGTGATTCTTTCAAAAACATCAGCTTTAGATGGAAAAATCTGCCTTACTGCATCTAGGACGTTTATGTCAAAACTTGATAACACAAACATCCTACTTCACAGCTTCTTTAACTCATTATTTTATTAATTAAATTCGGGCAATTTATATCAAACATGCTAAGATTAAATTGGAGACTCTTGGAAGAACTCCAACCAATTAGAATGATAGTTAAAAATAAATTCATATCTAAAAAAGAAACAAACCTGAAAGACCACAGCAGGCCACAAAACATTGTAAGAACTTGAAAATAAAGCTGCAGGGAAAAAAATCAATTGCATTGTGGCCAATATTAATCTCCCATCAATAAATACCATATCTTTCACTGCTTATGGTAATTGCCCCAGTGATTCCCCTTAAAGTGGTTCTTGAGCACTTAGAGGGCCTGTTGATAGCATCTTATCAGGTCTCAAAGCAATGGTGTGAAAGCACAAATAGGAATCGCAGCGTAGGCTGAGAAAAAATGTGGTCTTTAAAATGTGCTGATTTGACAAAAGGTTGTTGTTTGTCACAGACATTAGTTTTTATCTGCTTAGTGGATAATTCTTCCAGAGGGGTCTCTGCAGCATCTCTCTGACATTGCTGCTCAGCTCGACATGACGCAGATTTTCCCGTAAAAGTAAATCTTGAAGTAAAATAGGTCCAAACTCCAATTGCTTCTTCAAATGGACTTTTTCCTGGAATCGCAGCCTGGATGCTTTGGGATGGTGTGTGACTTTTCATGGGTTCCTGCCTGAGAGCTGCAGCTTTCTTCAGCCTGAAAAATGACAGGAAGGAGCTCATGCTACAGTGAAAATGTTGTTGTAAAAATGGTTGTCACACCAAAGGGAAGTGGGCTTGGTGGTTTTGATTTTTTTCTTTTGGAGAGTGTTTTAAGTCAGAGCTAACATCCATGAAAGCTGATTGCTGACCTTAATTGCCTCTTGGGAAGTAGGCACAATGTCACATTTGTTGTGTGCAAAATGGCATTCTCAATTTCCATTCGTTACCAGAGCCCATCAACTTTCATGGATTTTAAGAATTATCCAGCTGAATCTCTCTTCATGCTTCTTTTGCAGCCAGAACCTGTAAATTTTGCAGGCCAGATCCTGGAGAAAATGCTTAAGTGGCCATTGGTGTGGAGGACACTGTTTGGGTCTAAAAATTTTGCATGTTTTCACAACAGAAGAAACACTTTGCATGCATATTTTGCCAATTCCTAGATGACCCTGGCTATTTTTTTACTGTGCAGCTCACAAGATGCTCAAAGTGCCCATAAATGATTTGTGGCAGAAGGGATTTGCCAAATACAAAAAAGATTCCTGGGATTCTGTTCAAGCAATACCACAGAAAATCAGGCAGCAGAAGAGAGGCACATAGGGATTTTCAGGCAACATCCTTCAAGTGGATATATTGAGCATGATCTTGTGATTATTTTATGTATGTATGTTACTCTTCCTGATGGCCATACACAAAATTTGATGTCCTTTTTTTCGCTCACCAGTGAATGTTCTGTTTTGCTATTTATTTATATTTCCTTAGGCTTTAATGACATTTTCTAGATTTTACAGAAATGTTCCAGAATTTATCCCTTCCAAGGTGGCATGTGCTGTTTGAAATTAAACTAAAAGACATCTCTTTGATGTTACTTTTCATTCTAAACTTAGCCATCGCATGCCAAAGCCCCACTTTTGATTGAACACAGCTTTCTTCATTTTTGCAAGTTTTTTTTTTTTTAAGTAAAGATCTCATTAAAAATGAAATTTTCATTCCCCTCTAATGTATCAGCAAGATTACAGAACTCTGATTTACTGTTAGGATCGGAAATTAACTTCAAAAGACAAGAAATGGAAAGTGGTGGCTTATTCTCCTATGGCATATTACAGCAGTAAGAGACAGAGTGATACAGTGATATCAGAAATGTATTTTTCTCTCAAATGAAGAAAACTATATCTATTCATTTCACACCTGCATATTTACTTGCATTTCAGGACACTTTTCTACCCTAAGAAAACATCTGGAATAAGACACAAGCTGGTATTTTTATTGTAAAATATGCTGATAGATAAGAAATTTCACTTTTCTGACGCATCTGCTGCCAGGTATTATTCCCTATTACATATTTTTAAGCTAAATTAGGTGAAGTATTGAGTGTTTGGGCTTACATCCAGCTGCACATTTAAACCCATTCTTGACAGCAAGCAGGAATGGTCCCACTGAACCTGGTTGTATGCCATAAAGGAACTGTGCAATGAATTGCCCAGCTGGGTCTGAGCCAGGGTACAGAATATTTTGAGGATCCAGGCCATCCCACAGTCACCTCTATGGTTTCTGAGTATCTGCCTTAAGTCATTCAATTTTTTGAAATGGCATCTCTGTTGTGGTATATTATCCCTCCTTCCTTCATAAAAACCTTTATTGAAGTTTCAACTCTGTCCTTAAGGCCTGATGCAGACCAGGATAGGAGGCATTGGATTCCCAGCTGTTCCTGGAGCTGGCTGAAGTCATCCACACGGGTTCAGGTATCTTGCTGGAAGAGGCCCTGTGCTTACCGTGCTTGTTTTTAGTTTTCTGGACTTTTTTGAAGGGTAGACCTGGAGAAGAAAACTCACAGTCCTGAGAGATTCACGACCAGAGAAAGTTTTGTCACTTGCAGGAGGTGCTAACACAGGGTTGTTTAATACTTATTCCAAATGGGACAACTCATAGCAGGACCTAACTCTTGAGCACCTGTGCCCAGAATGGATCCCCAACTCAGTGTTAAGACCTCATGTCAGTATGTGACATGCATTTAATACCTTACAAAAATCCTTCCAAAGCCCCACACTGAGCAGTAAATGGTCAAGAAAGAAAACACAAAGTGGAAGTGCCCAACCCAGGGCTGCAGGGAAGTATGGCTGGGACAGGTAGGTCCCAGGCTTCACCTAAGCAGCTCTTCAAAGTACTAAGCAAAGTCAGTTTTGCTTTGCTCCCTTCAGAAAACACAGTCACCAAAGGAAAAGGAGGAGCCTCTCACCATTTATGTTGTAGTTCAGTGGTTAAAACCACTTGCCCAAGAAAAGCAAGACAAGTTTTGGGTTTGCCTCTGCCTGGGAGGTTCAAACCTACATTTCCCAATTGCCATGGGAGTACCCCAACCACAAGACTGCAGGTGACGCTGGGTGGAGAAAGCATTTCTGCATTCCTTGGTCAAGCTGTGAGACTGTGCAGGAAGGATGAAGAGATTCCCACGACCCTTTGTGAGGAGAAAGAGATGCTGGGCTTCTGGGGCATTTTCCCTTTTGTGTCAGCCTGATATCTGTTTATCTAGACACAGTATGAGATTTGGATTTGGGAAGGGGAACTGACAATTTTGTGAGTGAGTCAGAGAGGCATTTAATGAATAAAGTGTTTTCTCCTAGAGATTATACTCTCTACATCCTTCAAATCTCAGTCCATAGCTCTGTGGTGCAAAATACTCACACAGCAAAAAAAAAAAAAAACAGTGGAAACAGAAATTTTTTAAATCCTAGGACACGGACACATGTTCTGCTTGAAAGTCACCTTGAGGTACCATGACTCCTTCATTGCTTTCTGTCTACTCATCAACATAGTTTAAATGAGGAAATAAATACTTTCTCCTTCCCGTGCCCCGGATCTCACCCTCACCCAATAGCTCAGAGTTTAGGATGGTTTCATGGGAAATGGGAACTCTGAACCCCTGGGGCTGAGGAGGGCCCAGGACCCACTGTCCCAGTTCCTGGGTGAGTGCTTTAATCCTGGGGTTATTACAGGAGCAGAGGGCACTGTCACTGCTGCCTCCTCCCCTGCCAGCTGCATTTAAAAGAAGACAGCAACTACAAGTGCATTCTTGAAGGGTGTGATCTTGTGAGTGAGAGGTAGGTGAGTTCCCAGAATTTCTCCAGGACTGAGTGCTTCAGGGGACTCTGGTGCCGCCTTGCCTTGCCATGCTGGATCGCAGTGGGGCTGCCCAAGCCAAGCCAGGCACATGATGAACTGAGGCACCTCCAGGGTGAGATGGTGGAAGGAGGGGCTTAGGGACTGTGATTTTTTTGATTGTTGAAATTCCCCCACATCTTTTCTGTTAGATGTCATCAGCAAGCACTGAGGTCCTTTAGGAAGGGCAGCCCCCATGGAGCCCTTTAATGGACACCCAGAATTCCCCTTCCAGGATATGCTCTTCTCTTCACAAACCATATAGAGAAGCTGCAGAAGTGCCTTAATGCAGGGTCCTGATCAGTTCAAATGACATGTGGGCTTCAGCATAATGGCTTTACTCTGAAAAGGGTAGATTTAGATTAAATGTAAAGAGGAAATTCTTTATGAGTGGTGAGACACTGGAAGAGCTTGCCAAGAGAAGCTGTGGACACCCCATCCCTGGAAGTGTTCTAGACCATGTTGGATGGGGCTTGAGCAACTTGGCTTAGTGGAAAGTGTTCCTGCCTGTGGCAGGGATGTTGAAACTGGATGATCTTTGAGGTCCCTTCCAGCCCAAACTATTCTATATGCTTGGACTAAAGTATTGGGCTTAAGCATTGAACTTAAGTATGTGCTTAAGATGTGCCTCAGGTGGGCTAAAGGCAGATTACTGGGAACTGCCTCTCAGTGTCCTGGCCATTATTTTTAATTGTTTTCCTCTGCTACTCCCTATGAAACAAAAACAGTTCAGTAAAAATTGTTCCCTGTGTGTGCTAAAGGAACGCAGGGCATTAATCTGGAAAATAGGGCCATGTCTCCACTGAGATCATACGAGATCCTTTTTGTCTCACCTAACGCGATTTCCCAGTTTACAAGATGGAAATAGCTTTCCTGTGACTGAAGGCGTCTTTCATACACTGTTTCTTTAAATTATCATTTGCAATTCCTCAGAGAGAAAGAGGCAAAGGAAACTGGGTGGGAATTAGTTACTCCTTCACGTACATTGCACTAGTTACTGTGTGGGAGGATCATTATTTCTAATGATGATGGATGGTTCCTATATGAAAGGGTTTTTGCCTGTGTTGTTCCCCAAGTTGGAGCAAGAAAGGGTTACTATTTTAATGAGAGAAGTTGAAATACCATTTATTGAGAAGGATGAAAAAGAAAAACCATAAAATCTGAATCAAAAGAAATGGAATGCTTTACCTGATCACTTTTATGGTGTTGCTGCTTTCATAAGGTGTACACACACACACACACACACACACCACCACCGAGCTCTGACTTCAACTCTTTTTTTCCCTCGTATCTTTGGAAGACAGTTTTCTCCAAATAAATATTTTCAATGCCTATTTTTACTCAAAACACAAAGAGGGGAAAATGCAACTACAAAAATCTTACCCGCTGACAATTTGTTCTTGTTTTTTAACAGCCCCCGACAGAGACCGTCTCTATTGCGTAACGACAGAAACCCGACACCTTATCACACCTATGTGCCACTATTATTCGGAGCCCTGAAGATGTTACCCAAAACAATGGCAAAAAAATCTGCTAAATGGGGACCCTCATACAAACACAGCATAAAATTATGAGTTTATTCCAATCCATACTCAGCTGATTAAACTGAGGAGGTGTCATGAAGATAGGTAGATAAATAGATTGATCATATCTTTTTTTTTTTAATAATTGCACTCTTCAAACTTAACATATTTTGACAGTGGAATATATTAAAAGCCATTAAAACAGCTGTTTTGCTGTAGGGAATATTACTTGTGGGTTGAATGCAGAGATATGTGTAGGTATTTATTCAGTAATCAATCATAGAGAGAAAAGACCTCGAATTTCAGTTGGAAGTTTTTATTTTTATCCTTTTCCTTACTACTGGTCTTTAAACCTGCTCTGAGGAAAGCTATACATGCCCGGCTGGTGCTCATCAAAAGCAAGCAATCACAGCTAAATCAGCATGCAAAATGCCACTCAACCTTGGGCCTTTATTAAAATTTGCTGGGACTCAATTTGAGATAGCGATCGTTCTTATTAAAAAGCAAAATGTAAGATAGTTTTTTTATATAAATCTCTGGATGGAATGGAATTGTTAATCAGCATAGGCTGATGTGATTTCTCTGTTGCAAATCCTGCCGAGGGCTCAGAAGTGGCACATTACCATAATTCCTAGGCTAGAGCTGGCAGCTTGAAAAAGACCTGCAAGAATCTTTAAAATGCTTAAGCAAAGCTGTAAGTCACAGCAAACAACACACACTGGGGATGGTTACCACAGGTTCGTCGTGTTATATAACAAAGTTTCTTCCTTCGGTCTGTTTGCTCTTACCACAATTTGCTTTTTTGTTGGGTAATTGTTTATGTTTTCTTGAGAAAAAGGACAACAAAAACAAAATTCTAAATCTAACCAAAGCTCTGTTATTTCCTCTAAAACTCAACCTATTTTTATACAAACCCCTCTGCTGTGTATCTTATGAACCATACATTCATATGTATCATATGAATTTGATATGTGGCATCACTCAACTAAGTACATATATACATATGTATTTTCACCTTTAAACTAGCACAAATTATTTCAGGATCAGTTTACCACCTTTTCATTCCTCTGGTCCTTTCCTGCTCTTATGCTGGTGCATTTCAGCCCTGAAGTATCTGCAGGTCAGCAGTAAACATACCTCCATGACTACTTTGTATATTAATTTTAAAATATTGTTATTTGTTATCCCAGGCACTAATAAAATTGAACTACTATTATAATTAATAAGGAACACTAAGTACTGCAAATGACAATTATTTTCTATGATTGAAAACATGATGCTAATCACTGCAGATAGAACTCTGCATGACCAGTAAGATTATATTTTATCTTTAATATTATTACAACATTCAAAGTCTGCTGTTGTGCCTATATTAGACACTGCACAAACCTACAATAAAGAACAACTGTTTTTCTACATATGTTTTTTTCCATCTGTAAATATAAAGAGCCAGGCATAACCAGGAAAGCATGGTCCATACAAATGTCATAGTAACTCATTGGCAATACATTCTGGAGGCTATGGCATCAATAAGAAATATTTTCATTGGCTTAGATGGTTTTGGCTCAGGATCCAAGACCAACGGTTGGCTGCTTTCTTCTGGTCTTTAATCAGGAATGCACAAGAGGGAAAGGAAACAAAGAGTCTTTTAATGAGGTACTTCTACCTTGATATTGGTGGTCCAAATCTCATCCAGGCCAGTAATGGAAAAAAGTAATTTTTTTTTTTAGGTTTGGGGTATGGGAAATAAAGATGTTACTCATGGTCCAGTTCTCATGGAACGTGTGTCCACCAAAGAAAAGTATCTCCTCCCAGGACTTTATTGAAGTGTTCTGAGTTAAGACACTGGAAACTCACTGCACAAAGGATGAGCTACCTGTTGACCTACAGGACAGCTTTTGCAAACTGATGCATATGGAAAGAGAAAACTTGTTCTGATGTTGATTCTTCCGTACCTGCCTTGAAGATTGTGAGAACAAATCGGTCATAGATTGCTGCCTGATAGTCATGAGCAAATTTTAATTCCACCATGCAGGCACTCCCTTTGGAAGGAAAAGACAGGCTCAATTGCACACGGAGAGACAGAATTGCAACCTTGCAAAAATCAGAGACTTTGTTTCGAGAGCCAAAGAAAATTGAATGTGTTCCCCCCACACACATACACACACTATCATCAAATATTATCAATTTAATTGCTCGACTCCTGCAGCTGTGAGCACAATACATCAGCTTGACTGGAATGGAATTTGTAATTCTGTAAGACACGTTCAAAAGTAAAATATTGGGCT
This sequence comes from Eulacestoma nigropectus, assembly GCA_013397775.1. NCBI lineage: Eukaryota > Metazoa > Chordata > Aves > Passeriformes > Eulacestoma > Eulacestoma nigropectus. The sequence goes on along the minus strand of VZTE01005687.1, from coordinate 2,059,378 downwards.
AAATTTTCAGCTAATGAGAATCAGCATAGTTCCACTAACCTCAGCTAAGCTACTGAGCAAGCAGGAATCGTTCGAGTTCCTCTGACTTAGTTGGAATGCCTTCACTCGATTCAGCAGAGGAATATAAATTTACTCCAAGAATATGTGTTTCTGCACCTTTTTGGGGATCTGATATATCCAGTGCTTGGAACGAGCCAGCACAATGTGATACACCCCAGCAGATCTTCTCCAAACATCAGCGGCTCTGCCGGGAAGCTGTGCTGGTGAACTCTCTGTCACGGGATGCTGTCGATGCTTAAAATCTACTTGGCTTAGGGGGGCCACTGGAAAAGTTAATGGAAGAGAAAGCTATTTAAAGTTGTTAAATATAAAGACATGATCTCTGGCTCAGAAACTCTCGAACTGCAAATTTCTGGCATATTTGGGAAGTACCATCATGTGCCTGCACTTTTCTTATGTTCAGTGCATGTTTGCTTTTGGCCTTTATTAAAACAGGATCCTAAGTTGAGAGGACTTTTGCCCTCGACAAATATTGCTGATTTAAACTTCCCAAAAAATGGATTATGAACCAGAACTATTTCCTTTCTTGTCAGGGATTTTGCCTCCTCTTCCCTCACTCTAACACACACTTTCCTCTTTATTTTGAGCATATAAATAAAAAAAAGATAGTTAATAAATAGAAGAACATAAACTTCACATACCCATTTTTAGCTATTCTAGGAACAAGATGAGAATGGGAATATTTACCCTGGGTAAATTTCCCACTCTATACCATCCTACCAGCTTACAGTTTAATAATGGCAATTTTATAAATTAGGTGGAACATTTGTCTTCTATGCTTTAGTCAAATTATTTTCTCTAAAGATGAAGTCTCAGTTGTCTATAATTGATATAGATATGCACACATATGTATACACGTATAGGTATATGTATATACTTATATGTATATATATTATTAGAAAAATGAATTATTTTATCTCAGAGGTAGTAATTTGTGCCTGCACAAAGGAGATGAAAAAATAACACCTTTGCCTTGTTTTGCTGGGCTATTGTTGATATATTCGGGTGCAAAGCCATGGAGAATTGGGAACTTTGCATTTAATTCTGTGTGTTTCCCAACTATTGCCATGTGACCTATTTGAATGAAAGTTTAGCATTCTTGAAGGGTTATGTAAATGTATATGTTAGTGAATAAACAGATGGTTTTTAATGAAAAACATGTTTTCATGAGCTGTGTCACACTGGTTTGATTCTTTATTTATAGTATCAGATCTTTGATGTAATGGAAAAATGCGTAGAGCTGAGTTTACAAAGCCCAAATTTGAGTGGACATCCTTTAAGAAAGGTAGGAAAATGTACACTGCATCAACTAGTGGTAGGTGAACTAGCGTAGCCAATTTTTTATTGTTAGTGCTTGAGAACAAAAAGATACAGATTCTGATCCAAGGGTCTTTCGCCACCCAGCAGATCTGTTTTCTGGGTATCAGAAATGCCCTGGCAGATCGAGGAAAACAGCCTCATTTTTCAATTCGAAACAGCAATCAGATTGGAAGAGACAGAAATTATCTCTCAGGAAAAAAAAAATATAAAGGAAAGAAAATAAAATTTTAAAAAGCCAAAGGAAAAACCTAAAAAGCCATCAGCCTACAAACTTAGAGAGATATTTTGTTTATTTCCATTCGCATCAAGTCAAAATGAAACAGGAGTTAGATGCTTGTGCTGCATTTATTTATTTTTTTGAATGACTGGATTTTTTAGAATCAGGTTACGCAGCTGGACTTCACATTGCATTTGCTGCGGCTGCTTCATCAGAAATGCTGGTAGTATTTGTCAGCCTGGAAGTGTCTTGAGGCTGCTTCTGAGAGATACAAGGAGGCAACTGATAAGGAGAGCATCAGAAGGGCAGTTAATTGCCTCCAGTCTCTCGGTGCCGGGGAATATTTAAAATCTATGGGATTAAAGGCAGATTAAAAACTGTGGAAGCAGGAGCCCAATAGCGCTGAAAGATCATAATCAGCAAGGGTAATGGCAGAGCAAAAATGAATGTGGCAAATAAAATGACAGATAGGAAATTCAGATCCGCTTCTAATGCTCGAAGTTCCATCTTGTAAGCACAATTCATCTACGTGTAAATCATTTTTTGGCTTCAAGCTTATCAGCCAATCGGTGAATTAAAAATGCTCTTTCCTTGGAGGATTAAAGAGGTTGATTGAAGTCAGTGTGAAAACTGGCTAATAAGTCTGGAAATGTCAGGAGGGTGCTTCATAGGAACTCAGTGTACTTTTTCTATCAGGGCTATAAAACAGGAAGTTTGAAAAGCTCTGTAGTTCTGTTACTTTGAGAAATGCTTTTGTGTTGGTTTTTATTTTTTTTGTCCCTACTGTGTGTCAGAGTGTCATGCAGAAATATTTTAATTTGCAAGATGAATGGCGATAGATGCAAATGTTGAAAAATGAGATTGGGTGAATTCACTAAAATATGCAGAGAAGTAAGAGAAATTTCATTTCAGAAAGCACAGTGAATGTATATCATGGCCATGGGAAGTTCTAGGTTCCAGGCCATGAACTGCTTAGACATGTCCCATCCTTGGAGAGGATTTTTAAACTTTGCTTCTTTTCCATGCCTAAAAAACTAGCATAGATGGTGAGGCCAGGGATTGTGTTAAGGCAGCCTCTCTGCTAAACAGGAGCTCCCAGGGCATCTCCTGACACTGTGCATATACAAGAACATACACTCCCATATGATTTGAAGGCTTTCCATCAAACTGAACAAGTTTCTCAGAGCTTTACATGCAAGAACTGTACTGTTAGTGTTTCCACAGGTAATATTTCCATCTGCAATGCTTGCACTGGTAAATGCAAATACACTTCCATGAGTGTATTTGGAGATTTGGACCACAAAAATTGTCTGAAATGATTCTTCATATTCATTTCCAGACTAATATTCTTCCTTTGTTTCAGCCCAAAATCACAAAGGAGTTAAAAAAATGTCCTCAAACAAGAGAATTTTCTGAAGGGAAAGCTGATACCCGGGCATACCAGTTTCTCTGCTCCTGGGCTCACATCAGAAAGAAGTCGAGGGATGAGTTTGTGGGACAACCCACTGATTAATCCTATCTTTCATTAGTACAGGGAGAATTAGCCCTTGGGGTTGTTAGAGCCATGAGAAACAGCAAATGAATGAGGATGCAAATGAGGTGAGAAAGGAATTGATCATTAAAGTCTTAGGGACTGAGACTAAGAATTCTCCAGCTCACTCTCACCTCCTGCTCCATACAGGTAACTGGTGTCCTACACAGTAGGAATGCAGCTACGTCCTTTCTCACCCACCCCATGAGCCAGATGTGGCTGGTTGGCCCAGTCTGCTTGGTGGACAGTTACTGGGAGATCCATGCTTTGGCAGCAGCTTTTGCTGGGCTCCTACACTTTGCCCCAAGTACATGGCCCATTTCATGGTCTCAGCAGGACCAGATGTCCCCAGCATGCCCCTTCTCTCTCTCCCATGCGATTCCAGGGAATACAGACTCACACAGAATTTAAAGGAAAAAAGAAGTTAATTTGCTGAAAGGAAATCTTGCTTATGGTTAGTTTACAGGGCCCAGAAAATATAAAAAAGCAACATGAATGGATCTTTACCTGCTTCTAGTCTCTAACGTTGTTCACTACATCCCTTCCTTGAGTTTGGAACACCAAATTGGTGAGCTGGCCCATATTTTCATGCATTATTTTGTTCACAACCACCACCAAAGAAACAACAAAGATGCTCACAGATTCAAAAATGTTATCTCACAGCTCTCTGCAGCTCCCTGATTCCCGACTCTTTGATACAGGCACCTCCGGCGAGGAGAAGCAATGGAGACACTGGATTCCTTTCCCTGCTATGAGATGTGGTTCTGTTATTTTTTGCCCCATGACTGATTTTCATATGAAAGGCTCTAACTAGAGCAACTCTAACCCAGAGCCCACGCTGGCCAGCTGAGAGCATAACCACGAGATTGCGAGTGGTGGTCTACGTGCGTCTGTGTTCCGGGAGGTTCCTTTGATCTCCGTATGCTCCCCGGAATGCACTTCTGTGCAGCTTCAAGAAGAGACGGCTGCACATCCTATCTCCCCAATCTCAACCTCATCTTACCCCCCTTGGTTTAGGCCGTCTCTTGGGAGGTGGGAAATGTGGTTTGGATCCCTCCAGGCTGAAGAAAACACTAAAGCCAGATTTCTCACTTCATGGGCCAGCGATTTTGCTAACTTGTCTCCTGATAAAAAAAAAAAGGTGTGTGCACCCCTGTCTTGGTCCGTGTTGAAAAAGAGTGAGCAAAGCACAGCTCTGAGTGCTTCCAGATGTCTCCCCTCGGGAGTGGGCTCGGTCCTCTGGAACCTACGTGGAGGGAGATATTTTACTTTGCAGACCTGATTCATGTACTTTAGGACGGGTTGGAGTTTGGGCACACCCTTTGTGCTCAGCATTTCCAAATTGGCTTGCTTTCCGTGGCTTCCGATGCACCGCATGGAGTCTCGCCCCAGGGCTGCTCCCTGTTGTGGCAGACTTCCTGGTTTTAAGCCTCCAGGCTTGAGGCTGTAGCAGGACCAGAGAGGCGGTGCAAGGAAAGGCTCCACTCTCTGAGATCCCTAACACTCCCTATGCATCAGGCAGGGAGAGTCCAAGGGCCTAATGCTGTGCTTTGGGCTTCTGCTTCAGGGCCAGACACCAAAAAAAATTAGCACTTAAGTCCTTTGCTTGGGTCTGGTGTTTAGTTTTTTAATTTGAGAGAACACTGTTGTATACAGTTTCCTCTGACTACTGGGGCTAGATTACTGAAGATATTTAAGCTTCTTAAAATGGAGAGGAGAGCCGGGAAAGCTTTCCAGAATCTCATAGATGCAGGCACTCCTTCCTTGATCTTCAATAGTACTGAGATCGGCAGGACTTTAGATACCTCATTACCTCTCTGCACTCACTTCTGCAAAACCCACTGGAAGCCTGTGTAGAACTGAACACACACAAGTACTTGGTGAATATGATCCTCCGTGTCACTGGCCACATCTCCTTGTTGCATTTTGTATAAAGCCTCAAGTCTACACTTTCCTCAGCCAAACTGTGCTTTGTGTTCAAGCCTGTGTTACTTTTGGGGTGTGGACCCTACCATGGGTAACCTGTACAATGCCTGATATGACCATGCAGGCATCTTGTATGGCCTAGGGGTGGCATCTGTAGTCTTGGGCTTCTCTTGAACAGTTTTAATTCTGCCATCCATAAGGGTAGATAGGAGTTTTTGATATCGTGTTGCTTGGCAGTCTCTGCACAGTGTGAATGTCCATGGCTGGACTATGGGATTCTTACTGGCAGAAGACCCTTAAAAAGACAGGATTTCTTCAAGTGTTTCAGCAATTTCAGTTTGGAGTTGGCCTGTAACTATATCATAGCTATGCAGGCAAAAGAGTCTCTGTTCCCTGGGCTGTGGCCAAACAGCTGTTAGACCAGTGCTCGTTCTTGGCTGCTGTGTGTCTGCTTCTGCATCTGCCAAAACAGAGATGACCACAAAGGCATCAAACTTTTGCTTTCCGCCCTGCTCTGGAATCCCTGCACAGCATCATGTCACTGTTCACAGGGGATTCAAGCCACACAGATAAAACCTGACTGTGGCAGAGAGAGCTGAGTGTTGATGGGCAGGATGAATCTTGCAGAAACGGTTGAAAGTTGTGAGGAATGAGAGATGCTGCTAGTGCAATTAGCTAATTAACATGAGGTTGAATTCTTCCTTCAGACACTCTCAGACACTTCAGTACACCCCTTAAAAAAGATAATTTGTCTAGCAACATCAGAGACAGTGAAGAAATAGGAGCCCTTCCCTAAATATACATGTGGAAAAGAAAACATGGTGTTTCTGATACCAGTCTTCTCCAGCAGGACACTAGCTGAGTTTTTAATGGTGTATCCCATGAAGAAGACCAAATCAGAAATACTAATGACTGTCAAGGTGGAGATAAGTAGTTTATGTGTGATGTGACAGAACCAGAGAAAGGATGCACAGAGCAGGGTTATGCGGCCAAAACAGCACACAGAGGAAAGGGTTTTTGCAGCTGGGTTTGGGCATGAGGACTGGGGTAGAAATGCATGGTTGGGAAAGCCTTTTCCACTCTTTGCATGGTGGATCTCAGTTCCTGAGAGTTATGATTGAAGCAGCCAAGGTCTACTTCACTGCATAAAAATCATCCTTAACAGCAAAGTCTTGTAGTCTTTAGGGAGAGTGAAAATAAAAGTCATTAATTGTGGGTGATGTTAGAGTAAATTACCCCAACTCACCACTGCCTGTAAGTGCATACAAACATCTACTTCTTCAGCAAACATCTATAGCTTAAACTAGAGGTAACTTGATTTGTACCATGAGAAATAAACTAGACGTACCTCAGGGTCACCTCAGGGTACCTGTGACCTTAAAATAAGCTGAGGTCCAAAAGGTGTAAATAGTAATAATAATAATAATAATAATAGTAATAATTGCAACTCCCTGGATGCAGCTGTACTTACGTGTCAGGAGTCATCCTTAATAATGGTGTGCATTCATGAAATTATTATCTAATAACAGTGATTTTCCATACACCTATTAAAGTAGGTAATCACAAAACCCAGAAATCTGAGGTTTTAAAGCCCACCTGACAAACAGGAACTCCTCACTCTTTATCTTTGTAATCACAGCTCCACAAATGGCTCTCTGGGGCTGGATTTTCAGAGGCCTCTGGAAAACTAGAAGGACTTCTGTTAGATTGATTGTTAGGTTGAAATCCACCTGTGGGTGCCATGAGAGCATATTGAGAGCAAAATTTGAAAAGTAACTTGTATTTTATGTCCTGTTGTTCTGAGAAGGAGATAACCTAATGTAGCTTTCAATGACCTGCACAGGTCTGTGATCTTCATGGGGTTTGGTGGGCAGGCTGGCCCAGTGTTTCACAGGTTGTTCCGTAAATGCGGTTGATAAATGTTTCAGTAACAAATGCTGAGTGCCACAGCCCTCAGATTCATTTGATTAACTATTGCTCACTCTTCTGTAAACATGGGGCTGGCTACTACATTTACGTTTCCTATTTTTCTATCATAACCCAGGCAATGTGGCGTGAAGGTAGCAACCTGGCACAGAGATGGGAACGAACTTTTGGGGAAAGTGTTGAGGCAGGTGAATTCTGCACAGTTCCCCGTTGTTTATCTTTCCCCCCCTCCTCTTCTTTATGCTTTCTTCCTCACCATGGGGAGATGCTCTTCTTCCGAGCTCTGGGTTTTTATTTCAGCCTCCATTCATCTCCCTGAAGAGAATAAACTGCAGTGGGGCTGATTGCAGCAGCAAAACCCATAAAGAGATTCCCCTTCTCCTCTTGTGAGGGCTTTCCTCTCTCAGTCCGTCCCAGGGGGGTTGAACGCCTTCTACCACCTCACTCTTGAGACATTAAGACCTTGAAATTTGAAAGAGGAGTAGTGTAGTCTGGAGAAAAATGGACCTGTGTTCTAACCCATGCAGCTTGTGATACGCACATTGTCGGGTGATAACAAAGGATTTACATAGGATTTACATTTTTCTTAGGGGACGTTCAGTGGAGAGGGAGCAATCAGTAGCAATGACAGATGAATCCATTTGGCGGAAAAGGCTGTCTCTTTCACACAAATAACAGGCTTTTTCTTAATCTACAATTTGTCACTGTTTATTCGGCGGTGCAAGCCTTTTAACTGCCCTGCGGCATCCTGGGTTTGTGCTTCCTGGGAAGCAAGGGAGGAGTCTGGGGGAGTTAGAGGGCATTTGTGCCTCTGGTATAAACCTAGAAACCTAAACGAGGCTCTCCAGAGTTCAAACAGTTTTTCTGGGTGACAATATAGGTGGAATGTCATCTGATCTGTCGTGATTCAGTCATGGACACGGTGGAGAAGGAAACAGTCTGGCTCCCACCAGCAGTGGGCAGGTTGGCATTGGTGCTGCTCAGCACTTGCTTTGCTGGGACTGATGCTGAAGGGTATTCACAGCTTTTTATTTGTCTTCTCAACTCTTGTTCAGGTCTTGACATGAGAACTATGAAAATCTGTCGAGTCACCTGTTGCTCCAGGGAGGAAGAGAGGACATGAGAGGAACTCCAAGCCTACAGCTCCCCATCAACTTTTACTCACCATGTTTGCTCCCAGTTTTTTCCCTGGTAATTGAAGTGCTTTCATCCTGGCTTCTGTTCCCTGCTCCAAATATTATTTCTGCTCCAGGTATTTGTAGTCTCTACAGAGTAGAGTACTGTACAGTATCACTGTACTGTATCAGCACAGAGTACTGATACAACTTATATCCATAAAGGAGTGTTTAGGAATTCCTGCCTTGGAGTTGTGGATAAACTCTGGGAAATCCCCACGATCTTTCCAGAGCTATGGGTTCCTGCTGAACACAGTGGATCTAATGCTATATTGCTCTGTATGTCTATGTTGTTTGCCTCTGAGTCAAATGCAGAAAATCTCTACTCAAGTCATGAAATCAGTATAAGAACTATGGTTCTTTTATTTAAATGACCACTGCTTGGTTTTGGCCTCTCTCTACTCCCCTGCCAGCTTGATTTTACAATTCTGTTTTGGGGTGTCTCTGGAAGTTTACAAATATTATTCAGGAGATGGTGCCTAATAAATAGAGTTGTGCATCCATATGGAAACTGATATTTTTTTTCTGAGCAAGAAACAAGCTTCAGTGCAGTTCAGGTTGGGTGGCCAAGCATTCAGAAAGCAAGAAATGCAATATTAAGGTTGGGAAGAACCACTTCATAGAATCATAGAATGGTTTGGCTTGGAAGGGACCTTAGAGATCATCTAACCCTCTGCCATGGACAGAGACACCTTCCACTACACCAGGTTGCTCAAAGTCCCATCCCTGTAGATGCATCTGTATGGGATTAGATAAACTTCCTTCCGTCTTTTTCTGAATTAGAAAAATTTCAGGGAATGTAGTACATTTCAGAGGAATGAGAAATGAAAATGCCCTTCAGAGCAAAACGTAATTCTGGAATAAAAATATCCTTTCAATGTATAAGCGAAAAGGTAACTCAGTTGCAAACTTAGTAGCAACTCCAGTTGTCAATGTCTGCAATGGGCTTCAGATCCTCCTCCTATCCAATGCCTTGGTCAGAATCTACATTAGTCACTGAAGTGGATATAGTTGTTCTATCGTGGCAGTGTTAATTGTCTATATAAAATTAGAAATATCAGCTTTGTCAAAAGTTGTATGTAGTTTGAAACCATCCATAGAATTGGTGGTAATGGTGCAATGTAGTTCATTGCCACAACAGGGACAACCAAGGCCTTTTGTTTTCCCTGTTTAAAAACAAAAAATAAGCCCAGATTTCACCAGGATATTTGTCTTATATAGGAATGCTTACACTCCCCAATTTTTCTGGATGTTTCCAGGACCAGAGGCAATGGGCACAAACTAAAACAGGAGATTCCCTCTCAGCATCAGGAAGACCTTTTCACTGTGAGGGCGACAGAGCACTGGCACAGGTCACCTAGAGAGATTGTGGAGTCTCCTTCCTTGGAGATGTTCAAAAGCCACTGGGACATGGTCCTGGGCAACCATGTCCAGGCTGCCCTGCTTGAGCAGGACCAGGTGACCTCCAGAGGCCCCTTACAACCTCAACCATTCTGTGATTCTCTGTTCAAAGGCAGGGTTAAAACCCTGCTCCCTCTCCCTGGTCCCCACACCAAGGACCTTTGTCCTTTTGCCTTGGGGCTCCAAAGGGAGTTGGGGTCAAGCTAGGACATCTCACATGTGCGTGTGGAGAGCTGCTCCGCAGCTGCTCTTCCTCTAGCTTTGAGGATCTAAGGAAAAGCTATGGCACTGAGCAGGGCAGCTGCTGGTCCTTTGTGAATCACTGAGTGCCTGGGGGCAAAGGAAAGACCTAACGGTGGCACCTGAAGCTTCCTTGGGCTCCTCCTTAAAACTGTACCTAGAAAAGATGGACCTGGAAATGAGGGTCCATTATTTTTTATCATTACTTTTTGGTCATAGGCGAAAGTTTCCTGATATTCCTTGAACATTTTAGGTTAAATCTCCTGGTAATTTCATTCCAGAGAGTCTTTTTTTGAGTAACCAAAAGCTGAAGGAGAAATAAGAGTAGGATACATCTTCTCCATGAGAGGTTGCTCAGCTACTGGCATTTTTGTGCGGGAAGTGGGAAACTCAGCTTAAGTGTTTCTTTTTTCTTAGAGAGTGCCTATACTGTTGGGTGAGAAGAAGAGTGAATATATTCCACCTCTCCTGTCTAAAAAATCTGATTTCATGTGAATATGCAGTCACAGAAAACCCACAGACAAAGTGCTAACCAGCAACTTCAGGAATTAGTCCATTTGCTTTACGCATTGACAAATATTAATTTTTTTTTGAGATTGGAAGAGATCCAAGGGGAAGAATGAAAGGCAGCATGCTCCCATAGCACTCCCCAGGGAGATGAGTAGGATATTTGGTGAGGAGGCAGCTGAATCAGGAAGAAAGTTGATTTGAGCAGATGTTTCCCAACCAGCTGCTGAGTGGTCTAGCCTCTGGGCTGGAGGGTATCCGAGGGCAGCGGTATCTGGAAGGCTCTGGAGCCCTTCCACTTGGCAGGCGGTAATTCAGAGCTCACACAAAGAGCTGGGGTGAGTCACTAGTCTGCTGATTAGGCTGGTCTCCTGAGAGGAAGACACCTGGATCCCAGACCCAGGTTAGGGCTGCAAAGTGGAACAGCATCAACTGGGAGGGATTGGAAATACTTAGTTCTGCCTGGTTAGGAGGCTCTTCATGTGTGGGAGGCATGCGTTTGAATCCACTTGGAGAGGGGAAAGAGTTTAATGCAGGTCTCCTAAAACCTAAAGGAAATGTCCTATCACTGCCTTATAATTATGGGAATGGGATGGCTCTTCTTCAGCCATTGGGTATTGAGGTGGACATTTTACTCTGCTTTCTTAAAAGTGACGGTTTTTGATTCTGAAGTCAGCCATTGGGTATTGAGGTGGACATTTTACTCTGCTTTCTTAAAAGTGACGGTTTTTGATTCTGAAGTCAGCCATTGGGTATTGAGGTGGACATTTTACTCTGCTTTCTTAAAAGTGACGGTTTTTGATTCTGAAGTCAGCCATTGGGTATTGAGGTGGACATTTTACTCTGCTTTCTTAAAAGTGATGAGTTTTGATTCTGAATAGTCCTGCTTTCTGTGGGACTTTTTTTTTTTTTCAACTGTTATAAGGCCTTTTGCCTGCAGAACAGATAATTTTTCACACTCGCCTGTCTGGTGATATCCTACCACGGCCTGGAAAGTGCCGAGAACATGCATGTATGTGCAGCTGGGGATGTTATCTCTGGGAATGGTCTGGTGGACTGTGAGTCAGGGATGGCCACAGAAAAGTTTGATGGGTCTGGCAGAACTTCTAGCTATGAAAAGAGAATGAGGAATTTTTCTATCTTGGGAAAGTCTCCACGATTTTCTCTTGAATGAGTATGTTAGTGGTAAGTGGTAGAGATTTAGAGTCCTAGGGATGGATTAATCTTCATTTACACCAGGTTAAAGCTGAGGATGATCCGATTCAAACCCAGAGTATTATTCTGAATTGACTCTTCCACAGAAGAGATAATAATGGCCAAAATTATTTATTTGTGTCGATTGTATAAAATGTGTAAAGGGAGTCTCCCTGCCTTTACCAGAAGTGATCTGAAAGATCCTATCTGGTCTACCTCTGTCAGCTTGGCATCTTTTCAGTAGTCAGTGGTTGCACAAAACTGGCCAATTTTTCCATATATAGGGTTGCTAAATTACCCTTTCTGGTTTGGTTTTATTACCCCCTTGGAGCAATGATCTCACCCATCTGTGTTGTGTTGCTCTTCGGGAGTGGCAGGGGTGGAGTGGGGTGGGATGAGCAAAGCCCTGAGCTTTTTCCAGAGTTCCCTGCATATGCAGAACATTTCATTGTCTTCTCTAACACGCCCTCACCTTTCACACAGACTGGAATTTGACACACCAGGTTAGAGAAAGAAAGCAAGGGGGGGAAAAAATGCAAAAAAAAAAAAAAAGGTGCAACACAAGAAAAAACCCAACAAACAAGATCTTATCGTGCAAAATATCCATCCACCCTCCTGATAATAAAAAATGCCTCAGGTCAGGAAAATAAAAAAAATGCCTCTAATGAACACTCAAAATTAACATGCAAATACATCTATGGTTCCTGGCAGAGATGGAAAGATGGAACATAGCCCTCTTCCAAAGGCAGTTTTTACACTTCTTGCAAAAGGGAAGTTTTATCCCAGTTGTTGTTGTTTTTTCATTGTCTTGAGAAGGTTTTCTCTGTTGAGGAAAGCTCTCCTTCTTCCCTCACCCCACCCCATACCCCACATTCATTTCACCAGATGGCATGACGAAACCCTCCAGATGAAGGCAGGTTTCATCAACAAGGCTTCATGCCATGCCACCCATAATTCATCCCAGCCTGCTGTGGTTTTCTCCCAACAAGCAGCACCTCTTGCAAAACCAGCCCCTGTCTCACACTCCTTCCTAACTCATGTTCCTGAGCACCAACAATAGAAGAGCATGAATCACTAACAGAGCATACAGACCTTCGCTCCACTCCGGCCAGTTTGTGTCATTGCCTTAATGTTAATTACACACCATAATGTGTGCATTTAATTTCCGTGGTGTTTCAATTAAATTAATCAGGCAATTAAAATTAATTAAAATTACAGAAATCACCTGCAGAAGTGCTTGAAATGTGGGGGAGGGGAAGGGAGGGGTTGGGAGGGATCTGGGAACGTAGATGGCTGTGTTTTCACAGACCTTCCTTCCCTTGATTAATTTTGGGGATAGACTCTTTCAGAGCAGGTTATTTGAGGATTTAAAGACTGTTCCAAGGCCCATTGAAGCCAATGGAAATCTTGCTATTTGCAGGGACAGGCTTGGGACCAGGCCACTAGCCCCAAGTTCTCAGGATCGAGATTCAAGGGGTAGGTGACGAAAGTCCTGATGCTGAGAAGATATTCCTCAACATCTTCGGGGAACAAGGCCAAAGGCCCTGAAGTACCAAATCAGGGTCAAATTTTGAAAGGCAGGTTAAAGATGAGGGTGATATCTGTGGGAGTTAAGCGCATAAGTCCTTCCAAGGACCTGGGCTGGAGAGGAATTCTAAGAAACTTAAACAAGTTTGAAGTGTCAAAGGAATTTTAAAACATTACTAAATGTGTCCTACTCTGAGGTGTCACTGATTTTGCAGTCAGTGAGAGGGGGTCCTAATTTTACAAAGATGCTTCACGACTCCTGATTTCTTGAGCAAGTTACGAAGTCTTTCCAGCACTTCCCTTCCATCATACAGAGATTAGTGCATTCAATTGCTTCCCAGAGGGGTTGTATCCTGCTCTGTGGAAGAGTTTGAAGACATCACGTCAACCTGGACAGTTCTCTTACTGCTTCTGCCTTTTTTACCAAGCAAGTGCTCATCTGTGCTCATCTTTTAGCCAACCTGTAATTTTTTCCCTGGCATGGAAGGTTCAGCACTTTTAGGTTAGAACAACTACTTCCTCCACAACATCCTACCAGTCAACCCCTGCCCAACTAGTTCCTGTGTCTGGGAGACAAGCTGGTTCCTTCCACGCTTTCCTGGAAAGACTTTGCCTGGCACACTCCTGTCTTAGCGTGTGAGTCACCCATTCTTCACTTCCATTCTTTGCCCCACAGTTGGGGATGTTTATACCGCAGTCACTGAAGTTCATGCAGGTATCCCCAAGCTGCCTTTAAATTAATTTGCTGGAGTGCCATCATTAGGATCCCTGTAGTTTCAGGAAACACTGTGTGGGCTGAAAAACCAGGGGATGAAGCAAAGTAAATGCTCATAATTAGGATGAGTTGCTCTACACTGTACTGGCCGCTGGAACCAGAGCTCACTGTTTAAAGACGTAACTGCTTTTTTGCACATTATAATTTCACTCACACTGCCAGATAATCCCTCAGAGTTCCATAGGCAATTACCCATGCTTCTTGTGTCCAAGAGGGAGTAAAACCTTATCACCTCTCCCCAATGGAACCTGCTTTTTCTCCATGCTCGTGAGCCACCTTGTTCTCTCCAGTTGTTTAGATGATTAACGTAATTAAGTTATGCACATAGCAAATGTTTAAGGCTTCTAGTTAAGAGTGAAGTGTACTGCCAGCTTCAGATCTGAAAGATTTAAGCTGCCAAAACTCCTTATTTTTTTCCAACTATATTAGTTAATATTTTCTCTTTCTGTAAATAAATTGTCTTTTACAATTGTCTTTCACAAGTGATTGGATAACAATATTCCCATTATTATTAACCACTTCAGCATAGTTTTCTTGCTACCTTTGTAATACAATACAGCAGATTGTATTGTCCACTTATACAGAATATTTTCCCATCTTTAATTTTTTTTGATCTATATCATTAGTTCATGTCTTATATCTGTCTTTCTCCACTCCCTTTTCAAAAAACAACCAAAAAAAGTTAGAAAATAAGAAACAGAAGAAACAGTAACGAGAATACAGAAAGAGAAGGAAAAAACCCACCCAAAACCAGAAGAACCTAATTTTCTAAATTAGAAATTTCAAGTGGATGATAGTATTTTATTGCCAAACAGCCCAGAATTTTAATTAAAAATCTGATGAACACTTGTTCTTCTCTCCAAAATTTTTAAGTGATGAAACACCCCTCTCTCACTTTGCTAATCCTCCTCCATCTGAATCCTTTGACACGACTTCTTGTGTGGCCTTTGGCATGTCACTTCACCTCAGTTTCCTCATCTATAAAATGGCTGTTAATCCCTATATAGTATCACCCACGCAAATTTCCAAGGCTTATGCTTGAACAGGGCTTTGAAGATAAGTGAGCAAAGTTTCAAAAGGACCTAAGAGATTTAGGAGTGAAAGTTTCATTAGCTTTCCATCAGATTTGTATTCTTGTATCTCTGAGAGCCTTTTGAAAGTCTGCAGAATTGCAAGACTTTACTCATCAGAGTCATATTCCTTGTTCTCCTCAAGGAGAGCGATTGCTCCAGGCTAGTTTTGGCAGACGAGCTTGTTCCTCAAAAGAAGCAAGGTGAGTCTTGGGGCTCTCCAATTTCTTCCCCAGTTTCAGATATGAAACCTTGGATGCATGCTCCAACCATTTCGGGCAAAGCGATATCTCTCACTCCTTATATCGGTAGATCTTCTTGGCTTGTTTTGGCTGAAGGAAGGGAGGGAAGCTGCATATCTCCAGCTTTGAGCTGAATTTGAGATAGTAACCTTCAGCTGGGAGGGAGTGGTGAGTTCCTTCGGGTGGTGTGGAGGTGTTCACCTCCTCAGTCAGCACCACTGCTCCTCGAAGAGGGAATAACGTGCTTTTCTCTGCACATGCATCGGGATGGAAAGGCCTGTAAGGTGCCCTGTCAATCTTGGACGTTGACTAAAGTAGAGTTATGAGATTTCTCTAATTGCAAAAGGATGATCTTATGGCTCCATACATCCAGAGAATGGAAATCTGCCACTTGCTTTTTTTGGTTTGTTTTTTTTGTTTGGTTGGTTGGTTTTTTTGTCTTTTTTTTCTAAAAGATCAACAGCATTAAGAAAAAAAAAACCCAAAGCTCAAAATTTTCAAGGAGACAAACTGAAAAAATTTCAAACATCACCCTTTTTCTTTTCTTTTTTTACTTTTGAATTTGCTACTCCAAGTTCCACTTTCTTGCCTTTCTCAAACACTATAAAAAGGGAAAGAAAAAGAAACTGTTCAACCAAAAAAGCCCCGTAGATACCAGTGGCTTGGTGGTTTTGGTTTGTTCAGCTCCAGTGGCTAAACCACTGTCCTGAAAAAACTGGGAAATAATGTTACTTATATTGGTGGGACTTTCCTTATCAAGACGAAAATAAAAAGAAACTTGTGAAGAAAGAATCATTTTCTTTAGCCATAAATGATATATTTAGTTTTGATTTTTATTTCATTGTCATACTTAATTCAACTGAATTTGAAAATGAAACATGATTGGAAAATGGGAACTTGGAAAGTTTTGTTTCCTAAATTTTAAGGTGAATTGACTTTTTTTTCCCCTAAACTGTTATATTTGACATATTTGCTGCTGATTTTGATCAACTAGACATGATATTTTGCTTAAAACAAGCTTTTCTGCAAAAAACCCCAACAAACTGTATTGAGTTTGGAAAATGGGTCCTTAAGGAAAAAACAGTAAATGTCATAATAATAGTAAAAAAGGGTTAGTTTCTGCTATTCACAGCACAAAGCTCCAAAGTGGACCAGCAATTCGCAATAGATCCTTCCAATCTGGGTTATTCTTTGACTCTGTTATTATCAAAGTATCTGTCTTTAGTACCTTTAGTGCCTAAAATTCAACACCTTCCGGTTTAATACATTCAGTCTTTAACATTATGTTTTTCTTCAATTTCCCAGGGATGGAACAAATTCAGAAGCAGGTCACAGTGAAATTTTCTGGCTGAGTAGGCAACAAGGCCTATAAGACTCAAGTCTCGAAACATCATCGCACTGTAGGTATCCCATTTTCTCTTTAGTTATACAAAATATAACAGATGTCGAGTTCTCAACAAATATCTCTAAAACACTTGTATGGAAAAGTCTGAATAAAACTGGATCTCTCTGATGGATGTCTTAGGAGATTTTTAGTTTTCATTTTAAAATTTCTTCAGCTACAGTGGAGTGCATTGGCCTAGAAGTTATGTTTGTGCAGGGACATTGACAGTGTCCACACCTGCTGTCAACAGCAATT
This sequence comes from Eulacestoma nigropectus, assembly GCA_013397775.1. Lineage (NCBI taxonomy): Eukaryota > Metazoa > Chordata > Aves > Passeriformes > Eulacestoma > Eulacestoma nigropectus. The sequence continues at coordinate 2,042,628 of VZTE01005687.1, read as the reverse complement.
GGGAAAGACAGGGAACCCAAAAAACCCCAGGAGAATTTATCTTGTGATGGAAGGTTCTTGGTATGCAGCAGAGTTTCTTTTCACTTCTGGAATTGCATGCTACATACTAATTAGAGCTGTTAATTAAATACATTTTGTTAAAACATCTTGCATCAAAGGTGAAGCATTTTGTAGAGAAGTTTCGTTGACACTTGGAGAGATTTTTGAGGTTCAGGAATAGTCAAAGGGAGTATTCCAGGAGAAGCAGAGTCTCAGGTTTTTATTACATGGATAGCACAAAAGTGTCATTAAAATTCCAGTGTCATTTAATTTGACAGGATATTTGAAAAGCTTTTTATTTTCCTCTCTTTTTCTTCCCTCCAATGTGGAAGGAAAACAAATTTCAAACCTCAAAAACTGTGGTAAAATGGAATTGCTGTCCCGCGGACTATTCCTGCAACAAAGCCAACAAACTTGTCATGCAACGTCCAGTTCCTCCCTGTGGAAGCACAGCAATTCATTTATGCAGCTTTACCAAGTGTCCAAAGTGCTTCATGCATTGCTCATAATTACGGGCACATCTTGGTGGTCATATTGAATTCAATGGCAATTTTCCCACAGATTTTATCAGGAATAGAATTCATCCCTATATGCTTTAATTGTACAACTCAGTTTCTGTTATTGCTTAAGACTCCCCAGTCCGTGCCAGCATGTGAAATTCTGATGAAGTTTTATGTTAGCGGCTGCTGCTAACTGTTCTTAATTATTTGATAGTCATCTGAGGCCTGAATTTCATAGATGTGCAGCTCCTCTTATTCATATTCTAATCAGTGGTAATTTGGATACTTTGTCCATCTGTAGATCAGACCTTTGAAGGGCAATCCCAATCCCATTGTCTCTAATGGATGCAGGTCAGACTTCCAAGGCTAAACCTCTTTTTCAGTTAACAAATAACACACAGCTGGTTAAAAAACATACAAGTTGGCATTTTGAGGGAAAATACAAGAGGATTTTTTTGGCAGTGGAAATGCGGGGAAAAACCAGAGAATTTTTCATAAAGCTAATATTCTGATACAGCAGCATTGAGCTCAGCCTTGACGCCAGTGTACAATGGAGAATTGAGTGGACAGCAGAAACCCCTGAAGTTCCTCACTTCTGGGAGACACAGACATGGGATATCTACCCTTGAAATTTTCACAGTTGCTCAGCACTGTGCTGCTAAAAGCGCTGGTTACAGCTGCAAATGTACCTTTCTTTTAGGGATCCTATAGGGAACATTTGACTTAAGTTAGGATAAAACCTAAGGCACTTCAAAACATTATTTTTAAAGGCATTTCTGTGCTTAATCTCCATTTCTCTAGTACCAGGTTTCCAGGTCTTCAGTTTTCTCCTTTCCTTTTTGGGGAAAGATATGTATCTATAGCAGTGGGGTCACAAGAGGTGTGTCCTCCCAGGGCTGTACAGTTGTGGCCAAGGGCAAGGCTGGATGAGATACTTTGGCATCATCAGTTTTGCCAAACCGTTCTCAGCTTTGCAAGTTCAAATAACAGGATTTTCTCTCAATGGGAACAGAGAGTAACCTTAGTTCAAGCTGCCCTCCTGAAGAGGTGCAGCGGCTGATCTAACAAATTGGAAGAGAATATTTTAGTCTCTTCCCACTCAGAATCACTCATGTAATCGGACCTCACATCTAGACTAACACCTTGCCTCAGCTTAATTGAAAAAGAAAAAGAAGTCTCTGTATGCTAGAGGCACAATGGTTTCAAAAGGCTGGAAGTCTAGAGTGGAATACAGACATTTTTGTCTTTGGGTACCCAAATGGGGGCATCTAAAATGTCTGGTATCCAGTCAGCCAATACTGAGAAGTTTCTGAAAACCAGCCCTTAGAAATACCAGAGGAAAGCTCCCAAATTTATGAATCCTTCTGTCAAAAATCAGTTCTTGCTGGGTTATTTTGGAAAAACTCTCATATCATCCCCATCGCCAAATGCTTTCTGAAGGTTTGTATGGCCATGAATATCCTTTGTAATCGGGGTCAGACGGAAAACTACCCCCAAGGTGACACCTTACCTATGGTGGTGGGAATACTGGCTTTGAAATGGAAAGGTTTATGATACAACCCTAAACTGGAGTAATGTGAGTGTTAGGGAGGAGTGTGAGGTAGGAGTTCTTTGAATCAGTCTTTCTTCTAATCCTTGGGAAGGGGCTGTAGAAAAGATTAATTTTCTATATCAAGTTTCATTCATTGAAAGGATTTGGGAGATAAAACTCATAAACCATGGAAGCACAGATGCAATGTGGGTGAAAGGGTTAAAGGACCGAAGAAGACTCAGTAATTCTCACAAATGGGAACCAGATGTTTTTGACTTTTAAAAAACACTCAGTCCCTACCATCCCTACTCACATTTCTGATACTGAGAATTATTCAGCTGAGATCAATGAGACATTACTGAGGATGTAGTTTCTTTTCCATGGTTTCTCCTGTTTGTATCAATAAATACAAGGTAAGGGGGAAATAACAAGGATACACGAATAATACCAAGAGGAGTTCTCAGCTGGTATAAGCTGGCATAGCTCCATAGAAGAGCTCTGATTTACAGATGCGATTTGTCCATCAATGTGGCTGCCTATACCCAGTGATATTGTAAAAGCCTTTACAGACTGTGCCATGCTGCTCAATATTCTGTCTGTTCAAGGCTGTGCCACGTCAAATGCTGTGCTGAAAGGTGCACCAGTGCAGAATCAGGCCTGCTGCAAACACGGGAGTTCTGAAAGTTTTCCAAGGGAGAAAGAGCTGCGGACCTAAGAATGGGAAAAAATGTGGCAATAGCATTGGTCAGTGCAACATAAATGGGTAAAGATCTTCAGCTACTAGGAAAACAAATGAAGGATTATGTGGAACTGAATGACTGCTAGGTAGAAGAAAAATCTGTCTAATTTGTTGTTTCATCTCACATTAAAATCAGCCAAAAAAGAAGGATGGAGAGGAAACAGGAGCTGGATTGCAGTTTACCTATAACAGATAGGTCACATCAGACCTGTTCAGTCCAGTCTGATTCCTTCCCTCTCATGACTCACTTGTGCATACTCATGAAGGGGTGCTGAATTTGGCAGGCAAAACACAGTCACATCACATTTGGTAAATCCAGCTGGCTCAGTTTAATCTGCATCCAAAAATATTGTCTGTGTCATGAACAGGATGGGCTGAGAAGTGGAGAGACATTTCAGTGTCCAAAATGATTGCACTCATCACCATTATCTCGAGCATCCCAATTCATCCTTTTTGTCCAGTACCCAATGTGGACTGATGGCCTCTTTTCCTGGAGGCAGGAAATTCTAGCAGCAGCAAAGAGACAGATCGAGGAAGGTTATGCCTCTTGTATTCAGACACTGAGCACTTTGGGAGCAGTGTGACTGCTGGATGCTTCCCACCACAGTCACTTGGAGCAGCCTGACAGTGAAGGTGTGGGAAAATTGGCCAAGCAAAACCCTTGGGTTGCACTGATTAAAGCTGCCCCTCTGGCTAAGGGCTGAGAAATTTGTTTTAAACAATGTGAGCTAGTCCCAAAGGGATGACATGGAGGTGGCAGAGGGCAGAAGGAAACAGCATGATAGCAAATCCAGAGCATTATTCTGGTCTAGGATCGGGTTTACCTTGGGATGTTCACTCAGACCTGTGACACATAGCTTTTCCTATGGGACAGCTTTTTCAGGGAATGTCCACCGTTTCTCAAACTTCTTGCTTCAACGGCAACAGTAAGGTGACTTCAGAAAGAGGGACTTAAGCCAGAGCTGGTAGCTTCTGAAAATAATTATATCTTTATAACTTACCCAAATACTTATCATTTTATACTTGTGGTTTAATTATTGTATTTTTATAATTTTATAATTATTTTATAATTTGTTGTCTACCTAGGTGACTTGATATCTGGGTGTGTTTTATCTTCCTTCATTTCCTTTTGCCCTGTTCACCCAAGTCTTTTTATTCTGTTTTGTTATCCCTTAGAAAGATATATCACAGATGATGCCGTGCCACTGAATACATCTTTAACTGATGTATATTTAATATTCTTTTTGTAAACTCTCTTGATTTACTGCCTCTTTTTATCCCCTGTGATAATAACTAGTCAATGTATTACCTTGAGATTTTTCTTCCAAAATATTCTCATTCCCTTTACATGAACCTAAATATAGGTTGGCCAATGGCCAAGTAATTTTCCATATCAGCAACCTCTCTGCTTGCATGCAGTCAGGAGAGATGTGCCTCTTGTAAAGTCTGCTTTTCTCTAAAATCTGGAGTTCTTGTACTCTGAAAAATCCCCAAACTTTCTATTTAAAATTAGCTGGTCAACCACGTGCTGGCTTCCTGCTTTTGATTTCATTATTTTCACGCACCTTTGTTCAGATTTCCCCACCACTACTTAATACCACTTAATACCAAAGTAATACTTTTTTTCTAAAATTACTCTCAGTGAACTCGATGATAAATCCATGACGTCAGGTATCACGAAGATGAAGAGTTGAAAAATTTCATTCCTATTGACATGAATTTTTCCACCATCTTTGACACTACTCTTGGAAGCTGTTGAATATGGGTTGGCGAGCTAAAGTTAATGGATGATTTTGTTGTAGTGGTCCCTGATCCTGGGAAAAAACTCTGAAATGAGCAGTTATTACTTGCACCACCTTATTTAATTCTTTACAAATTAAACAAATTCCCTCCCCCCCCCCAAAAGTTGTAAGCAAAGTTTGCTGGTAGAGGGAAGAGGATATTCAAAGGATTAAAGCAAATCTCTTAGGATGACATGGTTGAAGTGGTTCTGTGCTCTCCATTGTAGGCAATTCTTGAGCATGCATAGCAACAAAAGGAGGCAGAAAGCAGCAGTGGAAATCTAGTTGAAAACGTGTAGTAGGAAGGGACTTTTGGCACATAATAGCACGAAAAGGTCATGCCAGTGTGTGTGGGTGGTGGAAGACACCACAGAGACCAGCACCCTCACAGAGCTATAGGGGTGATATTTATCACCAGACTCTTTAGATACCAAAACAAAGGCACAAAAGGAGACAAAGGGGATTGACTCTTTCAGAAGATAAGATCAAGTGCAGAACAGGGGGAGAAAAAGGAGCCAGGCATTGAGGTGGGAGGTACAAGGTGCAAATAAACTTCTTCAGTGAAGGGACATTAAGGACCTCTGGTGGCATAGTCACGATGACAGATGAGGGATATATGGTAGGTCTTTGTCAAGGAAAAGAACCTCTTTCCTCAGGAATGTAAGATTATACTTCTCTGGATTTTCAATGCACAATGTTAAAATATCTGTAAAGTATGGGGTGAAATAGTCATTAGCCTCTTCTTACAGAAGACCCTTCAGTTGTAACTAATCTGCTATGAAGGGACAGATACACTTTTATCACTGCTGAATGAGTGATGGAGTCAATAATACCCTAAAATGCAAGGCTTAATATAGGTAGAACTCAGGCTCAGCAAATCTGAGTGGTTTTTTTGCATCTTTTTGTTCTAAACAGTGACTATCTTTCTCAAGGCATCATGAAAGGACATTTCCAGCAAAGAGCAAGTTCCCTAACTAACAAGTACTGGGAAAATTCCAATGTCTTCTATGGAGTTTCCAACCATAGAGCCCAGCAGGGACTGGAGCTTTCTGAGTCCAAAGCGTTAATGGAAAGCAAGACCTGTGGCTATTGCAGAGGAAATGATATTAATAAAAATATTTCAGAAAATTCTGGATTCTGTCCAGTCAGAGGGATATTTTTATTATGTTTAAATACTCACGTCAGGGTCTCATTTACTACAGACTTTTAGGAGAGCAAGGGACATTCCTGAATGTCATGTTCCATATTTTTCCATTCTGTCTCAGACACATTTGATTTCATTTCATCAAGGGAGACACTATTCTCCATAAAAGTTAATCTACTGCCACTTTTTACAGGCTGGTTTTCCTTTTTAAATAGTAATAAAAGTATCTACCTCTTCTTTAGAGAATCCCATGAGTCAGTGTGAAGGACTACCTGGAGGAACAGCATGGCAGCTACATTTGGCAGATAGGGCACTGAGGCAGAGGGAAATGATTTATTCAGAATCACCTTACAGTCAATCCCTGAAGCAGAGCTGGGGGCAGGATCCAAACCTCCAAAATCTCAGAGGAACAAGCAAGCACATATGTCTCACCTGAGCTCAAAGACAAGGGAAGTCTAGATTTGCATAGATTTTGACTCAAAGTGTGTGTTTTGGAGAGAAGCTGCTTTAGGTTATGAATTCTCTCTGATAGTAGAGGAAACTGTTGGACTTTAGAGTCCCCCTGCTAAGCCAATATAGAGCCTCTAATGCATATTTACATGTGCATTTTAAGCTGGGTGGGTCACTAGGGATTCCTAAACTTGGATTCAGCAGCTGTTTGCTTCTCTCCTCATATGGTGAATGTCATCTTCATGACAGGGTACCTGAGGGAAGAGGATGCCCTGTGATGTGACCTGATGAATGGATGGGTCCTTTTTTTTGGTTTGACCCCCTCACACAACATATGCAGAAACTCTGTTCACAAAACAATATGAAGTCTACAGGTAAACAGCTCTCCATACAAATATTTAGACTGTGTGGATTCCAATACTCCAAGGTATAATGTATTCCAACTTTAGGAACATCTTCGTACATTGTGGTACCAAACAGAAGAAATTACTCCCATTGTGCGGGAAATTCCAGCATTTCAAAATTTGTTTTGGTAATTAGAAATTGTGATATTTCATGTAATGGAAAGACAAGCTGTTTTAAAGGAAACATAGAAACACACTTATCAAAAGGGAGGTCATTAGTCTGAACCATTTGGCACAGGTGGGAAGTCAGCTGGCCTGAGGTATGCAGTCCTGACCACCACATTTAAAAAAAAACAAGTAATAAACTATTTGGAAAGCATCCAGAGGAGAGTAACACGAAGGAAAAGAGGTTTAAGAAAACATGACCTATAATGAAAAGTTGAAGGAATTGAGTTTGTTTAGTCTAGGAAAGCAGTGAAGGAAGGGAGGCATGTTACGAGCCTTCAAACGTATAATAGGGTTTTTAAAAGAGGACAGTGATCAATTGTTCTCTATGTTCACTGCTGGTAGGACAAGAGGGAATGGGCTTAATTTGCAATGGGAAGAGTTTTAGGTTAGTTACAAAAAAATACTTCTAACTCCAGGGAGAGGAACAACAAAATCTTGATGGGCTGAAGAATCATTACCACTGGAGGTTTTTCAAAGCAAGTTAGACATATATCTGTCAAGGATGATCTAGAAATATTTGTTGTTATGTCAGAGCAAAGGGTCAGGATGGAAGCCCTCATTAAATCCTTGCCTCTTTACTCTCCCATCCCACTGTGAAGTGCTTTGGCTTGGTAATGCCCACACATAGTCATAGAAATCACAGAGTGAACAAAACATCTTGTACTATTGTGTACCATCATTCTGATTGATGAAGACTACTCGCAAAACGTGAATATTAAAAGTCAAAACAAGGAAAACAAGATAAAATAAAGGAAAAAGTTCCAAACAAAGAAAAGAAAGAAGGTCAAACTTAACATTCCATTTAATCTTGGGGTCTTCTTGAAACATTGCCAACAAGAATATTAGCACAGTCAACTAGCTCCCAAGAAACATCTTGTTTTTGAGAAATCAGGTTGTTCTGATAGAAAAAATGATAACCAATATAATATTAACAAATCCTGCTGCATCAGGAGGGCTGCTTGGCCTTTAAAACCCTAGTGGATTTTACTCCAGCTGCATACAGAGAATATTATTTTTAGCAAAATCTTCACTTCCAGTGTGGTGGATTTGGAATGGGAAATTGTATTTATAGTTCAGTGCTTTTTTTCAGAGATTTCAAAGAGAAATTCTTGCAGAGGAGTGGACAGATGAGGAAAGTTCTACCTCACTGCTGTTGGAGTTTCAAAGCTGAAGCTAATGAAAGCTTGGCAGAAGCTGAAGGAAGATGAGCAGCTGTGGGGAACCAGGAAAGTTACCGTCTCTCTAAGTGGGCCTTAATGTGTTAGGGGTGATGCAGCCTCTGATAATTTCTGAATGCTTGGATGTGAAGAAAAAAAAAAAGACTAAAAGTTGCAGAGAATAAAGACCTAATTATCTCTGTCTTCTAAGCCTCGCTGTAAGTTGCATGGAAATTCCTTTTGGGTCAGAGAAGTGCAATTACTCAGTAATCTGTGGAGAGATTTCATCCTATAATCACCTGATGTTTGTTTACCAGCAATTCTCATTAAATTTCCTTTAATTAAGAAGCAGTTACATTGTGTCTGGGGCCCTGTGATTGTCATTGACACTTTCTGAGAGTGAGAGCTGCTCTAGGTTGTAGAAATGGATGTGTCCCTATTAAAACCATTAACGTTGGCCTGGGAATGTTGGAAGTGAAAGATGGATCTGATGGACCAAGGTTTCCTATATGCCTTAGGATTCTCAGGTTTTTGTTAGCATGAGGCTTTATTTTACTGACATTACAGCAATTTCCTGGAAACGACCTTGACCCAGTACAATTTTAGACTCTCTGTCATGTGACAACATACTTCAAGGTTGTGTTTTTAAGGAGATCTGAGTTAGATGACACCACACTCATCCTTGGAAATGGGCAGTATGGGGTTACTACAGCCCAACACCAAGTGCTGACCCTTCTGTGTGTAGATGTTTTTTACATAAATCTGTGGGGAAGCCCTGAGTGGTGCACGCGATATTTGAGCAACTCATTGAGGATGGAGCACCAGACCTGTGCTGTACCAGTGTCATCATTGCTGGTGGCTGGGCAGAGTGACACCCCATGAGCATTGCACACAGATAATGAGGAGTTCAGCTGCAAGAGAAGTTGGTGAGAAAGAACTGGCCAGGAGAATGTATAGTGAAAAACTAATTTTTTGATGAAAACCTTTAAGAAGACGTTAACTAAAACTTGGGCCTCCTGTCATGTTCTGCCCAAGAACTGCAGCAACAATACTGAGATGGACACACACAACTTATGCAAAGACCCTTCTGGGGAAACTATTTTTCTTCTTTTGACTACAGTAAAAAAACCCGAATGTGGCTGAATGTTGGATGTATAACCCTTAAAGCAAGTAATTCATAATCAATGCCCTATCCCGTTTTAATTCATGCAGTGTTGTCTCTATATGGCAGGATGTCTAGAGGCCAAACACTGTTCCCATAATGTTGGTGCAATCCCATTGATACATTGATTTCAGGAGGTCACACCAGATTATCATAATGGCTCCTTCGGGCCACAAAAATCTATGAATACGAAAGCATGGGAGAACAACTTCAGGAGAATGTGGAAAACTTAACTTTGTATTTTTGTGTGGAGGAGAGAGCGGAGTGTGAGGGACTTTTGAGCATGAATGTGAACATTTTTCAGGTTGGTACATGTTGAAAGCTGCTACTATTTGATGGCTCTAGGGTAGTTTATGTGAAACCAGCTGGAGGTCTCTGTACAGTTCCTTGGAGCTAAAAGTAATGAAGTCAAAAGAGAGGCTGCATTGACTTCAAAAGGTCTCAAATCTGGCACTCAGTGGATAAATATCCACAACAACATCAAACTGTCCACTGTATGATGCCGCCTACATTCATTTTAACCCTCACCTTTTCTCCCTGCTGACACAACCCAGCTTCATCTGAATATCTGCTTTGAAGCACAGGCAGAAACAATGATGCCCTTTTAAAAACAGCATTTCAAATGGGCACCAGAGTAATAAAAGATTGACAGTCTCTAAAATCAAATGTTTCAGGGAGAACTGATTGCATTTCCTCCATAAAACTCTCTTAAATACCCACATCCCTTCCCCAGGGACAAGTTTTCCATAAACAGGCAACATTCTTTTGTTGTTGTTGTTGTATTTTTAACAGTCTTGTACAGTATCTTGTCAAGATGTCATCAATACAATTGCTTTGACATTTTTAGTGCAGCATTTGGAAGGCAGGTTGGGTTTTTCAGTCTGGCAAGCCAATATAAGTCAGTCTCTGATACTTAATTTCTCTATGAGATCCTTCACTTCTATTATAAACAGATCCAGCAGTTGAGAGATAAATTTCTTGGTAACAGTTTGGACTTTTTTATGAACCACCTGCAAGTTTTCTGCAAACAACATGTTTTATGGGAGCTCAAGGCAATGTTCACCCATCAAGACCTGACAGTAAGAAGTGGATGAATGAGGCCTTATCTCAGCCACACATGTAACCTTCTGTGTCCCCTGGCTTGACCTCCCTCTGCACTCATTTATGAAAATGATTCATCTTTAAAGAGCTTCCTCGCTCTGCCTGGAGGCTGTAGATCTTTCTGCACTGGACTTGTGCAGGCTGAGGTTATAAACTTCAGCATGGAAGGCATACAGAGGGGCTTAAGTTTGAACATTAGGGGGAAAAAAAAGTGTACATTGTGTACACACTTAAAGAGGAAGGTTAAAATACAGACAGTTGAAAAAATCCCAATTTGGGAATACTGAGAATTTTAAAAAGGGGATGGCTGGAAAAGTGGGTCTCTTATTAAGGTCATGATAGATTTTTGTTTACGATCAAACTATTTTTAAAGCTATTTGTTGTCATTATTTTTGCTTCTTACTTTATGTGTGGGTTTGTTTTTTTTTTTTCTATAGAGAATAAGGAATATAAAATAAAGCACTTCTAATCATTATTGCTTTCTGGCTCTCAGACACTCACACTAGAATGTACCCCAGATTCAACAACTGGGGAAAAACCAAAGCAGCACAGTTTTCATGACAAAATAATCTCTTGTAGCACTGTAAATAATAATTTTAAAAGTCATCAAAAAAGTATTCTGCTGAATTTTTAGCAGTATTTAAATACCTGAAATACTAAACATATGTTAATGAAAAACTTCCCCATGTCTCAAGCTTATTTCTGCCCTTTCTCTGTTACAGGAAGTAAACTCCTGCTCTTCACAGCAAACCTGAACATCTAAGATTTAGCAGTAAAAATAACCTTTACAAATAAAAGCTCGAGTCAGCTTCTGAGTTAAGTTATGTGTTCGAGTTTCTTGGGTAGAATACTTTTTGTATTAGTTTAGGATTTGTCTCCTGCATATAAACAAGCTACCCAAACTGTAATCCAAAATGCTTGATCATCCATGCAGGAAAAAAAGCCCAAAACAATCCTCACCTATTCTGGGATATCATTTAAGCCTGAGAGCATTTATTCAGCTGGGCAGAAGTTGGGTTGGAGCCTGATTTGAATTTGCTTTGAGGTGAAACCTCTTCTTAGGGCAGACACAAGCAAAAAGTTCCTCCAGTACAGACAGTCCCCACGTAGTATCCTTTTCACAGTTTGTTTCCTGAGATCCAGGCAAACCTTCCCACCACTGACACGGCAAAGAGACACAGAGACCAGGAGAGTTGAGCTGTGTCCTCAGAAAGATGTAGGTGAGGGCAGATGGAAGCTGGTCATGCTGATATGAATCAGTGGAACTTCTCTGTGGGAATACAGATCTTCAGGTCAGGAAGACCCAGCAGCCAAAAACTAGGATTTGAGGAGTAAGACAAATCCCTGCAGATCTTTGTTGTGTTTGTTGTGAGATGCTGGATGTGGGCCTGAGAGCAGAACACTCTTATGGAAAGTGTCTGCCCTCACTGACTTGGTATTCACAGTGATCATTGTACTCTCCACATTGTGCTTTCACTCCATGAAACAAGAAAATTCTGGTTAGCCTCACAGCCTAGCATGGAGGAACTTCTCAAGGAGAAATAAAAGCACTACAGGAATACCACTGTTATCTCCTAGCTGGGTACTATAAATTTTGGAAATTCACAGCTTCTGTTAAAAACCCAGAATTTCTGACAACCCTGACGTCTGTCAGTACGGAAAAGAAGTTCCCCTATAGAACCTCTGCTCTGAAGTGATGCAGCGAAGTACACATGCCATTCTGGAGGAGTGTTTACTGTTCCAGAGTAAATAGGACACGCAATACATCTGTGTGTTGCAGTAGTTTCTAGGCAGTCATAACACCAATACCTTTCACCAGCTGATCATTTCAAAACTCATTCTGTCTTTTCTGTTCCCCCTACACGACTGAAGTTTTATAGACCTTGTTTTAATTGTAATCTCGGACATTAAATCCCATTGGTTCTGGTAAGAGCACTGGCCATTAGCTCAGAGAGCTTTTGTTACTCTCCCTTGTTTACGCCTCAATGTATTTATACAGGGCACTTCTAACCCCTATAATCCTTTGTTGCTGAGCATTTCAAAGTCAACAAGCTGTGTTCAGACATGTTGCATTGATGTAGCACTAAAGACACCAGTGAATAACTGATATGCCTGTGTTGGGCAATGTGTTGGACTGCAGCGAGGTGATTTGGGGCCCTGCAAATCACTGTCAGCTCTATTCTGGTTCTCAGCAGAGCTGGGTCAGCTGGATGTGGGCACTTTGTGCTTTGACCCTCAGACCATCCTTTTGTCTCCTCTTCTGAAGCAGATTATCTGTCTCTCTGATCGTCCAAGCAGCTCTTCTCTATATGTCACTTAATATAGAGTCATAATATACATAGGCTGTCTGCGGTTATGCACGTCCAGAATATCCAAGTGAAGCTGTCATTAAACCTCCAATGCAAGCTATTTCTCCCAGCTCCATAAATCACCAAGGAGCTTTAACAGTTTTTTGTTGAAAACTGGTGAAGCTGAAGATATTTTAGGTGGGGTTTGTTGCTGGGGTTTTTTGTTCTGTTTGTGTTTTTTGCAAAATCATTATTGAACATAAATCTCAGCTTCCTATCCAGCACTTGACTGGGGAAGCCTGGTTTATTTACAGACCATCTGTCATTAGCACATAGCTTTGAGGGTAAGTAGTTGAACTCAGAAGTCTTGTGATTGTGTTTATGGTACTTGATTGGGCATATTTAATAAGCTTAAGAGGAGGGAACATTGAGTGTATTTGATTCAACGTTTTCCTGGAGAGAGCTGATTTTCAGCTGGAGGGAGAGAGGGACAGAGACAGACAGACAGCAGAGCTCTCACGTGTAAAAGGTGATAAATAGCCTGCCTGAGGAACAAGAAGGTTGGCAGCCTTCGGATCAAAAGTATCTCAGTCGTGCTAAATAAACTAAACTGATTCCAAGAGGCTGCAGATATTAAAGATCCTGGATACCCATGAATAAGGATTAAAGCTCTTATTCTCTTCTGTTCTAAACTATTCCAGCCTTTCTCTCATTGGTGTGAAATCAAAGATCTACATCTAGCAAAGGACTTACATATCACAGCTCTGAAATCAGTAGCTTCTACTTCTTAGGAGCTTTGGTGATATAATGTTGCCCAATTTAGGCAAGTAAGCGTCTTATGCAATACATTGGGCATCAAGCACTTCTGAAAGGGTTTAGCATGTAACAGCACAAGGTAAAACCCAGTGTTAGGGCAGGAAGGCCAAGGGTAGGTGTGAGGCTTTGTGTTCCTTTTCTTTTCGGAAGCCAGGTGCCCAACTCCAGATTTGGAGGTAGATACTGTCTTTCATTCATGTTTCACAGGCTTCTTGTCAGTCCATGAACTACATCTCCAACAGTCAGTTGAAACACTCACTTGATATCTTGGAAACTCTTTTTCAGATCTTCCCATTCTTATTGGAAGAGATCTGTGTTTCCCACTTGAATGGATTAAAAGTTAAAATACAGAGTCCTTCTATCTTCCTTGGACATTTCAGCCGAAGGTGGAGCACAGAAGACACTGATGACCACAGTAATCTCTGCATTTCTAGCTTTGCCAGGTAAATAGTAAGAGGTGAAAAACATAGATTCAGCTCCTTCACTGCCTTTTAAGAATACTGGGGCTTTGAACTGGGGTCAAAGACAACCGTGCATTTGTATATTTTTATACATCTTTATAAATATTACATATTTATGTATTTTTGTATATTTATACATGTTACAAAGCCAGCTATGCATTTGATCAGCCAGCTATGGACATTACCTGCCCATGCAGGGTTTACTGAGAAGAGAACTACATGATTTCTATATCTTCCTACCTCTTGTTGTTGATTTTCTCACAGCTTATGAGATCAGGTTTGTGCATGTGCAAGGAAAAAATCTGGAGCACTATAACATCAGTGAATTTGTCAGTGATTTGAAACACCTTAAGGAGCAACTCTCACTCTTCCAGAACTGGGATAGTGCTACTCAGTGGCTAATCTTGGTGCTTGCAAACTGACACATAGAGCTCGTGAATCACCTCTCATTTCATGTTTCCCACTACTAATCCTCTGAGAGATGTTTGGCAGAAGCAATGGCATGACAGAAAGGACAACAGCCACAGGGCCTTTTTTTGGGCACAGGGATATTTTCTGCCTGTTTCATGTTTCATAGAATACCAAACTTGAACCATGGGAAGAAGGTGGATGGCCACTGAATGAGTTTCCTGTGCCTGGTTGCCACTCAGGCTGGGAGTTTTCACCTTAGTTTGTTTAGATAGCTGCCTCTGATCATCTCAACTTTCTTATTTATTGGCACACTGACAGCATGCCAGTGGCAAGACAACTCCCTCCAGGAGTTCCCATCATTTGGATCACAGCTTCCTCCCTCTCCACCTACTGCAGCTATTAGGCACATCCAATATACACCTCGGCATGCATGCACTAAACTGCCTGGGTGAACCCAAGGAGCAGCCAACTCCAAATACAAAACAGGCTTCCAAATAATAATAATACCTGTGGAGCCTGAAGAGTTGCCTTCCTTGCCCAAAAGGCTTTTTAGGGGTTCTGGGAAGGGAAAGGAATGGCTTTTGAAACCCAGGTTAAATCCTGCTGTGGAGATTTTAATTTTTGAGTGCCTCACACTTTTGGGGGTGCTCAGTTTGGGGCACCTGCCATGAGCCTGAAGCTAAGCTTCCTCTTCAGCTGTTAGATCCCACGGGATGGGGGTGTTCATCACTCAGCCAGACCTCATTTTGCAGTGGGTCTTTGGCTCCTTACCACCAAATTGTTAATTTAGCCCACAAAAACGGCTAAGCCTGCGGGACCCAGGGGTTGGCTAACGAGGGTTTTAGCCCGTGCAGATGCAGGAGTATTCCAGTGCAGGACAGGACTTGTTCTGTGAGCTAACTCTCCTCAAACCCAGCTGCTAGTAAATGGCAGTGAGGGGGGGATATTTTTCCCTCCTTTCAAAAGGACAGACTATCAGTTAGAGCACCAGGCAGTGCTTTCAGGATGGAGGCACTTTTCCTAGACTTTTCTCCACTTTTCCTCATTATCAGGCAAAGTTCTGGTCGGGGAGGCACTGGTAAGCTTGCCAGAAGTAACAGGAATAAAAATCTTGGGGGAATTCCTGGCCAATTTCCACATAGTCAAGCATCCCAAATGTGCGTTTCTGCTTCTGAATCATTATTTAGTACTGAGGTGGTTATTTAGACAGCCCAGAGAGTTTAAAGGCTGAGAGAGACATCCCACTTTTTTACACAAGCCTGCTCTTGTCACCAACTGGAGCATGAGGAGGAGAGGTGCCTCTGAGAGCCCACTGTGCCCTGCTATATCCAGGCAGCCAGAAAGCTTCAATTTTCTGTACCTTCCAGGCAGAAAATTGGGAAGATAAACTGCCTCAAAATGCACTCATTTTCAGATTACTTACTGGTCTAAGTGGAGTAAGAGCATTTGAGCTGAATAGTATGAAGTGGCCATCACTTGATCTTCTCCCTGAATAAGACAGCTGTGTGAAACGAGGACATAAAAAGAGCTGTGTCAGCTATACAGGGATCCATCTAACACATGTAGATCTTTCTGACAGGGGCCAAGAATTAATACATGCTTGGGGAAAAGTAAAATAGCAAAGTGAGACTTCCTCAGAACACTCTCACAACATCTTGAGATTTGCATTGCAGCGCCTTCCGGAGCCAGAGGTAATGTCTTTGTATTTAATTCCTCTTGAAGAATTTTTCTTTCATGAACTTGTCCAGTCCTTTTTGAACCCATGTAAATTTACAGCATCCACAACATCCTGTGGCAAGGAGTTCCACGGCTTAATTATACATTGTATGAAGAATCATTTCCCTTTGTTTGTTTTGAACCCGTCTCCTCCATGTTCCATTTGATGTCCCCTTGCTCTTGTTTTGGAAAAGACGAAGAACAATTGCTCATCATTTCCATGCCTCTTTGATTTCATAGATCTCTGTCATCTACCCCTCATTCACAACCTGGTCCTTAATGAGCAATCTAAGGCTGTCACACTGACTCTTGATTGCTTAAAATTGTTCTTCCCACTTAATGGGAATCTACATTGGACAGAGAGAAGTGAAAGGGTGTTTAGAATGAGGAAGAATAAAATGTCTGGGTGGATTTGTAATATCAGCAACCATCACCATTTATAGGGAGCAATCTTTGATCTGTGGGTACTTGGGAAATTCCTCTCAACCATCTCTCTGAGGAATTATAAAGGAGTTCCCTGTCTTGCAAGTACACTGCAAAAGCAATCAGAGGATAACACCACATCTAAATCTGCTTATCAAAACCACTATCAGGAAGAGATGACAAAAATATACTATATGTTTACCGAAAGATCAGTTCTCTTTGTTAACTTTTGGTTCAAATTATATAGCCAGTAGACACTTAACATGTTATCTCCTTGAGATATCAGTGATATTGTATTACAACATTACAGAGAGCTTTATAGACTAGTGACAAGAAGCTGAGAGTTTCTCAACTGACATATAATTATCTAAGATGCTTGATGTGCCAAAAATTGCTACTCTACATGGGCGAACAGAAAGCACAGAAAGAGAAACATAAAATACCTGAAGGATTTGGAAGGAAGGTAGAAAAAACAATCTTGATAGCAGAGGTTGTTTCTCTGAAAAAACATCTCTGGAAAATAATAAATCACTATTTAAAAAAAAAAATATATAATTTTAATCTTTGAAAGTGCTCATCAACTTATATTAAGCATGAATTAATTGCTAAAAGTCTGACAGATTCACTTTCAGAAAACCAACCTATTCATTCATTCTGAGGCTCACAGTCTAGAAGGAATTTCTAACAGCAAAAGCTGAGCCTGTGTCCAGACAATTTCAAGCTTTGGGGTCTTTGGAGAAGCACTAGGTAGAGGAGGGAACACAGGAAATATTCAGTGTTGGGACAAGTGGTCGGAGCAGTTTAACTCATGCTGGTCTGTCTGTGCAGTTGTGTTTGCAACATCAAATGATTGTGTGTTCCTGCCTGGCTCATGTGATTTGCTCCCAGGTTACCTCAATCTCACTAGTTGCTATCCTGAAGATTTACCAACATTCCAAGAAACAGTTGGAGGCTTTTCCAGGTGGCTGGAGAGAGGAAGGGGAAGATATGTTTCTTTCTTAAAGATCTAAACTTGGTGAAATTAAGAATAAGTATTCAATAAAAGCAAAGATGGGTAGGTAGTTCTTATTTTTCAAGTAAATGATTATAGTTTTTTCACATGCACTTGAACTCAGCCACTGGTAGAGAAAACATGGATCCAGGTGGATCCAGGAGGTCAGTGTTTATAGTCCTGCAGCAGACTGACCTTTATCTTACTGGTCATCAGAACAGAGTGAACACAAGATCCAGATTCTCAAAGGTATTCAGACATCTCTCCCTGTTTAATTTGCACACTTGAACACATTCTGAGATCTGTGCGCAAATATTATGGATTATTTTAAAGGAAAAACAACACTGAATTTTTTTAGGCGAGTTCAAATGATCCAAAATCCAAAATGATAATCCAAACTTTTCACTTTATGGCAAGTCATTGCAGAGGTAAATGCTATTTTCTATGCCTGGAAACATATTTACCTTTCTGTAATTCTGTCCTTATCCAATGAATTTTCCTTCTAATTTTGATACAACTTACTATCCCTGCTCCTCATTTAACAAAATGTATTCATGTAATAGAGACATATACAAGAACCTGACAAATCTCTCGTGAGAAAACTGCCCTTTGTTCTGTATTGCCCTGTTCTTTCCTTGTCTTTATCCAGAAGAAAGGGCTGCTTTTTATTGCCTGTCTTCTGCTTTGATTGCAGCCTTTCTGGAGCAGACCCTTTCTTTTTCTTCCACGTTTCTTCGCTCTTTTAAGCATCACCCAGCAATCTGAGACCAGTTTTGTTTTTTGACATCCTTAAGTTTGATATGGCTGCTGGACTGCTAAGTGTACAACTCCTAAACATTGCACACATACAGGTAGTAAAGTATAGTAACAATAAGAACACCTGAGTTCTTGGAAATTGCTCATCCTTACTTGCTGTTGGAAAAAAGAACTTTAACTGCCCAACATCTTAAGATATAAACTTGCTTGTCCATGGCTGACTCCTCCTTTTTTTTTAATTTTTATTTTTATTTTAATTTTTTTTATTTTTCTTTCTTTCTGTCTATTTTTTTTTCCCAGGCATGCAAGATTCTGGTAAATTGAATTCAGTGGTTTTTTTCTCAGGTTTCTCCAGCTGTTTATCTCTCTTTTACTCATTTCAGTTAAATCAGGTGTGGGTAAAATGATACATTTCTCCCTTGTAGATAAAAATGAATCAACTTCTTGCTCTGCTTATTAGGCAAGAAAAAAAAAAAAAGAGGGAAAACCAGATTGCATTCTAAACTGCAACTTTTCCCTTAATTACAACTTGAGAACAAAATAAATTCAGCTGCTAGGCAAACAATTATCTTTCTGTGAAATTCTTTATCTTCATTAGTGTTAATGTGCTTTCTGTGTGTCGGACCACCTGCTTTTCAGAAGTCCCATAAAAGTATTTCTTAAGGGCCCAGCTCACCCAGCCTGTAGCTGGGTGAGCTGGAGGGAGCGAGGTAGACCTACTACTTACATGATGCAATTTCCAAGCAGAACTGCAGTTCTTATCCTTCAGGGCCAACATACCTCACAGGAATCACAGAAAAGGTAACTAGGAGCCTTGCTGCATAGTAGGCTGGAAAAGGAGGAACCTGAGACAGCTCTGTTCCTGTTTTGGCAGGGGGTCATCAAGAATTTGGGGTGGTCTATGACTTACATGTATGTATCTTTATTTCCCAAAACCTCACATATGTGATTTGCAATGCCTCCTGGGGTTTAACATGACTGCTGAAAATCAGTTCTATCACTCCAGCATGGAATTTTGGGTAAAAGATGCAGGAAAAGTTGAGCTTTTTGTTGCCTCATGAATGTTTGAACATCTAACCAGATTTTCTGTGACAAAAGGGCCAACATAGATGTAGGGAAAATACTTTGCTCTAGAACCTCTGAAATTTTAATTTGCAGGGTGAGGTGGGAAAAAGGGAGCTCTGACTTCAACAGGCCAGTCTGGTGGAGTCCCCCAGTCCCTCATGGCATCTCTGAAAACCTGCTCCTTCTTGCTTACTCAGTAATTGCTCTTGCTCTTATTTTCCAGCGGGGAGGAAGGGAAAAGAGAAGGTAATGTGACCTTTGGTATTTTGAAATAACATGATAACTATGCGCATCTTCAAAGGACACGACTGTTGAAGAACAGCTGAGGATGGTGGTGGGAACAGCCTCCCCCTGACATTCAGGCCTGGTGGAGGAACCAGAAGAACCTGCAGAGCTCGTGAGAAGCAGTGGGGAAAACTAGGAGTGGCCAGAACAGCCTCATTGTCCCCTTTCATTATATCTGAGATTGACCTTTATTAGTTGCCTCTGGGTATGGAATGGGCTGAGCTGAAGCTCTTCAGAGGAGGTAGAACCCAGCACCCATGCAAAGCATGGAAAAAGAGGAGGCAGGGTGAACGGGAAAGCCAAAGGGAGATTGTACTGAGTGCTGATATTCTCCCTTGAGGGCCCTGACTAACCACTGTAGGAGCTAAGCACGCTTTTAAGGACTCAGCTTTCCAACATCTGGGTAGAACAGGAAAAGATTATTACTCCTGTTCGTGTGAAACAAGAATGGTGAAGCAGAAGACATCTGAATGCCCCTGAGGATGCTGGTCAAAGAAATTAAATTCTAATTATCCACCAGAATCACTGCTTAATGGAAATTGAGGGTTTTTTCAAACATCAGCATTTCTGGAGGTGGGAGGAAGGGGAAAATGAGACGATTTGAAGGAACAAGTTTGATTCTTGGAAAAAGAAAATAATGTTATTTCTGATTGTACATATAATTTTTAAACAGACTACTCATAAAAGACAAATCTACAGCAGAGATAGAATAAACAAAAAACTGAAAGCATTTGACTGAAGCCAACCATGAAGGAAAAAAAAAGAAAGAATAAGTTTGTATCCTCTGAGAAGATCTTGTAAAATATTACAAGATGTTGCCTGGTGGGGGGGTTGGACAAGATGATCCCCAGGGATCCCCCCCAACCCTGTACATTCTGTGATTCTGTGATCACCACCAGCCCAGATAAGTTCCCTCATCATTGTGAACGTGTAAAATCTTTGAATATCAAAAATAAGCTGATTTTTATGAGAAGATGACATATGTAAGAGGGTTTTGGTCAAAGAAAGGATTCCCATATAAATCTCTTCTGCTGTGGGCTAAGAAAAGTCTGTGTGAAGCACTGAGAGAATTTTTAACTGTAGTCTAGGGTAGTTCTTCATATGATCCTTTTATTAATATCCATCTCATAGGCAGTGCTCCATGAACAGAAACTGAGATTGAGGGCAAGATTATGTCTCATAATTGATTCTGAATTTGTGACTGGGACCTCCAGATTCAGCAGGAATATATTCTGGTTTTCACCTCTCCATAGTCCTAAGAAAGGCTGGAGGTTTATTTAGTGAGTCCACCACTTCTTTCTGAAGCACAGAAAAGAAGATGAAAGGAGCCTCAACTCCTTCCAACATGCTCTCCTGCCTCTTCTTCCCTCCCCTCCACACATTGCTGAGAGCAGCTGGAACAGGACAAGGCAGATGACTGCCAATGTTTGCTGCTTAAAATCACTCAGCAACAGAAGGGTATTGCTTTCCAGCACCTGTGGAGATATGGTATGGCTCTATAGCCATGAGGAGGGAGCAGTGACTGGAAACGAGTCCTCTCCCCACTTCTTGTGACGCAAATATAAGCATGGCTGGTGTACCGTGATAGGGGTGTCAAGGACAACCTGGAAACTGAGCCTAAACATGTACATTTAAAAAAATATCCCACAAAACCAAGTGATGTTAATGCTTTAAAACAATGCATTGAATTTAGAAAGAGAAGAAAAGGGCATTTAAATAAGCTTTTTCCTTCATTGTAAGTAATTATTTGCTGCAAATGGGACTTATTTTCAATGTAAGAAGAATTTGGTTACTCAGAGTCCCCTCAGCACTGGGCTTGCAGACATAAGGTACCTGCATCTCCCTTCAGAGCAGCTGCCATGGCCTGCAGGCACATTCAGGTCCTCTGAGATTAGGGATGGACACTTTGAAGGTGGAGAAGCCTCACCTTGCTGTTCCTGCTAATGCCTCCAGCACTGCTGTCCTTCCCTTGGGGGTGAAATGACCTCTGAGGCACAACTTGGGCCTCTTGCATGGTTACAATTATTTTCTAATGGTGATCATAAAAAAAGAGTGTGCACCACTCTCTTCTTGCACTTTCACGTTGGCATGTTTTACAAACACAAAGGAATGAAGCTTCACACAAGCCCTGGGAGGTAGGGAACAGACCCTTATGAAGGAGCAAGACTCCAGCTGGGAGAGGTGTCAGGACGGAGGTTTGTTTCTGGGGAAAGGTAATCGTTGTTTTGGGAAACCTGACAACTGTGCCGGGAGGAAAGAGGCTGATGGTGCACAGGCATGTGGAGGCAAGCTCCCCGCTGACAGGGGAGAGCTCCCAGTGCCGGCACCCGAATCCAGCCATCAATCATGCTGAGGCCACATGAGCACCGCCAGCACTCGGCGACCAGACAGAGGCGGCACATGATGCAATGGGCACAGGTGTGCAGCCGGCACCAGGGAAAGGCAGCAGGGCTTTGCATAAATAACGCGCCTTTCCTCTGAAGTTCTCAAGGCGATTTGCAAGCATTAATTAATTCTCACAACGCCCAGGGATAGTAGGCAAGGCAGTGTCACTGGCAAATTAATTTCATAGGTAGTGTCTTTGATATCACACGCTCATGTGCTCGCTGCGCAGGATTTGATGTATTATATTATTTCCCCAACACACCTGCTGCCCTTCAGCTCTTCTACGCAGCATCCTGGATGAAATTATTATTATTTCTATTATTATTATTATTGCTGTTGTTACTATTGTTATTAGCGTTATTACAGCAGGACTGGTGCTATGAAGTGGATACCTGCATCCAAAGAGAAAGTCATTGCCCCAGAGAGCTCATAACCTAAACAGGCAAGATCCGTATTTGAGCAAGTCCGTGCTCGCTCTCTAAGAATGTTGGCTGTAAAATACCTCAGTAAAGTTTGTGCTCGGATTGACAAAGATTGCCCTGTCTGCTGTGGTTTTTTATGCAGCTCTGCATTTAATCTGTGTTATGGGCTGACTGGGCATGAAGATGTTCTCACATAAAGATCTCCGGAGTTGTGAGAGTGTGATGCAGCCACCTGAGAGTCCCATTGACAGGGGATGACATCAAGCAGATATGATGTCAATATGGAGGATTGAATATATACAGAGGCTTTTGTCAATAAATGACAGTCTCATACAAAATTATCAAAATTAAGTTTTGGTTTTTGTTTCTTTTTCACTTTTAGAGTGAGCTTAAATGGAAAAGGAGTGGGAAATTATGAAGATAAATTTTTCATAGTGATTGAAAGTAGCAGGATATAGAAATTTATCAGCCAGATCGATCTAAAATTTATTTGGCTTGGAAACAGGCATCTTGCTGATTGAATTCTACCAGTCCAGGGATTCTGGACATTTAATAGCATGCCTCAAAGCTTTTTTCTTCCTTCTTCCTCTCTTTTCTTCCTATTGGTATTTGCTTTTTTGCCTTCCCCCCC
>VZTE01005687.1:1880570-2019768 GCA_013397775.1 Eulacestoma nigropectus | reverse complement strand
CCCCCCCCTTTTTTTTTTTTTCATCCATTTCCCAGTCAGGTGATCACAGCTAGGAGATACAGATTGCTTCCCTCAGCTGGCCTAAGGCATGCATAAAAAAATCACTTTTATTCAACAGGATATCTAACCTCTTCATGTGTACTGGTATATCAGCGCTTTTTTGTATGTGACATAAATATTTATCTACTGGATAACAGGATGCAAGTGCCACAGTTTGCAGCATTGCAGAGCTGACCTTCAGTCTGGAATTCACATGTTTCTTCAGTAATTTGTATTACCGGTTAACTTTACACTTTGTCTTTTCTATCTGTGCCCTGGGGAAAGGCAAATAGTCCAATGTCAGTTCCCAGCAATCTGGATTCTGAGTCACACCTCTTCGGAAATTCTGTTCTGTTTATTGGGCCTGGAACTTTAAAGGAGAGAAAGACCTGGTACCATCATATCCATAGGGTTATTTCATTAATTTGTCATATGCTATTCTGAGATCTGGTCGAGTGCTAATGTTATCATAGCTTTTGTTTGGGACAGGTCCTTGACTTGGAGAATTGGATTCTGGCAACTTTAATTTTTTTCTGTCATTATAGATTGGTAGATGTTTTGTGTAGATCACAAATAACACAGGTGTGAGTATGCTCCCTTGTGGTAAGCCATTTTGTTGTCACATCATTTACTCCATTTCTTTCAAAGTTCATGGTGAAATAATTTGTTTTCTAATAAAGATTGTATCAGTCACACTCTGTGATGATCTTTCAGCATGATAAGCATTTTGGCAGGGCATCCCATTAGCTCAGGCAAGAAAAGCACACAGAGATGCTACTTTTTTTTCTCACCAACAACATTGTGCTGAGAATACCCACCAAGCTCTGGAAGATCCAGGTTCAATCCCTCTTCTGCTTAAGGGGATTTGAACTTGTCTCTCCACTTCCCTGACTGCCCTAACCACTAGGGTAAAGAACATTCTAGGGCAGGGCATTCTCAGTTCCTCATATTGAAACCATTTCACTTTGCATAGGTTAATTAAATATTCATGGGAACAGGAAGATGGCAAACCTATGCAAATTACTATGTATCTTCATGGTATAGTCTTTCATTTGGGAGCAGAGGGCCTGGCTTCCATTATCCACATCAATGAATACTTAAATGAGAAATACAAGAAACATTCATAGAAGCAGGCACAGGAACTGAGGACTTCCCCTTCCAGGTGAATACTAACCACTAAACTAGAAATCATTCTCCCTGTGACACAGGAAATAGAGAAATATATTATACAAATAAAACTGCTCCAACAAGAGAACTTTAGACAGGTCTGTCTTGAAACCTTGCACTGTGAATATTCACCCATATCTTGAGACTTGGGTTCAAGTTCCTTGAGAAGAAACCATGAGCTTTAATTACCAAGGTGTGTACAGTCCATCCCTGGTTAAAAAAAGGGCATTGCCACGATTTCTTGCTCTTGCTTGCCTGCTTAATGTTTTATGCCTTTTTTAGGTGATTAAAGGGTGGTTGTGTTGATGAATGGTGTATTTATTTTGTACAATGTTTGTTCTGCATCATATTTGGTTGTTGCCTTTTTTGGTTGAGTCAGAGGGATGGCTGATTGCCTTCTGCACATGCTTCACAGTAGTGGCTTTCCCACCACTGACAGATTGTGCTGCTTGTGTTGTTGCTAATTTATTGTATGAGGACTCACCACTTGTCCTTTTGGTCAATGACAGTCCCACCAATTTCCAACTAAACCTCCTCTTCAATCCTAGTGAGACTTCAATCCTAGTGAGGTGAGCTTGGGAAATTCCACTAGGTAGATCTTGCAGATGAAGAAGGAAGAAGAATGTTTAGAATGGGTATATTGGATTTCCACGCCAAGGTTTTGATGGAAGAGGGGCTGCATGGGTGACTTCCATGAGGACACCAGAAGCTGCATCCATGTTGGACAGACTCCTGCCCAGGCTAACAGTTTGGGCTGGCTCCAGGACAGACCTGCCACTGGACATGGGTGACATTGGTAACGATAACATATTTAAGAAAGGGCAAAAAATGCTACTCAGCAGATGGGAGAAAAAAAAAGGAAAAAATATGAGACACACAACCCTGCAGACACCAAGGTCAGTGAAGGAGGGGGAGGATGTGCTCCAGTCTCCTACAGTCCATGGAGAAGACTGTGTCGAGACAGCTGTCCCCTTGCAGCCCACGCAAGTTCTCAGTGGAGCAGAGATCCTACTGCAGCTTGAGGAGGACCCCATGTAGGTGGATGTGCCTGGAAGGAAGCTGCAGCCTGTAAAGAAGCCATGCTGTAGCAGACTCCTGGCAGGAACTGCAGGCCATAGAGAAGAGTCCATGCAGAGCAGGTTTCCTGGCAGCACATGTGAAACCTTAGGGAACCTTGACAGAACAGTTTGTGAAGAACTGCATGAGAGTTCATGAGAAGGACCCACACTGGAGAAGTTCGTACAGGACAGAAGCTCATAGGAGAAACCCCACTCAAAGGCAGGGGAAGAGCATGAGGAGGAAGGAGCAGCAAGGATGAAGAGCTGTGAACTGATCACAACACCCATTTGACATCCACCTCTGCCACTTTGAGGGAGAAGGGAGGAAGGTGTTTTTAGATATGCTCATATTTCTCATTTTCCATCTCTGATTATTTGGCAATAAGTTAAAATAATTTCCCTAAGTTGAGCCTGTTTTGACCATAACTGCAAGTGATGTCCTTGTCCTTATCTTGACCCATGAGCTCTTAATCATATTTTCTCTCCCAGTCCTGTTGAGAAGGGAGAGTGATAGAACAGCTTGGTGGGTACCTGGCAGCCAGCCAAGGTCAGCCCACCACAAGGGTTTTGTCTCATCTCACTTTAATTATCTACAACAGACTTGGCCTCATCTGAGCTAATCTGGGCTTTACTGTCAGTCGGCAGAGAGAAACAAGATTTCTAAGAGGCAATTTCATCCTAATGGAGACATAAGTACAAAGCAGATGAAATTTATCTTTCAAGCTCTTGTTGCTCTGTTAACTGTCGAGGAAGCCTAGAGTGTGTAACTCAGATGTAGGTATCTACATCACAGTTGCCAAGAGTTCAGAAGGTGGCTCCTTCTCCTGTATTTTATGATTTCATCAAGATTTATTTGTGGTCTGTGGTTCTGATTGCCCTGGAGACTTGAGATAGTTCTGCATATACCCAGTGGCAGAAGAGCTTTGTAAAAGGAAAGTATGAGCTCTGTTCATAGGATGCAATTCTGAGCAGTGTTGAGACCCAGTCTGGTACCAAAGAGCAGCACTGGTGGTACTGCCCCAGATGTAGAGGCAGCACTGATGCTTCAGTCAGGTGCTGGAGTCATATTAGAAGCCCTCAGAGAAGCTCAAGAGCAGAAAGACACTGATACAACCATACTCCAGAGTGAGCCTCTTCACACTCAGCTGAGGACTCTCTTCCTCTCCTTCTTTATATGCTGCAGCGGTACCAGAAGCTTTAGGACACATGGACCTCATTAACAGCTGGATCTCAAAGGCACCCAGGACATGAATCTCATTTCAAAAAGCAGCACTTATTTTCCCCTATCTCTGTACAGCTTTAGGAATAAGTTGTTGCAGAAACACAGCAGTGTTGAAGAAGATAAAAACTAAAAGGAAACAAGTGTCATGTCCATTCTTTACATCTTTATATAATTCTTATTCTTTGTTTTAATTAATATCAGATTTATTTAAGGAAACTAGGATATGCTCACATCTGGCTTTAATCCCTATATTTTCCTCAGCCAGTAGACCATACTTTTGCATTTTCATAAAAACGTGAAGAATCAGGATGAACCCGAGCACACTGACAAAGCTGTATCATCTGGCTTCCCAAAGGCATGATGCACCATTTCAGATGTTGCAAAGCTGAGTCACTGACACTGATGTGACTAATCTTAACGATGTGCTTTGATTCCATAATATGTCGCTGTAAAGTTTGACATGTTTGATACATTCATTTCAGCATTCCAGGGGAACTTTCTGTTCCCGCAGTGAATCTACTCACTGGAAGACAAATTGTCTGTAGAAAAAAAAAATCCCAACCCAGCCCTTGAAACACATTAGCTAGTTTTCCTTTAAATTTGTCTGTGGACCAAATTTTGCCCTCATCAATGGGATGCAACTTTCATTGAATATACTATTCATGTATCCAAAGGCAAAATTTGTTCCTATCTATCAATCTACCTACTATTTTATCTACTATCTGTCTGCTTAACTCTATTAATTAGTTAATGTTTGTAAAACACTCAAAAGATGTAAAGCCCCATAGAAATGCTAAGTATTATAATTATTGTTATCTGACTGCTGTATCTCTTTACCTATCTAGCTATCTACCTTCTCTATCTATTATAATAACAATAATACTTAACACTTATATAGTGTTCTTAATCTTCAAAGTACTTTACAAACATTAACTAATTAGTCTAATCTAGTCATCTTGCAAACAACCCTTTTAACAAACCAGTGGTTGCTTCTGTGAAATAAAATTCTTTGCAAAAAGAAGAATCATACTTTGGGGGTTATTTTGTTCAGGTTTGGCTATGATAAGGTAATAAATATGTATTAAAGCAAAGCGGCAAGAAGATAGATGAGAAAAGCTCCATCACTAGGTAATGCGAAGTTTATAACACCTTGCAGCTACAGACCATGAAGATATCTCCTGGTCCGCTTATTCCTGAATTCTGTGCTATCTTAGTTTTAATATAGAGAATTCCTGCTACAAAATTGTCAATTTTTTTCCTTGTTTTTTATAAAGAGCCATGAAGTGCTTCTACAAGCTTCCTTTTTCTAGATTATTCTCTAACCAGAAGCAAGGCCAAGATTGTCAAATGGAACAGCTCAAGCTGAGCTCTTTAGCCCCACACCTGCAAAGATACTTTGGCAACTTTTTTTGTCCTTACAGAAACTGTGATGATGGCGACGCAGAAATTTCAAGTTGTTCATAAGGGCAATGGGGCAAGGAGTCCAAAACCATTGAGAGGAAGAGACCAGCTTACTTTTAAAACAAAATGCACCTTGAATAGCTCTGCAGATCTTCTTCTATACTCACACTGGCTCTGAGAAAAGACGGTGCTCAGTGTGTATTTTCATGGCATCCTAGAGGAGCAAGGTAGAGATCAAAAAGTGTATGAAGGGTTTTTTGGGGCAGACATGCGGTCTACTTTTGTGCTTCTAAACAAATGAAGGTCACACACTCAGATCAAGCACTGCTTGACAATGGTGACCCAACTGCCTGACTTGGTTTTAGACCGTAATTTTAAAGAAGAGTCTTCTACAGAGAGGGGTAAGAGAGATGTCATGTGCCATTTGTATCAGGACTAAGAATCAGCGCTGGCTCCATGACACCTGAGATGTGAGGTACAGACATAATGAAAGCTTATCCAGGTTTTATGTGGCTTACAACATCACCAGCACCACAGAGAAGAAAACAAAACAAAACAAATAGAAAAAAGATTCTGTTTTCCACTTGATGAAAGGGTAGGGTTTTGTTTTTTTTTCCTTTGTGTTGAAGATGTTTTCTCCTCCTCCTCCNTGCATTTTTACTGTTGCAATAAAAAAATTCGTCTTCTTCTTCTTCTTCTTCTTCTTCTTCTTCTTCTTCTTCTTCTTCTTCTTCTTCTTCTCCTTCTCCTTCTCTTCTGGTATTTTTCTATCTGTCCTACTTATCTATTTGCACAGACAAAGTGTGAAGGGACAGTTCTGGTAAGAGTTAACCTAAAAGTCATTTAGGATTCTCCACTGAGCTCTCCCAAGGCAGCCAGACACATGGCAAAACTGTGACCACTATTGGACAGATAATTTTCTCTCTATAAATTCTAAAAAAAAAAAAAAAAGAAAAAAAACCAGAGTCATTTTTTGGCAAGTTCCCAACATCTCTTCCTCCAGCAGCTAGGTTAACACAAATCATACCTCCTCCAACTAAAAATCAACAAATTTTATATTGCTTTCTCAGACTCTTTTGCAGCTATGGATGCATTTTTTCCAGGTACAGGCTCAAAGCACCACTTTACCACTGCAAAAGACTTCAGAAGCACAGCTGCCTTTCGTGGAACAGAGCTGTCATCCTGCAAAAGGTATGTTTTTAAATGAAAAATGAAGCAAAACAAAACAAAAAAATGTCATTAAAGGCAGTGACACAGGGCTGAATTCAGGTTGTACATCATTCATCCTGTCATCTGGAAGAGAATGGCATATTGAGTTGGAGCAATTACAGGCAAATCAGGCTTCCAATACAATCAATGCAATAAGCAGCTGTGCTGTTTGTGTTACAAATTCACAGAAGACGATCTGAATGTGGTTCCTGTCAGTCAGGCATGACAGCCAGCTGGGCTGAAATCCAGGTGATATGGGCTCAGCCACACACTACCCCAGTCACCTTGTACACAAGACCTAATCTAACCCTGACCTTCACATCTTATTTTTTCTCCAGCAGTGCACTTCATAAATACTGTGCTTTGATGGTCTTAAATGTTATACCCAGCAGGGCTTGGAAATGAAAGTGCTTAGTTGAAGCTACGGTTGCAAATGAGAAACATGTACTCAGTTAACATCTACTAATAAGGGGTGCATTGAGGTGCAAGGCATATATAAACCTATAATTAAAGGTTCAGGTTGGACAAAAAAATTGGATCAGGAATCTGGGAGACTTTGGCTAGAAAGGTTGAAGATATCATCGAATGTTTGCAAAATATTAGACTCCTGGAACATGCTTGCAAAGGTGACATATCTCAAAGGGGAACATGTGAAGCTGATGCAGAAGTGACTTGGATCGTCTTTAGAGCAGCAGTAAAGGAATTATGAATTTTTTGATTTTGGATAGATGGGATGGGGCTCCCTGTTCTCACCTTGACCCCTGTATTCACTACAGAGTGTCTTTAACAAAGTGTCTTAACAAATACAACTACAGCTCCTCCTCCTCCCACATCCTCCTCTCTAATCCCTAGAAAAGTTATTGGAATGTTTCTTAGAGAAGGGAAAAAAGCCTCCCTTTATCTGAGCACACAAAACTCCATGTGCAGAAACCTAAACCTCCTGGTTTGTTTGAATTCAAGGTACTTTGCAGAGCAACTGTTACTTACACGCTCCCCTCAGTGATGCAGAGGAGGACAGAACATGTTTTTAATTGCAAAGTCAAATGGTTATGCATGGGTCCTGTCATGCTTGTGAGAACTTGTTCTTCCCCAGCCTTCCCTCTCCTTCCCACCGTGACAGCCTTGCCAAAACCCTGCTTGAGAGTGGTCACAGGAAAAACATGAAGCCTCGCAGGGATTTGGGGAGTAGACACCAATCTGTCAGAGGTGTCACCAGAACTGGATATATCTGCTGATCTGTTACCACTTGCTAATTATGGATTCGGCAGCTAATTGTCATAAATCTTGGTAAGAGATGTGGAATGAGGCAGAGTTTTTAAAGCAGCGTGGCCTGTATTGGTTTGCATCGGCAGGAATGATCATCCCCGTGCCAGGGCTCTGCTGCTGTGCGATACCTTGGTGAATACCTGTATTGTTACAAGTGCCAATTTGCTCCCAACAGCATTTCTGACATTCCTTTGCAGGAATGGTGAGTACCCAGAACCATAATACACTGACTTGTTGAAGGATTTTGTTTTATAAACCCAGAGATGCTGGCAGTCACAGCCAAACAGATGTTTCACAGGATGAAATCTTGCACCCTTCATCAGGCTGAACTTCTGGTCCACCATTCAGAAAGAAAAGCACTACTTTGCCAAGCAGGATTGAGGTCTCATGCCTTGACTGTGCAAACCCACAAAACAGGCACTGCATCAGTGAGGGTTAACACTCTTTGCATGTGATTCAGCCTGTCAAGAATTTGAACTTGGAAAGAAAGGGATTTAGCAACTTTGATTTGGCTTTAGGTATCCTTTCCAAGATTTCACCCATGTCTAGTTACCCACCATCTTACTCCACCTGATTTCAATGTTTCTCTGAGTCTTGAAAGCTGTAGTTCAGAGTGGAAATGGTAGAGCCTAGTCTTCAACATCTCAAAGGCATTGAATTTACTTAAATGTTGAGCAACTTCTCAGGAAATCAAGTCCCTTCATGGTATGTGCTGTTGAATATCCAAAAATAAATCTACTTGAAAGATTCTGTGGATCTAAGGATCACAGGCTTTGTATTCATGTGAACCAGTCTTCAGATAAAAGATCAGAACTAAATTTCTGCTATTGTTTGGCTGGCTTTTCATTTGGAGACAGTAGAGTCAAGGCTGCACGCAGAAGAAATATCTCTCTTAACAACTAACTCTTGGTTTTCAGAAATTTTGTTCTGCTTTTCATTTTCTAGTCCTTTTCCTGTTTTCAGCCAGTTTTTGTAATGTTTTCATCAAGTCCAAATTTTTATCTAGACCAAGATTACCAACTGCTTTTGGAAATAAAAACTAATATCTGTCACATATTCCACTGAAATCTGCCAAATTTTCCAGGTAGAAAGACACAACAATCTATTTTAAGACTGGTTTTCACTAAAGCTGGCTGAAAACTCCGCAGTGGAATGTTTGTTTATTTTCCCAGATGAAAAAGCTGATTCATAGGAATTCAAACATTTTGCTGAGATGGTTCAGTTTTGATTCAGGTGTGACAAACTTCAAGCAGGGCACAATTAACCTCTAATGAGTAGACTCCTGCCGGGAATTACACTTGAAAGGTGCAGTGGCCTGGTGGGAACCATCTCCTCTGGAGCACGTCAGCACATCAGGATAGTGGCCACCAGGGAATGAGAAACCTGAAAATGTTTAAACGATTCATGTTTAAAAGTTGTGATGTTTTCTGCTTGATGGAAAAGGACACAGATGGTGGCCAGAACAACATGACTCAATTCTTCCTTGAGCTTCCATGTCTGTCCATCTAGCCGTCTAAAAATCAAGATCAATTGCTTTGTCAGGATAAAGTAAATGTAGAGAGTTTACTCCAAATAAAAAATAAATTCAACATTAAAATACTGAAACCTGGTCTACAGAGAATGATTTTGTTATACGAAATACTAGGGCTCATAACAATCCATGGCCATTAATGCGCATTAATTGTTTAATTAAAAAAGGGTTAATCCCTCTGTGGGAAATGTAAAATTACTCCTTGGGTATGATGGGGAAAAATTTGCTCTGTATATTATTAAGCACACACAGGTGAAGGTATTTCTGACTAAATTCTGCAACCCACATTTTTTTATTTCTGAAGGCAAAAGCTTTTGTGTACTGAAAGCTGTTTATCTTACAGAAAGCAGAGATGCACATCAACAGACACCAAAAAAACAAGCAACAAAAATTAGCCTCCCACAAATCCAGACGTAAAAAAAGGTAATAGAAAACAAAAATTTGTTGCAAAATATCTGTTTTGAAATTTGTGCCACTGTGATTTTTTGAAAAAAACCTTGAAAAGGACCAGAAACACCTTCTTTGCTTTAGAGTGAGATAATTTTTAGTTCTAATTTCACCTAAAACCTCATAGGAAATATTTTGGGGTTGACATAAGGCAAGTCAACTATCCTCAGGCATACTTCCCCTTGTTTTTTTGTAGAACATACAGTCTATGCCAGCCCTGGAAGAGCAGGATTGATGCAAAATGTCGATGAACTGGATCATCAGTAATTTTCCACAATGGAATGACTCTTGACTTACAAGTAATCTCAGAATCTGGCCTAAACTACCAGAAAATTTAGTTTTATTGGCGCATTAATCCTCCATTTAGTGCTGAACTCCCATCTGAGTGAGGAAAACATCAGGAAATACATCGTGGCCCAAAGAACTTCAATCTCTTGCTTTGTTCTCCCTGCTGCTCTGGGGAGGCCAAGTAAACAGCACCAAACCTTTCCCTGCTGCAGGTGGTTTCCTTCCAGCACGGTCACATCCCTTCTCCTAAGCGCGTGTGCAGTGTGACAGCACGTGCAGATGGCTGCATGCTCGTGTAGACCACATCACCCACTCGCTGACAAGTTCTGGTCCCTTTGGAGCTGGCTGGGTCCCAGCTGTGCTCCAGCAAACTCACATGTGTCCCAAAAACCAGAGCTGGGTCTTGTAGCTTCCATCTCTGGCAATCCTTTTCCTTCCTTCTACCTGGATCCAAACCCAGCCTCTGTTGCTGATGACGAATGCAGCAGCCAGGCTGAGATGAGTGGTTAAGTTAACAATGATTTAACACTTTGCCAGCTGCTGTCCCAGGTGATTATACATTCCTTGCATTTGTTTGGCTGGAAATATGGAAATTTAATTAGTAGCAGAAGGGTATAACTTTGCCAGCCATTAACTGAATTATATGTAAGTGTTTTCTTTG
This sequence comes from Eulacestoma nigropectus, assembly GCA_013397775.1. NCBI lineage: Eukaryota > Metazoa > Chordata > Aves > Passeriformes > Eulacestoma > Eulacestoma nigropectus. The sequence goes on along the minus strand of VZTE01005687.1, from coordinate 2,009,479 downwards.
TCTGGCAATATCTTACCTTGTCCTTCTGCCAAAAATATCTCATAACTTGGTATTATATTCTCTGAAGACAACCTTTTCAATGACTTTATGAGTGAAATACTGTAATACCAGTAGGAACAGATTTTTTTTTTCCTTCTTCCATTTTTTTTGGTGTTGATGAAAGGGGACATAGCTACATTTCTGAAGGTCAAGTGTTTGGAACCAAAGGCTGCTTTCTTATTCAGTTTTTTTTTTAAATTTTCAATCAAAAATTTAAAAAAATCCCAGCTAATGATGAAAAAAACCCAAGAAAACAAGAAAGGGAGAATATTTTCTAAGTCTAAATACTGTTGCTTACTTATTTTCTGATAGAAAGTAAAATGCCATAGATATCTGAGAAAGAAGTGAGAACCAGGTTTGTCGTCTCTCTCCAATCTTTATTTCATAGTGAGCATTATTACAGCTGAGGTGCCTTCTAGCTGCATATTTACTCTAGAACAAAGATTGATGTAGCCTGCTATGTGTTGCAGTATAAAAAAAAAAAAGTGAAAGACAAAAGAAGAAAAACTTCATCTCTTGCTCTAGACATGTTTTTAGAAGGCTGTTATAAAGCAGACAGCTCCTAATTGGCCTGATGTCCATTAATCAACAGAGCTACAATCATATTATCTTTCCTCCACTTCGTCCTTAACGTTTGGTCAAAGCTTCTCCCTTCCATCATTTCTGGAGATCTATAAACCCAGTCTGCTTTGGATGGTAGGTGGGAGCTGAGGATATCTCCTGCTGACTCTCCTATTTCTCTGGAGCAGGTATTTTCTGGCTGCTGGATGTTAAGCTGCATATGCTTCTGGCCACAGGTATAAAATGCACCTAATGGGAACCAGAGGTGAATTTTCAGAATGACAAATGTGGGCCAGGCAGAGCATTTAGTGCCTAATGGATGCATTGCCCATTGTCTTGTAGAACTAGGGAACGGTCTGAGAGGACGTCTGGCACATTTCTTGCTCCCCTTGCGTGCAGAGGCACACGCCATTCATCAGGCTCTCTGCAGCAAATCGCCCACGAGTACCTGCCTGCTTTCAGAATTAATCAGTGTTGACTTGGAAGCACTTTCATCTGTATAAACTTTCTTTCCCCCACCCCCTTTCCTTTCCTTGTGCTGAGACAAGCTACCATGGGTGCTGCAAGTACAGTGGAGGTGCTGTCTAGAAACCCAGAGCATCTCTTGAGCATGAGACTGCCATGCACAAAAGGCTGTTGGCAGGATCATCTCCCACTCCCTTGGCCAAGGCTCCAGACACAAAAGCTGTGTCTAGTCAGTTGAATGTGTTTTCAAATGTCAACGTTTGGACTGATTAGCAAATACAAGAAAAGATCTTGACTGTGGCAAAACCCAAAAGTGTCTAAGGGAGAATTTGCAAAGGGTTTAAGCAAGTTGGTCTGTGTAGAGTTTGCTGAGTTTTCTTGCCTTGCAACACAAAGTGATCCAAATTCCTCATTGCTGGTGGATTTTTGTGGTGTCCATTCAGGGACCATGGAAGAGCTGTTTGGAAGGGATTTCTGGAGGTCACCAGTCCAACCTCCATCCTGCAGATGGCACCTTTCCAACACCAAAGTAGGCCAACCATGGATTTATCTAGATGAGTCTTGAAAATCCCCAAGGATGGAGGTTTCACAGTCTTGCTGAGCTGTAACCTGCAGGTCATGCTCCTCCTAATGTAACCCAGTAAAAAGTTTATTACATTCACTGTTGTCTCGCATTCACTTTGGTGTCCTCTTTGAAGATGGGCTGTTATTTAGCCTGTCCCCCGCCTCTACTGGTTCACAGGGTTAGTCTACCCCAGGTGCAGAAATTGCATTACTATATTTTCTGTACTTTATGAGGTCTCTGCTGCCCCAGTCTTCAAGTCTTTAAAAACCTGCCTGGCTTGAAGATTTACTGTTAGGTTATCAGCTACGAGTAAAATGGTTGTTACCAGCCACTAAATGAACATTGAGCTGCATTTGACAACTACTTGTACTCAGTATCAGGCCAATTTTCCAATTGTCTGTTAGTTTATTCCTTCTCCAGCTTCCTAATGATAATGCTGTGGGTGACAAAATCCTTACATATCAAAGATATGTAGTATCTCATGCTCTTTCTTCTTCCTTACAGCCAGTCTACTAATTACAGAAGGCAACCATGTTGGTTAACAATGATTTGCCCCAGACAAATCCTTGTAGACTGTTTGTGATTGCTTCTTCTCTTTCAGTAGATTGGAAGTGGACACCAAGAGGATGCGCTCCCAGACCCTTCCAGGGCCTGAGGTGAGAGCGTCCAGTATACAGTTCCCTTGTCTTCCCTTTATTCGCATTCTCATGGAATCGCTGTTATGCCTCTAAGTGATTTTAGCTCCAGCTGAGCTTCAGCCTTCATGACTTACCCAGACTGAAGTATTAACTCCATCCTGACACAAGAAAGAACATAGGAAAGACATAGAATTTCTTGAGACCTTTGTCTGTGGACCAGCGTGCATGCTCTTGCAGCTCATCCTGAAGATGCAGGAAGACCCACCAGGTCTTACAACTTTACACAGAAGTTTTTCAAGAGGTTTGTCTTATGGTTGACGTGTGAAGCCATACAGTTCCTTCCCCTCTCTGTGTTCTGTGTGTTGGAAAGCCACCTCCCCTCGTTATGGTACTCACAGAAAATGTGTCTGGTTGAGGGGGAAGTGGGCTTGCAAACCCTCTTTTGTGCAAGGCACAAAGGAAAAGGGGTGGCTTGTAGTCTGTAGCAAAATGAGAGGAGGCTCTCTGCTCTCTTCAAAAGGCTTCCTCTTCCCCTTCTCTGTCTATTGTGAATTCTTTAAAAAGACCACCCTTCCCTTCTGCAGAGTGAAAACATCAAAGGGAATGGTGTGGTGGGGTATTTCCTTGTGAACACTGACTTACCTTACAAAGGTGAGGAGTTCACAGGAGGTTCTCTCTTGTGAAGCGTGTTCTGGCTGCCTGGCTTTGAATGCTGAGCTCACTGGGAAAATGTTCTTACATCTTCAGGCAAGCAGCTTTGCTGCAAAGCCAAATCTCTTCCTCTCTCTCCCACTTCCTACTTACCCAGCAATTTATTATTTAATTTAGTTTAATTTAATTTTATATTTTATTTTATTTTTCTTTCATTTTATTTTATTTTTATTTCGTTTTTAATATCATTTCTATTAAATTTCATTTTTTACTTTATAATTTTTACTAATTTATTACATCTTTCCTTTAACTCAACTTTATATTTATTTTTTTGTTTTGGACAATACTAAAACATCTTAGGCCTTTACGGTTTTGTGAGTTTTTATTTTTACATGGAAGTAGTCACAAAAACTGAAGTGCAACAGGAAAAGATTTCCCACAAAAATTTGATTTCAAAAGATTTGGTCTTTTATTTATTAAGGTACATTTACATGTGAGGACGTGAATCTACCCCATCCCAGGATATGGGGAAGAGATAAGTTTGCTCATGCTTGTTTCAGCATAAGATTTTGATTGTTTTATTGGCTAATAAGCTTAGCAATAACAGTCAGCAATCAATCAGCTGTACCAAATTCTTCAGTGAGTTGGAGTTTAAGTTTAATGCCATTAGAATAGCTCCAAAAACCTCAATTTCCTCTGGTTTAGGGCAAACTTGGTAGCAATTAAAACTGTGAGAGGTTTTTTTTCCCCTTTTGTTTTTATCCTTAAGGGTAGAGCTATCATCCAAAAATCAGGGGCTAAAACCTGTCTGTAGACAAGGATAAGGCAGAAAGACCCTCTTCAATCCATCACTCCACATCTTTTAATGATTGCTCTATGGTATAAGAATGTATATATAAATAAAAATATATAAAATATATATATTGTGTATATATATATATATATAGTGTAAAGACAGGCAATGAAAAAAAATTCATTTTATCCATGAAACTCTTGAGGATGCGTCTCCATGGCTTACCTTGGAGCAAATATATTAGTTCTTACATCCCCTGGGTTTTTGGAGGTTCTCAGTCCTGTTGCAAGGATCATTCACCTCCTCATGAAGCCACTGCCCCAGCACTGCATCATCTTGGAAGGCAAACTCATGTTGATTTTCACAGTGGCAAAGTTTTGAAGATGTGGAAAAGAGGCTGGAAACCACTGGGAATTGCTAATCAACTATGAGATTTACCAAAACCACCCAGGATTTCATCTCAAGCATGTTATCCTGGAGCAGCCAAGTGGGGATGGCAGCTTCAATACCCATGTCCCTGAGTCTCAGGACCAAAGTGACATTTGGAATTTGGTTATCAAGACCTAAAAAAGAGCATTTCCCATTCACAGATGCCCACTACTCCTACATATTGCAATATCTATCTTATTCACAATCCAGTGCTAGGTCAATGGTTGGACTTAAAGTTCTGAGAGGACTTTTCCAACCTTAATTATTCTATGATTCCATGATTCTAAACATGAGCTCCATCCAAGATGCCTCAGAGCCCAGAGAGTTGTTTCAAGCTAAATCCCAGCTGTGACTCAGAGTCTCACAGTAGAATTTATATAAATGTGTGGATCACACTGGAAGCCATTTGTGCAATAGCAGGGGGGAAAGCTAAGAACAAATCCTCTCTGTTCAGGTGGCAATCATGAACCTTACCAGTCCATCAGGGTAAAGAGCAGAGGAAATCCTTAATCAGGAGCTAAATGCAAAGCATCTGATTTTAACTCATGTCATGGAGGTTGGCCAGAGTGTGTGAGCATCTCTGAAGTCAGAGGTGCTGAACAGAGGATCAGTTTCTGCCCTTGTCAGCACTTCAGTCTGTGTGTGGTTTCCCCATTGCCATTAGCTCCAGGCATTTTGGCAACTGTATTCCTCCTGCAAGGCAGAGTGGGAAGGGCTGACAAGGTGGGTTGAAATATTGAGTAATGAGGATAATTAATCAAGGGTCTTCTGCAGAATTTCTATTTGGTGTTGGGGGTTTTTTTTGGCTTTTTTTTTTGGTCTTGGGGCAATGAGCAGCCTCCAGTGGGCCTCCAGCGGCAACGTGGGCGCTCACAGGTTTTCAGGTCAGAGTACTTGACCTCAAGACTGCTGTCTCTTCAGGTTGGATTGCTTCAAATTGAGCAGGCTGTTAATTGGGAGGCAATCTGAAGGTTGCCTTGTGCTGAGGTTATTGCCAATAAGGGGTGGGAGATGGCCCCTGGCTGAACAGATGTGTAGAGGAAGAGGATGAGTAGCAGGAGGTAAGAAGTAAAGGTTATTCAGCTTTTCAGTCCTCAACACCTCTAAGTCTCTACCTGGAGCAAACTCAAGGCTTCCTAGAAAAAAGGACAAAAAATATTTTTGTGGCTGTCCAGCAACAAGCCATCCTATAGCCATCCAGCTCATCCTGAGTCAGTCCACACCAGTGACTTCATCCTGTACCTGCTGCAAGATGCTGAGCCCTCTTTGTACATTTGAGGGGTTGCAGACAGTGACTGTTTCCTTGGCATGCAAGGACTAAGCACACAGCAGCTGCTTACTTTTAATTTTAAAGGAGAATCACAGAATGATTTGATTGGGAATGGACTGCAAAAATCATCCAGCTCCAACCTCCCTGCTGTGGCAGGGACACCTCCCACTAGAGAAGGGAGAAATCATCAAAATGGCAAGGACAAATAAAACACTTTGAGGAGCAGAGTACAGCCTTCCTCTTCCCCTAGTGTTGTTTAGTAACTTGAGGTTACATTTTGGGCTGCTGTTCAGGAAATTCAACTAACCCTGGTAGGAAAAACGGTGAAGCGTAGCTGCAAGATAAATAAATTATTCAAGGACCAACCACTCCTTTAGGCATTTTACCCCTTGGGGCTGAAAACACTTGAATGAGTCTCATGTCACTTGCATATGATATTACTGCTTTTCCCAAAACACTTTTCCTTCCTCAGAAAAAACAGTTTTAACTAAATCTCCGAACAACATTTCAGCCAAGTCTAACTGGTTGAGTGTATTCATCAAATTCCAGCAGCACTCAGCCTGTGTCTTATAAAACTTGTCGTGACTGATTTTTACTCTTTTTGCACTGATTGTAAAGAGATGGATTCAAAGGCATTCCTTCTCATGCAGGTCCAGATTGAAGCACATGTTTAACAAAAGGACTGTTAGTGATGTATTTGCTGAATTGGGACCTTTTATAGGACATATGAATTGAGCCTTTTTTTCATTCTGTTTTCGAGTAAACATTTCTGCAGTGTAACATTAATTATGGATTCTCCACCTTGATTCAGTATCGCATTTAGGCTGCTATTCCCTGTTAAATCATCTTCCTTGACATGTGAAATTCAGGCTGCCTTTGTTAGATTAAAGTCTTTTTATCTGACCTGCCTTTAAGCTTCATCTACTTAGTCATATCACTGGGTAGGTAACAGAAAATTGCCAATATGTCACCCAGTGGGTAAATCAATTCATGAAAGGAGGCCTAGTGCTTTTAGACTGACTGCAGAATGGCTCTTTTCTTTTTTTCCAAGCATATCTTCCTCAGCACACCTGGGTATTCCTCCTGAGGGCTCAGGAAAAAAGTTTGAATTGCCTTGTTCTTTATTAGCTACATCCCGTCTCCTTTATATTACAGGTGAACGTGATTTGCTCCACAGTGCGGTGTATTCCTGAGAGAGAGACTGAAAGGAAAAGGGCAAATTATCCTCCCAATGATGTGGAAAGCAGGAAAAGAGCTGGCAGGAAAATTATCACTAGTAAAAATCTGGGATGTTCTCTGCATATGTTTGAGAGGTGGTACCCTCCTGAGTGGGGTGAGCTTGAGGCACAGGTGAACCCTCACTGGAGAAATAAGGCCAAAAGTCTCTTAAGTGACAAGATTTCTTGGATTCTAATTCCAGAACTTTTTAGAGAAAAAAAGCTCTTATTTTGAGAAAGCCCCCAAAACCATCTATCCAGGGATATGAATTGGTTAGTGAAGTGTTGGAAAAAAGAGAAGCATTTCTTATCTGTCTATTGCAAAGTGTACCAAACCTCTAAGGGCTCCATGGGAAGAGACTCAAGAGCAGGGTGGAGTTGGATGTTTTCCTTGGACAGCAACAGGTTTTGCATGAGACTATTCGGGGAAACTGAGGCAAGAAATTGCATCTAATGTCTTTCTCTTTTCTTTTAGTCTATGTACCTAATTTATGCCTTACAAAATAGAGTGATTGTTTGAATCACAGAATGGTTTGGGTTGGAAGAGACCTTAAAGATCATCCTATTCCAGCCTCCTGCCATGGGCAGGGACACCTTCCACTATCCCAGGTTGCTCAAAGACCTGTCCAACCTGGCCTTGAATACTCTCAGGGATGAAGCATCCACAGCTTCTCTGGGCAACCTGTGCCAGGGCCTCACCACCCTCAGAGTGAAGAATTTCTTCCTAATATCTGTTCTAAATCTGACCTTTGTCAGTTTAAAGCAATTGAAACTGTTTGTGACTCCTTCCTGTGACTGCTGTTGATTGCTGATTTTATGTCCACTGAACAAGGAGCTGTCAAAGATTGGTGTTTTGGGAAATCTTGGCTTCATCTTCTTGAGGCGACATTAAACAACTGAATTGAACTGAGCAACTGAACTGGAGGGTTTTAGTTCTCACTAGCAGGGCTGCAAACAGCAAACCCACGATATTTAGAATAGGAGGCATCAATCCAAGGGAGTCCAAAGTGCAAGAGGCACAACAAATCCTCCTGGAGAGTATTACAATAGAGAACGAGCTTTACCAGAACCACACATGCGTATTTTAGTGTGATGTGATGGGTAGAAGGAAGAAGAAGAGACAAGACTCATGATCTCCCTGGTCCCTCCAATCTGCCACAATACAGTCTGTGGAACAAAACACTGGGAGGCTCAGTTTTCCCAGGCTACATCTGGACTCTGGAAACAGAAATTCTGAGCCAGTGGAGATATTTCTGCCAAAAAATGTTTAGCAGTAGAAAATTGAATTCTCAGTTTCAGAAGACTTTAATTTTTTTGCACAACTTAAAAATAATGCCTCTCTACTTTGATTTAATTTTTAATTTTTTAAAGAAAAGAGGTCTTCTCCTGTCTTAGAATATTTAAAATTTGCCAGAAAGCAGACAAAACACCTTTTTGGCTAAAACCTCAACATTTTTAAATAATTACCTCTGATTCTGATCTAACACTTCTTGCAAATGCTTTGAAAATGTCAAGCAGCATATTCGTGGTGCTGTGATCTATATGTCTATCACAGACAAGAAATATAAAATTTTTTAAATTCTTCTTCAGAAAGATTTTTAGGCAGTGACCCTTATTGTTCTCTCCCTTAAAGTGGAAATCAGGAATAGCTCATTAAAATCTACAGTTTTTTTTTCAGTGTAAGTGAAAGGAAAATCAAACTGCATGTATCTGATATACATTAACTTAAAGTCTGCTATTAAACCACAAGTCGTGAAAGACTATGGGAAATCTGAACCCCTGCTGATTTTTGTTAATTCTATAAAGAGTCTATTTAATTTCCTCAGGAAAACAAGGCAAATCTTCCCTTGAGGGCCTATGCATTTTTGAAAGGGCTACAAGTGAGTCCCTAAGGGCTCAGTTATCACTGATCACAGTTTGGTCTGTTGGATATTGCTAAGGGAAATTTAGTGTGATTGTCTGTGATCACTGGCATGTGCTCAGACCCATTAGGAGACCTATTCAGCCCACTGACATTTGGTTCCTAGGAGAATAGGGTAGCTGCTCTCAAAACATTTTGAGTTTGCAGTATTTTTTTCCCTTCCCTTCGCACTCCTTCTCCCCCTCCCTCCCTCTGGCTTTTTTCAGGCAGAGGAGCAGATGTTCAGGATCAGAAAAGAGTTTGTACAGGGTTCTGCCACACTGGGCAGGCAGTGCTGTATTCTAAGAAAATCCTGCATAACAAAACCACTCCTCTTCCAGTTTGGTTAATTTTCTCTATAACTCTTTTCTAGGCAGTTGCAGGGGTGACATAGAAAAGCAATAATATCATCTCCATCTGCATCTCTTGTGCAGAGAGGTGAGCTTTAGAGACTTCCCTCTAAATCAAAGGTGCTTTCAAGGAGTCACAGGTCTGGCCCCAAAACCACCAGTGACTTCAGGACTGAGTATGCTGCAGTGTTGCCCTTACCACTCTAACTTGCCTTTATAGGTCATTCCGAAAAATTTCTATCTCTCTACTGGAGATTTGCAGTCTCAAGGACTGGTCTCACTGATATCACAGATTAGAGCCAATGTAGAAATGCAATGGGAACTGGTAGTGGCACTTGTGTAGCTGATGACAGGAAATATAGAACAAGTTATAGATGTGTGAGAGGTGAAATACAGACATTTCACTTTTGGAGCATTCAGTCCCTTGGATGCAAGTAGGAAGCAAGGGCTGGTGTTCCACAGTCTCCTGAATGACAGGCTACATATTCACAGGTGTCTGCTGGGTATAAAATGGCAAATTTTCTTTCTTATCTGCAGATTTTGGATCTGGGTCTCACTGCAACATTCTTTTCTCTGGGGTTTAATGAAGCACAGCCCTCATAGTTGCTCTTTTGTAGTGTAGAACTACAGGATAGGACTGGGGAAAACATCCTCTAATAAACCCAGCATAAAGCTCCAAAACTTATATAGCAAGGAAAAAAAGGGAAAGAAAAGAAAGAAAAAGGAAAAAAAAGAAAGAAAAAGGAAAAAACAGCAATTTAAGTTTTGATTAAACAACCAAAACCATCAAACAATCTCTCTTCATTCTTTGTATAACCTTCTGGTTCTCAGCTAGTGTTAGATCCAAAGAGACTCACATTTTTTTCCACCCCTACTTCACCAGTTTTAACGATTTAGCCATTTCTTTCAATAAAAGAGAGCAAGTTGTGGAAGCCAAACCCAATGTGGCTAATCCCTGCTTGTGTGTTTGCCTCTTGTAGACTTGCCAGATCCCAGTGCTTTGCCTACCGCCTCTCTCCGTTAGGACAGACTGCTAAGCAACTTGTAGTCTTCTTGCATGTGCGTCAGTGAGAAGTTTAGGGCTGGTCTCCAAAAAGGGTGGGGAAACAATCCAGGTGTGAAAATGCATGCATGTAGATGCTTGCAATTAAACTGTAACCACAGTTGCAGACAGCATTTTTTGTTGTTGGGTTTTTTTTATCTTCCTCTTGTAGCTTTGCCATTAGCTGGTTTCAGTCCTGCATTTGAGTGCTGCTGAATTTCCAGCATTTATTTAGGTGCTGTCTTGCTGGACATTTAGTCCAGTAAGCAAAGAAACACAGCGGTTTCTCACCCATATGCAGCTGGACCTTTGCATTGGTCTCTGCTTCTTGTGGAGGCCATGGCAGCCTGACACCATCCATCCCTCCCCTGGAATTTGGCACGACTTGGTTTTGTTCCCGAAAATATTTAGGCCAGGTTTGATGCTGAGGCTTTTCTTCTATGTATATGCTTTTTTCCTGCCTCACCTTTTTTCTTTAATCCGATGCTTGCAAAGGTTGGGTAATACAGCTGAAATGAAAGAATAAGCTGGGAAAAAACCAAGAAAATAACTTTAACCATTAAATGTTTTGGTGGATAAAGGAGGAATCAGCTGTTACCTGAATGAAAGGCTAAAGACTTGCAGCTATAGTAAGGTCCAAGTCAATTAAGAGTTTTAGGTCTTTAGTAATGGCCAAAACTACTGAGACAAGGGGAAAAAATGCAGATGGAGAACTGCTCTACAGCTGCTTGGTCTACTCTACCATTCTGGGAAAATTTGTCTGAACCTTTGGAAATTATAGGAGGACACAGGGCTTGGCTCTTGCAAGTGAGATAGCTTGGCTTGTCATGGTTTAACACACACCCAAGACAGATGGGAAAAAGTGACTATGCCATTAAAGTCTAATGACAAAGTGCTGTGGAGGAGGATTAGGAGAAACACCTAGAGAAGAGTCCAGGATATTTCTGCAGCAGCTTTCTCTTTATCCTCATCATCCTGAAAAAGGTGGACACTCACTTCGCGTTCAAGACAAATATGTGATCACAGTTTCTTCACAGTTCTTTGATTTATTATGAAATATTCTGAAGTTTAATTTGTGAGAGCTGACAGTGTCTTTGTAGGTTATTGGGAGAAAGGTCCTCTCTGCAAACACTAAAAATTGTCTGTCTGGAAGAGAACACCACTGCAAGAACCGAGAGACATACCTTAAACATAATGTGGTTTTCCAGTGGAATCACTTCTCATCTTCAGAGTATCACCTGTTGCATAAATACATTGCTACAAAGGTAACAACTAGGAATAATCTTTTTTTAAAAAATCCTTATGTTCCCAAAGGCAAAATAGTTCTGTGGTGTGAAGATACGACTCTCACCTGACACAGTGCCATTAGTTCAGCTGAAGAGAATTGCCTGTGGGCAAACATCAAACCATGATGGATTAGGTTATGTTTTTTTTCCACACAGGTGTCTCTGAGTAACTTTTTGTAAATCTTTGGAGATGAAAAATCAGGGAATAACTTAATCATGTTATGTTATTAAACAGGTTTACTGAGCAGCACCCAGTTAATTGATTGGGTGGTCCTTAAAGAACCTAAATTTTGGGGGGTTGTCATGGTTGTAAAACCTCTCTTTGCATGGTGGTTTTATGCCGAGGGTTTTTGCTTTTCTCCCTCTATTCCACCAGTGTGGGGGTGATAACACTGTGAAGAAGAATATGTTGTTGGTGACTTATCATAATTTTAAATTACTAGTACCTGTCACATACTACATGCTACTACAAAGGAAACCGATCTGTGCAGTGTGTTGGATAATGGAACGGTGCTAATTAGGAGACAGTGAGAATTATATCAACCCCATAGGACTGTCACAAGCAAAACCATGGAGCAGCCCAGGGAATGCTTATAAAAAGAGTATCACAGTCTCACCATTGCCTGAAGGGGAAGTCTCATAAAGCTTCACTATAAAATTTATCTGACAGATTTCCAGGCAGTAATTATAACTCTGATTTATATGTGTTTAATATCACTTATGCTATATTATTTTTTTTCCTCAAAAGACTCTTGGAAGCTTTTTGTTGTACTGTCATTCTTTGTTTCTTGAAAATGGAGCCAGGTAGCTGTAGTGTCACATCACTTTCTCAGCATTCACATTAAACAAGGTTTTGGGTTTGTTGTGTATTTTTTTTAAAATTTGAAAGCATATTACAAATCATCTTCAAGCAACAGCTCTCCAGTTTTCCTGTCCAATGTGTGCTAGAACAGGCTGACAAGGGAAATGGCTGAGTCACCATCCCTGGAGGTGTTTAAAAGGCATGAAGATGTGGCACTTGAGGACATGGTTTACTGGTGGGCTTGTCAGTGCTGGGACAACAGATGGATTCAATGATCTTAGAGGTCTTTTCCAACCTGAATGATTCTATGCCTATACAAGATATTTAAACACTTCTCTGCTGCAATGAGACCTATGAAGAGTCATGAATTTAACAGTACTTGGAAAAATATCTGTGAAAAATCACCCAGTGCATTTAGCCCAGATCTATTGAGCTTTGAATGCGAACATCGAGATTGCCAGGCAGTGAAAGAGAGGAGGGATGTGCAATTCAGCAGTCTGCCTTCCAACAGGGCTCAGTTTGGGATCCCAGTCATCTTCCAAGTGTGGGTTAGCATTCTGGTGTCCTTGCAAGCCCCTGGGCATGTGCAGCTGGGGTGGCCACTGACTGTTTCAACACGCAAAGCTCTAGGGCAGGAGAGGAGATGCAATCTGAGGATGCAAATGAGTGACTGGTAAACCCTGGGAATGAGGCCGGAACACCTCAGTGATTCTCAATTTCAGTGGCACAGGCTTGCAAATGCCACTCACAGGGGTAAGATGAGGACGGTAGAGGGAGAGAGGCACTGTGAGAGTGCATCTTCCTACGGCGTGTGAAGCAGCAGCACAGAAATGCCATTGACTAACTCACCTTGCAGGAACACAGAGTCCTGAATACTGTGCTAGGATGCCTCCAGGGCTTCTAAGAAACGGATCTGGCTGATTACCAGGACTCAAAGAGCTGTAGTCACCAGATTTGACATTCATGTGAGCATTAAAGAGTTTTGAAGGGGGTTTTGACACAAGAGAGGAGCAGAAAGATCTCCACATTGCAGCCAGCTCTGCTTACAATCTGACATTTGGCTTCAATCTGGGCTTCTGGATTCCCCGGCTTTTTTGGTGAGAACCAGAGTTCCAGATAGCAATGTGAAGTTTCCTGGGTTTTGGACTTTCAGGGAAAGGTTCACAGGTTACTTCTCTCTTTCCAAGAGAATATCGGCAATTTTTTGGCAAACTGAGAAAATCGTTATGTGTGGACCTATGAACAAAGCTGAGTAAGGTTACTATCATTTGTGATTAATGTTAATCTTGGTGGAGGTAGCCCTGAGGACCAAACCCCTGACATTACTTTAAGGCTTTTGAAGTAGCTTTCAACACAGAAGTGCTCCTTGGACTGCAGTAATATCCTCAGATAAAGAAGAGACTTTATCAGCTTGCTACTATAATTTTGATGATTTTTAGCCTACAACCCTCCAAATCAAAATAGGAAAGCGCAATTGCCCCATCAACAAGTGGTGACATGATAAGAGACAGAACGACTTTTCCAGGCCAAAAGATCTGATGTTTGACCAAATTTAATCAAATTGCTGTCCATGTAATAGGAAATTTCCTGGTAAAGGTGGATGGAGTTTGTGCATTACAAATATCCCCAGAAACTCCAGCTAATGCTAAATAAACTTTTGCTGCTTCCAGCTTTTGGAGAAGTCAGTCTCGTAAATAGAAGGATGCTCAAACACCTCTGCTTTGTTTGGTATTCTCACTTGCACTGAGGTCAGGCTCCATGGCAATATTAGAAATATGGCTCTCACCCACACATGGCAGCTGCTTGAAACTTTATAGCTGAGGTCAGTATTGTTTTCATACCCCCCACCCTCCCCCATTTTATGGATTTACCAGCAAGATGTCTAAACAGTTTGTGAAGCAGCTCCTGAATTAGTACACTATTGGGCCCAATGGAGACCATAAAAAAATTTGTTAATCAGTCTGGCATAATAAAATACACTGAAATTGTGCATTTCAATGTTGACATGCAAGCTGTAGTTGCTGACACTCTGCTTCAGATTCTCCTGCTGAGGAGCAGCAATCTTGGAAGAGGGACAGTATGGAGAGAGGGGAATTTCAGAAATTTACTAGCTAATTTTAATCTATGCTGCAGGAGAGTCAGAGCACTTGTAACTTTGAGGCCAGGCTGTCGCAGCTGAGCTGAGCCTCTGTCTCAATGATTTTGCATTCATATTGCCAGCAGACTTTATTTTGCACTGGCGAAACACCAGGTCTTTCCACAGTAAAACCACCCCGTGACATTGCTTCTGGAAGACAACCACAAAACCTAATCCCTTAATCCCACTTGAGAAAGCTGTTTTAAATGGGAAGCAGAGTTGAGTTCACTTCCATGCTCACATGACTGATTCTGATTTCAGTTCTGCCAGCACAAATTGAAACACACACTCTAACATGGCAAAATTTGCTCTCGATCTGGCCCAGATACTGTAATTCCCATCTGTGCATCAAGTGGCTCCATGCTGCCCTGATAGGTGCATCAAAGGCACGAGAGACAATCTGTACCCCATTACTGGCAAAAGCATGAACTAAATTGGGAGTTATAATTTCAAAAACCCCTTTTTCCTTTTTTCTTTTTTTTCTTTTCCCCCATAACCAGAGAGAGGTGAGGCCATGTACCTGCAGTATTACAGACTCATGTACAGGATCATAGTAGAATGGCTTTAAGCTGAAAGAGAGTAGGTATAGACAAGATATTAGAAAGAAATTCTTTATTGTGAGGGTGATGAGGCCCTGGCACAGGTTGCCCAGAAAACCTGTGGCTTCCCCATACCTGGAAGTGCTCAAGGCCACATTGGACGGAGTTTGGAGCAACCTGGGATAGAGGAAGGTGTCCCTGCCTGTGGCACTGGGGTTGGAACTAGATAATCTTTAAGGTCCCTTCCAACCAAGCCATTCTGTGATTCTTTGATCATGTCTGCTTCCTTTGGAACAAATTCTTAGATTTTAAGCATGTCTTAATTTGTAAACCCTTCTCAGATGGATACTTTCTAACCTTTTTTTCCTAATCAATATTCTATATTATATAAACTTTAGGATAAATTTCATTTTGCTCCACAGCAGTGATATAGAGATCAAAAACCATTACTCTTCAACAAATTGTGCAAAATAGTGGTTCCAGACTGTTTGCCCCACATCTCGAGTGAGGGGGTTATGCAATCGAGAACATCATCTGTTCATGGAAAAGACTTTGAAGGTCTGGATCACATGCCAGGGCTGTACAGGAAAAAAGCCAATATAATTTTTGAAAATTAAAGATGAAAAAAGGACAATCAAAATCTCACTCTCTTTGTCTCGGAAATAAACAAAATCTTTGTGCTCCATCTCACCACTTTGGCATATTTACGGATTCATGGAGTGGGTTTCCCTCCAACTCCCTGTGCTTTTTCCATCTATGTAAAGGGCTCGTGTTGCTCACTGTGTATGTTGGATATCATGGGAAGGCAGAGAAAACTAGAGAGTCTCCAGGGAGAAGCAGGAAATGTCTGCTGTGGTTCATAATGGCTTCACCAAATCAGTGATGACATTTAAATAGCATTTATAAAGTGTATTTAAGTCCTCGGGTGAAGTGAAAAGACATTATCATTAATGTATTAATATCCTGTGGCTTCTTATGAGGCTATGTTTTTTTAATCTTGAATAGAAGTGGTTTATAATAGTTTTTCCAGAAATAATCCTTTTTTTTTTCCCCCCACCTGTGGAACTGACACTTTGTCTAAACAGCCTCCAGCTGTCGTCGCCACAACTTGGTGCTGACACTGCCAGGGACATAGTACGACTCCAAGAATGTGAATTCTTAGTCTCAGGAAGGAAATAAGAGCTAACACCTTACTTCCAGCAATATATGCTTGGTTTATTACATTTATTGCTTCAATTCCATTGTGTTGGATTAATTTCACCTTGTTCTGTCCATCAAAATTGATGAAATACGCATCTCCTGATAGCAACTGGAAATTGTTTTCACCTAATTTGAAGCCATATCTTAGATTAGGAGGAATCCTTTCCTTTCAAAGTATCTTTTTTAAAAGCAGATAGATTCGAACCTAACAGTTTTAAAAAGAGGTTATTATTTGGATTAGTGATGCAAAATGGTTTCATAACTGGTTTCCACAAGGCAAAACACACAGTGCTATGGAAAATAGCACTTATTAACACTAAGGGCCAGATCTGATCAAACAGAAGGTGGGGGAATGCTGTGACTAAACTGGAAGCGATCCCAACACTCGGTGATGCAACGTAGCACAGAATCAGATCGATAGAAATGGGATGAAACTCACTCGTTCACGCTGCCTCCTTGAGACTGCTAGGGTTTTTCCTCAGGAAATGATGTTTTTACTTCTTCATATGTGCTAAAATATAGCTCTTTCACTACTGTTTTGGACACACTCTTTACAGACAAAGTGATTTCAATATGAAGAAAGGGTTACTAACACAGGTCTGCTCCAGGACAGAAAATGTGGGACTTTTCCTCCTCAGTAGTCACTCATTCTATCCAGAGGGGGACTGCAAGGTGAAACAGTATTCCACAGATTTATGTCTGCACTATTTAGTACTGATAAAAAGAGTATCAGCACAGAATCACACATTGAGACTTGTAGATTCACTTATAAATGTTGCTGTCCACAGATGGTCATTTTAGTTACATTAATTATCCCAAATCCCTGTTAGGACTGTTGAGTTCTGTCCTGTCCTGTTCTGTTCCATCCTGTCCTATTCTAGCCTATCTTATCCTAGCCTAGACTAGTCTAGTCTATCCTATCCCAATTCCCATGCAATAGGGAACTCCTGAAATTTTGTTACTAGTCTGTTCTTCATGTCTAGCAGATAACTGAAACTTCTTAGTCTGATTTTGTAAAGAAATGACACTGTGAAAATTAGAAGTTATCAAAAGTAACTCTTCGCAATGACTTTCCTTGCTAATAATTTTCAAGTAATGTCAAATGTGATATTGGAAATCATGTGACCAGGCAAAAGCAGATTTGTGGCGGGAAAACAAAAAGGTGGACAAAAATTTGGGCAAATTTTTTCATTGATATATGAATTTATAAAATCAGGAAAGATATTTGTAGAAATTTTTAGTACTCATACTTTTTATTTTTATATTTTTTGCATGATTTTATCAGGAGTTGTTAACAGCTTTTGTTTTAATTATTATTTTCTACTTGTTTTCTTGATATTTGACCTTGTATGACACAAAAAAATTATTTTCTGCTAGTAAATTATAAATTAATATTTTATAATCAGTTTTGATTATAGATCCTATACAATATTGATTAAAATATCCAAATGAAATGTAAGAACTGAAGATACAACTTCTTTTAATTCTGCAGAAGGGCATATATACTATGTTCTCTAAAATTATACTTTGCTTCATATTTCCATGATTTTAGTTTTGCAACTTATTTAACCTGGCCTGTAAAATATGATGGAATGAAACAAATCATCTCTCAACATTGCATAAAAAGTAGAACAAGCATGTGTGCTTATACTATGTGTACAAACCCGCCATTTGTTGTCACATTAAATACTGAAAATATGAATTTTTGTTAGAAGGGTAAATATAATAACACAGATATACATCCATACGCAGTTCAGTAATTTCCTAAGATTTCTAAGTGTGAGAACTTAAAATGTACATTAACCTATAAGTATTTAAATATTTAAACACAGGAATTCTTTTCAAAAGTGCTGAGAATGTTACATTTCCCAGGTATGATTGTGCTCGCTCCTAACTTTGGGAAACCAAGTCCCCCATTAAGACAATTAAAGTATGTAGGGCCAAGTTTTGGTCTCGTTTTTTGTCCGTACATCAGTGTTACAGCCCATGTCAACACTTTGAATGACCATCTCCTTCAAACAAAATTAAACTAATGGGCTCAGAACCTGACTATTGTCATGGGAAAACAATTAAAAAAACCCTTTTCCATGATTTTATCACCACTGTCATTAACTATTGTCTTGTGTAAGAGCACATAAAACACACCAGGCACTGACTTCTCCCTGTTCCGTGACTACCTGTGGAGGAAAACCCCAAAAGCTTCTTCTACTTCCACACTGCTCTGAGTCCCTGGGCTGCCGGGTGCTGGTGCTCAGTCAGACCACGCATCAGTTTCCCTACTGAGGAAAGATGCCGTTTAAAGAAATCAGCCTTATTATGTCCCAATGACAAGCATAATTAAGAATGTCTGTCTGTGAAAGGCACAAGAATAGAGGGAAAGCTTTTGTTCACCTGAGCACACTACCATCCTTGACCCATCCAGGTAATTTAAGCCCTGGTTGAATTGGACAAGGACAGTTGTAATTGGGCCCCAGTCTCGGCTGCTTCCAGCCTTGCAATTACCCTAATGAAGTTGTCTGTGGAGGGGTCAGTCGCTAGCGGCCAGTTTGGCTGGAGCCATCTCAGGCTGTCAAGAGAGGGAGAACAAGGAGTCCATTGGGTCAGAGCACGAGACTAAATGAATGCTGGTAATTGATCTAGTGACAGCAGCGTCTGTCCTGAGATGAGGGAAATGGCCAGCTGCAGCGAAAAGATTTGATACCAAAAACTCCTAAAGATAAAAAAAAAAAAAACTCCACAAAGAACTTGTATGCTTCTGAAGATGTGAAGTTAGACAAATTTTAAGGGGCACCCAGCCATGTGGCCATTAAATGTGGACATTTCACTCAGTTAGATACAACCATGTTGCCATCTCTGTCTATTTTCATGAAGTGAATAAAACAGGCGTTTCCATGAGCTTTTTAAACTCTGCCCTCTCAACCCGTTCCTTGCCAAAATCCCCAAATGCATGTGCATCCCATAGGTATGGATCCATAGGTACGGATTCATAGGCACTGTCGACAGATGTGCGATTATGTTCTATTGGATCTTTCCAGGAAGATTCTGAATGTGCCCTTGAAAATGCATTCCCAGTTAGTGGTGTGATTCAGCATGTATATTTTGAGCTTCACTATTTCAGGTGGGCTGAAATGTAACTTTAACTCATCCTTCCATTGCTCTGTTCTTGTGAATGTTTTTAATTAAACATAGTCTTTAATCAATTAAGTGGCAGCTGCAAGTAATGTGTTAGTGCTCTGAATGCATGTTCAGAAATATCCAAATTTTCAGAAAATGCAAGTTCAAATAGCAGCAGGGAAGAGATTGACTTTCATCCTTCCTTTGAATTCCACAAAATTTCCTGCCTAGGACTACTCATCAATATCTTGCCTAGACATAAGAGACAGGCTTTCAAAAACAATTCATCCCTCCTCCCTTTTCTATCTGCGTGGTAATTCAGGATAATAGAAATAATGGTAATAATAAACACTGAAGCTGGAGTTAGAAATGGCAGCTCCAAAGCTTGAAAATCCATGTTTATTCCTGGCAGAACCTACGTGTTTGGAAAGTGCATTGACAGTGTTGATAAAGACTGTTGCTTATCATCATTTTGACTTCAGGGCTAGTAGAAAACATACATTTTAATAGTAATAACAATAATAGTAATTGTTAATATTCTTTGTAATTAAGGCTAGACTATTTTCTGTCACCTTTTTACAAAGATAAAACTAATTATCTACACTGACCTTATTTAGACATCTAAAGTATGGTGTCTGTATACAGCCTAGCGAGCCCCAAATCTCCTTACATATATTTTTTATGAATTGAACAGGTCTTGTACATGTGAGAAATGAGAACAGAGACACCAGTAGGTTGTGACTGGAGTTGCCAAAAGAAGGTGGAGGTGTTTACCCCAGCTGTTCTCTTTAGTCACTAGAGAGAAGTAAGTGACAGCAGCAGGCAAATGATTCAGCCTTCAGGGAGCTGGCTAAGGATAAAATGAATTAAGATTAATTCCTCCTGGAGGAAGCTCCTGTTCTCCATCCTACCAAGGGACTCTGGCGTGAGCAGCTCAGTTGTAGATGCTGAATGTTGAAGGAGTAAGATAGGTTGGCACAATCTTGTCTGACATGTATATGCTCAAACTTAGAGTCTGTGGCATGATCAAAACCAAGATCGACTTTTTTAATGCTCAGTTACGAATGAGCCTAAAGCTAAGTGTCTTTGCTGGGGTAGATGAAAACTTGCTTGAAGGAACAGGGAATGAGATCCCTTACTACTTATTTCATTCCCTTTGCCACTGCATTCCACATGGAGTCCACAACACCCAAGATGTTGATGTCCCACACCCCCGTAAATATTGAGGTCTCACATCCCTTCTTGCACATGCATTTCCAGCAGGATGGCAAACTGCAATGATACAGAATGTGAGCTCCCATTTTAGAACCACATGAGTTGAACAACCACACAGACTCTCTGTGGGTTTAGTGCCAGTGGTGACAATGCCCTGTAACTGGTGACCTGCCTGTCAGGGAGGCCACCATGAGAGACATCAACTGGGGGAACTGGACAGGCTTGCTCTGAGAGCTTGTCATGGCTCCATAGACCCTGTAGCCACCATCCCTCTGCTGAAGGGAGTATGTGATAATAACAATAATAAAAAAATAAATGTCATCTTGCAGTATTTTTGTTTCTCATGCTTATGCCACAATGCCAAGGAAGTTAGAGACAGTGCTGGCTACCAAAATGATGGATTTATGACTACTGCTGACGGCTTTTTCCTCTTGTGAATCAGAAGTTTTAAAAAGCAGGCGTGTTTCTCCTGCACAAACAGCCTGTGTTAATAGAGTGCATCAGGATCCCATGTGCATGTTGAAGCCTATGCTGAACTCAGTTCAGAAACCAAGCACGTGTCCACTAGTACAAAGCCTCACACACTAGTCAGATATCAGCATCCCTTTTGTACATTAAACATACTGAATATAGTTTTTTCCTTATCAAACACATCTAGGAGTTGGAAAAGGAAGTACTTTTGGGGACTCAATCTCTTCCTATATTTTGTTTTCACTTTTTGCAGGTTCTACTTAAAGCAATTCCACTCAGATGCTCTTTTTATCCTCCTAAAGCATTATTTTCTTTTGGGGTACAGACCTTATTTGGAGTTCAATCACATTTTGAGGTAACCTATTTTACTTATTCTCTCTGATACAAAAAATTAATCAAATCAAGTTTTCTGGACATCAAAAATATATTTGCAGCAGTGTACTGGTTTGTCTGGGATAGAGTCGATTTTCTTCACAGTGGTTGATATGAGTTGTTTTAGATTTGTGCTGGAAATAGTGTTGATAATACAGTGATGTTTTCCTTATTGCTGGGCAGTGCTTACACAGAGTCAAGGTCTTTTCTCCTCCTCACCCCACCCCACCCCACCAGCAGGAATTCTGGGAGTGCCCAAGGAGGGTCACAGCTAGGACAGCTGACCCTGACTGACCCCAGGGATATTCCAGACCATGTGAGGTCATGGTTGACACATAAATCTGTGGGAAAAAGAAGTAAGAGGGGAACATTTTGAGTGATGATGTTTGTCATCCCAAATCTCTCTTATATTTGATGGAGACTTGTTTTCCTGGGGATTGCTGAACATCTGCCCATCCATAGGGAGTAGGGAATGAATTCCTTGTTTTACTTTGCTTGCGTGCATGGCTCTTGCTTTACCTGTTGAACTGTCTTTATTTCAGCCCATGAATTTTCTCACGTTTTAGGCACGGATTTTCTCACTTTTTAGCCATAAGTTGCCAGCTGGGGTTAAACCCTGACACTGGTGTAATCAGGTAGATCTTAGACTGAGATATACAAACTGGTCTGTGAAACTGAGCACTCACATAAACCTCACCCCAAGTTTTGTTCTTTTATTAATGTTATTTGGAAATGAAGTGAATTTACACATAAGGTTTTCCATCCACACATTCAGAGGGGTTTCAAAAATGTAACGCAAAGTCCTGAAGCCCACTCTTTAGTGATGAAAAATGCTTGCAAAAATTCAAGAACAGTAAAAGCTTTTCTATACCCATGTCACCCTGTTAATTAAAACCCCAAGTAGGGGGAAGAAAAAACAAAGAAAAAATAATAGCAGTGGATAACTTAATGTTTAGCCAAAAGTATCACAAAATTGGAAAACCAAAAAAGGAATTAACAGAAACTAAAGAATGCAGAAGAAACCTAATACAGATTTAGAAATAGGTATTGAAGCCAAACCATATGGACATTGAAATGGATTGGTTTTCACTCCTTAGGAACATGCAGACTATATCCCAAAGTAGCCATGGTAATGAGCACTCTTCCAGCAAACTGCAGCTTCTGGGCAGCCAAACCATGGGCACTGGCAGCTAGGCACTGGGTCCAGTTCTAAACTTTTTGTTTTCTCTGCATCTCATTTTTCCCAGTGGATATCAGACTGTTTTCTTCCACTTTTTGTGAACTTTTCTCATTAGCTTAGGAGTCTTCAGACAAAGAAATCTTCTGTTATGTGTTTCTTCTGTGCCTGAGGCAAAGGGACCCCCATACTCTGGTCAAAGCTTTTGCAGTTTCTGTAAGAACAGTGTAGTTGGATCCCACATGGAATTTTGTCCGTGCACAAATTAATCTTACTGTTATGATACACTTGACTGCCAGTGTATATACACTGAAATGGCCATGATCTCTCATTTGATCTTATATTCAGATTTGTCCAAAACAACAAAATCTGGTCTATTAAAACCACTAATGGACAAGAAGGAATGATTTTGATGGAGTGACATCTAAACTGCTTTTCCTCAGTTTATGCAATGGAAGGCGTCTGAAGGAGCTATTCAATAGGCATTAGACAATCAGATTTATTGTCCTTATAATAACACAACAGTAGCAATCTCACTTTGTACCCACTACTCATTCAATCTAAATTTGCATAATTTGCATGGGTGAACATTATTTATTCTTTGGGGAAACCTAAAAATAGGAACTTGAGCAAAGTGACTATAATAAAACTGCATGACTGAGGACATCAGCTCAGCATTTACACTGTTCTCAGAAAAATTTAGTGTATCTCAACAGGAGATAGGTTAAATGTACTGTACCTACCATAAAAAAACAACCCTCTCTCAACATTTCACATGAGGTTAATTCTGTAATGACTGGTGAATCTTTTAAAACCCTGGATAATTGCACTTCAGGTAGAGGTAGTTCAGGCTTCAGGACTTAAAAATTCTGATCTCACTTATGACTCCACCTAAAAATTCAATTAAAGAACAATTTAAATCTGGCTCTGGATTTGTATAACCTACATCAGCATGCTCTTGACCACAGCTTAGTCATCCTCAGCTCACTCTGTGCACCAGTTCTGGTTACCCTGGAGTGGTACCAGTGGATATTTGCTCACCTGCATGTATTCACATTGAACTGCTCTCAGTTTCCACACCCTACTTTGCACATGTATCATACTCAAAAAGTCTTTTTCCCTTATTCGGATTTAAGATTGGCTGGGTCTCACTCCCTGAACAGCTACTCAAAATTGTGTTTCATCTTCACTGTTGAGTGGGTGGTCCTCTTCACCATTATTTATTACCTGTTCATGACAGAATGATTGGTTTCCTCCTGGGCATTTCCATGCTTCTCCTTGCTAAATGCTACCGGAAATACTCCGGCAAAATATTATCTTTTTTTCCTAAGAATCTTTTGATTTTTCAGCATTTGGAGAGTTTAGGTGAGATTCTTCTCATCTACTTTTGAGAGGGGAGGATTCAGTTCACAGACTGACACATCCATTTTTAAGTTTTGGCATGCAGGTGTCTCCAGGAAAGCTGAGAATCTGAGCACTGAGGATCCAGACTGCACAGGCAGGGTGATAGAACACGTAGGTACCTTCTCCTTGCTCTTTCTGGTCTCATTAAGGACATTGCAGGATAACAGGGAGCCTACAACCTCCTCCTAAAGCCACCAAATTCCCTGACATGTCAATTCAGCTCAGGCTGAGCCATAGTAATGACTCTTGCTCATTTAAATGTACTGGATTAAAATAAACAATCTCCACCAACCTAAAGCATGTAACAGCTTAATAATGCCTTAGTAAGTCCTCCTGGCCTACTCAGTTGAAATTTGAAAATTGCAGATAATTACAAACAGCACAAAAGGAGTCTTATAACAGGAAGTGCTGGACAGTATTAATAACAGGTTTCATTAGCAGATCCACCTATACTGTATATGACAGCTGCAATAGGGAAAAAAATATCCCACAGAAGATAAGACACTCAGCATAACAGGTATTAGGTAAATAAGTAAGCAAATTGTCCATAAAACCATACAAGAACCTTTCAGCTGTATAAAATCCACATTTTAAGCTGCAAATGATGGACTCGGGAAAGTCACACGCATGCTAGTAGTTATGAAAGGAGACTGTTACAAAAGTCAGTAAATCAAAACAGAAAGCTGTAGAATCATAGAATAGTTTGGGTTGGAAAAGACCTTTAAGGTCATCTAGTTCCAGCCCCCCCTGCTGTGGGCAGAAACATCTTCCACTAGACCAGGCTCCTCCAAGTCCCATCCAGCCTGACCCTGAACACTTCCAGGGATGAACACTTCCACAGCTTCTTTGGGTAACCTGTGCCAGGGCCTCACCACCCTCACAGTAAAGAATTTCTTCTTAATATCCAATCTAATCCTGCCCTCCTTCAGCTTAAAGCCATTCCTCCGTGTCCTATCCCTCCATGTCCTTGTCGAAAGTCCCTTCCCAGCCCTCTCATAGCTCCCTTTAGGCACTGAAAGGGGGTCTGAGGTTTTCCTGGAGCCTTTTCCCTTCCAAGCTGAGCAGATTCAACTGTCTCAGTCTGTCTTCATAGCAGAGGTGCTCCAGCCCTTCATGTTGAGAAATATGTCAGAGCTCAACCCAAGGCAGATAAATTATGTTGCTGTACAATGACTGTGAAGGTACCTTGTAGACTTCAGGAAAGAATGGGTATTAAGTAAAGACCATAGTGAGTAGACTCCTTCCTTTAAAAAGAATAAGCTTTCTGATCAGACCAAATCCATCAAAAACATAGTTCAGTCAACTTGGATGTGCAAAATCCACAGAATTGGAGTTTCTCTGGTTCTTTCTTTCCCTGTTAAACGTAGTAAATATACCCATTTTTCTTGGATGGGCAATACATGTGTTTGTCAAGGCCAGGTGTGAAACATCAAGCTATGATCTTGTGCACTTTTTCCAAATAGTTCCCCAAGACTCAGAATTCCACTGTCAGGAATGCTTTAATTCCTCAGCAACTTCTGCTTCCTCTGTAAAAACTAGTAATGGGAAGAAAACGCTTTGGGACGTGGGTTATCGCACTTGATAAGTGTACAGCTGCCAGCAGACCGGAGCCTTCATTTTACACACACCACTGCTTTTATTCTGGCATGTTCTCCTTTACTCCCCTGTGGTTTCATGGGTCAGGGACTAGGTGGAGGTGCCCCATGTTTTCAATTTGCTGAATGAAATAACAGTGGAGAAGAAAGACTCTGTCAGCCATATCTGGTGGATAGAGCATGAACATAGAACATCCAGTGGGAGCACTGTGGGTGTGTTTGATTTTGCTGCACATGTAGTTTATAACTCACTCGAGGCTCTGCATCTCATTTTGGGTGGGTCTCTCCCACCAGGACAAACAGCCTTCATTTCATGGATGTTTTTGTGTATCCAATTTAATTCTGAGTGGATGAAACAAGACTGATGGCATGAGAAGGTCCATAGGCAAACTTGACAGGATTATTCAGGTAATACAAGAGGGATGGTAGGGTGCTCCCTTACTTCCCATTAGTTTTAGAGAAGAACTGTTGAAATCTGGATTTTTAAAAAATTTTTGACTTCCAGATTCTAGGAAGCAAAACACAACAGAGGCTTGGGCCAGGACTCAAAGGTTTGGAAAATTTCTGCCTGAACTGCTCTATTTCAATTCTGAAGAAAAAAACAAATGCAGACATGATATTCAAGAAGCAACAAATGAATGAAAAACCAGCAACACCAGCACATAAAGAAAAGTATGGCGTATTTGTAACTGGGGGCACTGAAATTATCACTCTTCCAGATGTCTTTTGGCTTTGCCTTTCAGAGTTTTGAGGTTTTTGCCCACAGATGACACAACCACGAATGGCCAAGGCTGCTCACACCTCGTCCTGACCTTCAGATATCGCTTGGAGTGTGCTACAGAGCAGTTAACCACTTTGAGAAAATATAAATTGACCCATGTTTAATCTGCGTAAATCTTAAGGCTGGAGGTTGCTCTGATTAAAAGAAAGCGAACAACTTTCACAATAAAATATGGAGCCCACAGTGTAATAGGGAGTGCTAATGGGGAACGCAGCTGGGGAGAAAGGAGCCATAACTCCTGTGTAGCTTTTGAGTGTCCAGGGTGCATCATGGGCTACGAGGTTTTTAATCCATGGGTGTATATCCTTTATGGGTATGATTTTTCCCTTCAGGTATGAGCCCTTTCTTCACATCTTGGTCATGTTCACACCTTGGTCAGTCATCAGAATGATGAAATATTGAAGTGTGGACTTGCACTGGCACGAAAGACGCCGTGAGCTCAATCTGTATTTTTATCTAAGACAAGGCTGAGCAGTGATTTCGGCTTGTATACACCTAAATGACAAAGATATTTTTCTTTGGCTAGAAGTCTAAGAACATCCAATAAACAAAAATAGGAGACAGAAAAATTCAGACGGAAAAGAAGTACGGTTTAACAATGAACCCAGCAAACAACTGAAATAGCAAACTGATGCTTTCAAAAAATCTTTTTTCCTATTGTTGGGCACTTAAAATTAAAGACTGATTTTTTTTCCCCTAAAAGACATTTACCTTCAAAGTGGACTTTAGAATATGTGTGGCCTGGCCTATTTGGTAAGTCAGGCATCCTTCTTTAACTACTCAAAAAACCTTTAACAACTTTCTAGTCTGAGGGGATGTCTCTTAATCTTGAGACCTGGGTGATACAAGAGGTAACAAATTTTGTAGTTTTCATTCTTCTTGCCCAGTTTCTATAGCAAGTAGACATAGTGAATAGTACCAAGAATGCCTGAATCCTGTCCTTCACCTTCCCCAACTATGCCTTTTGCCAACAGCTATAATGAAGTTGTGGGATCAGGGAGAAAAGTTTGAGTAAACTTCAGGCAGTGTTCCTTCTCCCTCAGAAACAATTATTCCTGAAAACCATAATCTTGACCAGTATCTGGGTTGGTCTGAAAACCAGACTATGCAGATGGAGGTGACTGAACAAAATTGTCTAAGGTTATGTTAGAGAAGACAGGGCTTATTTTTTAATTTATATGTGTAGAAATACATCTATATATATTAAATTTTAATTGCCTGGTGCTTGTCAGATCCAGATTGGATCTCTTTGTTCCCATTTTTATTCTCATTGCACACATCAGACCAACCCCTTCACCTGGATGTGCTGCCATGCAGGTGTTTGCTGGCACACCTGTGGGAGGGATATGCAGAAGGCTGGAGGTGGCAGGAGCAGAAGTGCCCACAGCCTGGCAGGGGTCAGGGTAAACATCCACTGAGCCACCCCCTGCAGCCTGCTTTGGTTACCTTGGGTCTCTGCCCTGGATCTGCTGAATAGGCATAAAGGCATTAATCTCTCTGTATCTCAGATCCCCAGGTGTCCCATGGGGATCACAGTATTTCCTTGCACTTCCTTATGGATGATCTTCCACGTGACCATGTTCAACCCCCAGCACAGAAGATAACGGTAACGGGGTTAATGTTCTGCTTTGTGCAAAGACACTCGTGGATGTCTCAGGAACGAGATGACTTTAAGACTGCTTTCTCCTCAAAATGATGCAGCCTGGAATCCTTGCAAGGCTCTTCACATTAACAGCAGAACAGTGTGAACGGCTTAGGAGAGCCCGCACTGGGTTACAGCCTTCTCCTCCTCCTCCTCCAGGAACTCCGAGTTCCCTTTAAAAGAAGCCGTTCGTTTTGCTGCTGAGCTAACATGATTAAACAGGACAGGTCTGGCAGGGCTCTTCCACATTGTCAAATCTTGAACAAAAGGCATAATTTTCCTATTTCTTACAACTCCAAAAAGCCTGCTTACAGAGATGGCAATTACTCACAGGCAGTGTAATTCAAGACCTTTCCAGTGTTTATATCTCCACATGATCCATACATTTACATGGCAACGGCATGGAACAAGACATGTCTTTTCATTTTCCCATCATAATTCATAGCAGGGCCCTGCCAAGAAAACACTGGAGCTGATTACCAAGTGTGACTACGATCGGATCATTTAGCAATTTGAATTTCCACACCTTTTGTGTGAGGCTGGGCTTTGTTTTACTTAAAGCAATAATTGCATTCTAATTTCATAATATAGGTCATGATTGCTTCATGTCTCTGTGCCTTCAAGGAAAAGAAAAGCTGCACAGAACACAACAAACATTTTTTTAATTAATTTTTTTAAATGAGCTAATAAATGTTTACCTGCTTCACAGGTGTGCTTGCTGCAAAGTGGCTTAATTATCATTCCCACAGTCCCTGTATGAAGGCTCACAAAGGGATTATACATTGGTGTTATCCCCAGTAATAATGAATTACTCTTTTATGAAGAACAGAGTTCAAAGAAACATTTTTAAGAGTAAAAGTTTTTTAAATTATATGCATTAAAGAAGGAGTTAAGACTTAATAGATTTTAAACCAGGCAGAATTTCAAAACAGAGCAGAAACAGATGATTACAAACAGTCTTGGACTCCATCCTTCGCAATACTTAAATTTGTCTTCAAGGTTCCCCCAAGGAACAAGAAGAGCAGGGCACCTCTCACATCCGTGTAGAATTGTTCCGCAGCTGATTGGAGACCTTTTCCTTTCTTCTCCTCCAGAGCATGTCACTCCATGTTTTAGCTGGAGTTGTAGGGTCACTCAGTTTGTCAGGTCACATAACACATGGCAGGTCATGACATGTCCCAGCTGGTCTAGTTTTCATTGTATTACTCACCCTCATCTCCAACACAGCAGCATGGGTTCCCACAGCTCTTCAGACCCAGGTGCTGCATGACAGATCCAGGCAATCATCTCCTTCCTTCATCCCTAAGCATAACCTGGAGGTGCTGAGAAGGGTGAAGTGGGCAGTGAGAGACTACTGTGAGTCCAATATTTAATATATGTTTAATATTTAATATGTGATCCTTCCGTTTCCATGGGCTTCCGACTAGGCATGGTATTCAGTCCTTTCCTGAAGAGCACAGGAAATCAAACTGCCTGAAAATAAAGTGCAGGTAGCTCTTATTTAAAACAAAAAGAGCCATATCAAAACTTGATCATGTGCCTGTTTAAAAGTGGAGACACTTTTCTCTCTTTTAGGGAACCATGGTTTGGATCTCAATTTTGCCATAATTTTCTCACTTTATCTCAAGCACTTGTCACTTTTATAGCTTCTGCCATCTCTGAAGGTACCAAATAGCAGTGATTTTTCTGTACTGGATCTCCATCACAAACCTCATCTGAATCAGCCTATGAGTGTTTTCCCCAAACAGACATAGCCACATTTCTCTCTGAGTATACCCCTATCATCTAGAATGTCTGGGAATCAGGCAAAACCACCTTTCATCCTGTTCCCAGCTCACCTTCCTTTTTCTTTTTTTTTTTTTTTCAATTGCAATTGCATGCAGAAAAGATTTAGATACAGAAGGCTCCTATTACTGTTTTGGAGTTGCAGCCACAGAAACACAGAATCACAGAACAGACTTTAAAGATCATCTAGTTCCAACCCTCCTGCCATGGGTAGGGACACTTTCCACTAGAGCCATCCTTGTCGGCACTCAGACCTGTAATTCAGGTGTCTGCTAAGTCAGCTGGGCAGATGTGCCATGAGTTTCCTCTGACACAGTGTGGTTTAGTTCTTGCAGGACATTGTGGGCTGATGTTTCTGTACATTTTAGCTTCCTGCAGCCCTTTCTGTGTACACATATAAGTAGAGATCATGTGTGTGGGCTTGCTTCACTCAGGGCTGCACAGCTCAAATAATGTATTTTATAAAGTGTATTCATGTGACTTAAGACTTAGTAGCTCTTCTTACATGTTCCATGACCACTTTCTTTAACAATATGCTATAGCACTCCTATGACATTTTTTTTTTTTGGTTATACTTCAAAGGGCTGTCAAGTTACTGTATCCATAATCCTTCCCAGAACCTGACAGGGAAGGTAGCTGTGCACAGTCACGTCTTCTTACAAATCAGCAAGAGGTGCGTATGAGTTTCCCACAGCACAGAAGGGGCAGCGTCAAATTTAGGATTAGGATTTCAAAACATCTAGGACCTTCTTTTTTGTGTAGATCTATAAACATCCATGAAGGATTTGATGTTCCAGACCAGGGAAGGGCCAGCCTGACCACAGCCATCTAGCTCAGCGTCTGTTGGACGTGAAGAATGTGCTTGTGCTCCTCTGTAGGCAAAGAGGAGTGAAAAGGTTTTTCAGAGCATTATTTAAACAGGCAACAGACCCCTTGTTTGAATCATCCCCTTGTCTTTCTCTTGTCCGAACAGACAGTTTGCAGTGTTGAGCTTTCTAGTGTAGCTGTGTAAACACAGGTAGTACAAATACCCCTCACTAATGCTGCGTGACTAAATGCAACAATTTGCCTTCACCCATGGCACAATGCTCACGCTCAGCTGCGTACGTAGAATAGGTTTTAATTCCAAATAATTGCTGAGTTTTGGTTTTGACATACTGAGTAGGATTCATTTGCCTAAGCACAGACATTTAGGACATACATATGTGAGGTATTGCATTGTCACCAGCTGCTGCAACTGCAGGGTGGTACAGGTCTACCCCAAATCCTTCATCATGTCATGGAGCTGTCTGAACTTCCCCAGGGTGCTCAAAGAGCCCAGGCACCTGTGTTTAGGCAACCTTGATTCATCTATTTGTAAACAGAGTCTTTGATGTCATCCAAGGGCATCAACTCTTCTTGGAAGATGGATATTGTTATTTCTTCATCGCTTTTCCACGCGCCAGTAATGCAAACAATGAGAATCAGCCTGGTTCTCATTTGCCAAATCCTCCAAGCAACTTCATGTAGCTTCACGGTTTGTCAGTAATTACACTGTGAAAATTCACAAAATAATAGAAATTTGTCCCTGCTTTTAAATTCACCATGGAATTGAACCCAATTTTCTTTCCATTTAATAATTTGAATAATATTTTTGTCATTGCTTTTTCCTTCTTTTCAGCTTTGACCTTTTTGGGGCCTAAAAAATAACTAAATGAGAGCATGGGTTTGTGTTTGCATTGTAACTCTGTTGAGCAAAATGTTTTATGATTTGAAGAGAGTTAGCAGAAAATTAGCACTGATCAGTGTGGAAGAAAGTCTTCTATGAGTATCTCAATTTTTCTTTCTGAAAGCTGAAACAGCCCCAGAATTACCCCATTTTGGATAAATACTCTTCCTATAGCAATTACTGCCCTGTCTAGCTGTAGTCCAGCATTTTTGCAGTTGTTGTCAGCTATGACCTTAGAAACAGGGGAAAATAGGCCAGACTGAACAGAGCATGGCTGTGTTGTGGACTGGCTGTGATGGGAATGCCCTTCAGCTCTCACTTTGCCTCCTGATATATCTTTATCTGATGTGTCTTTACTTCCTGATGTATCACGAGACAAGCAAACAAATGAAAGATGAAGAAAGGGGAAAGGGCATATCATTACTTTATTTACTTTAATTGTCTAAATAGTCATTCAATCTCATCTATGCTAATTCAGGCTTCTTCTAGAGATCCTTGAGATAGAGCCACTTCCAGAAGCTGATTCTGTCCTTTTGCCCCAGGCACTTACTCAGTGACCTGAATGGCTGACAAGGCCACTTACAGATGGCTATAAAATAAGAAAGATGAATCTTGCCCTTCATGACCTGCCAAGCACTCCTTAACCAGAGCATCACAAAAACTAAATTCCACATACATTTTATCACCACTGTCCTTCAGATGATGTCAAAGTTGTCAGATGAGTAAACTGAGGTGGATGGTGAATCCACCATTGGCATGCAAGGAATAAGTGATGGGGTGGCAAGAAGCCTAATTTCTCCTGCTTGTTCTCTGCTTCTCTGCATTGACACAACTTGTTTCTCCAGAGCTCAGCTTAGTTTTAAGTTGGTAACACAACTGGTATATACCCCAGAGTGATTGTGGGTATTCAGTTTAGTTGCTGATATGTCATAAGGCATCTGAAACATCTACACAAGACTTGATACGAAATCCAGGGGAGACCCACATTTTTCTTGAGATGCAATGAAAGACAGGCAGGTCAGACAAAGTAATTTCAGTTGGGTATAGATATTATTAGGCAATGGAAAAGGTGTGCTGTTGCTTACAGTTTAAGACACCTTAATTTAGGTGACTTAGATGATTTAGGTGTCCAAGATCTCCTCAAAAATAATACAGATCTAGTGCTTAATTGAGATGTCTAAGAATAACTGCTATTCTGGCATTAATTCTATGCTATACACCTCAGTTTGGAAAATCTTTACGTTATAATGTTGCAAGAGGTTAAAGCCATTTCAATACTGAGATACCTTTTTCTGTGGCATGATAGACCAGACAAACTGTTTTGATGTTGCTCTCTAATTAGAGCAGGAATCTGTTCAGGGAAGATCTGTGCCTATGTGGTTTGTAAGTGTCTCTTGGAAGTTGATCACAATGACCCTTTCTTGCCCATATAGAGAACCACAGAATCATTTAGGTTGGGAAAGACCTTTAAGATCATTGGTCCCAATCGTTATCCCAGCACAGTCAAGTCCACCGCTAAACCACGACCTCAAGCACCACGTCTACACAAATACTAAACCCCTCCAGGTTTGGTGAATTAACCACTTCCCTGGGCAGCAGGTTCCAATGCTTGACAACTCTTTCCATGCAGAAATTTTTCCCAATATCCAATCTAAAATCCTCCCCTGCTGCAATAGATGAAGGTATCTGTTCCACCACTGGGCTAAAAATTTTACAATGAGGACAGACAGAGAGACAGAGACAGGAAAAAAAAGAAAGAAAAATTTGCGTCTCAACTGCATTGCATAACCAGCAATCATTGTAATAGAATTACTGACATTATGGGCTGCTAAAGGAACAGTTAGTAGCTTGTCTCACTTGTCTGTAATTTACTCTGTGTCTATTTAGCCTTGATGTACAACCGAGGTCAATTGCTGTGCCGCTTTCCTATCTCCATACTTCGGAGTTATAGAGAGAAATGTGTGCCTCATGAATGACTATCTCTCCTGGTCAAGCTTGTCTCTCCTGCCGTTCAGCAGTGCCATGTGTTAACAGATAGTGCTGAACAGTTAATATCACCAGCTAATTGGCAAAGCATATGTGAAGCAGATGTATTTAAATATAGAACGTGGAGGCTGAAGGAGTAACTGAAATGCATAAGCGATAAGGATTTATTATTAGAGCAGATTAATGAGCCCACCTTTTTCTCCTCCCCCCTTCATCTCTCATCCTCTTCCCTGACCAAGTGTATTTTTAATTCTTCCATTTCAGGAAGGTTTTATTCCACTGTTGAGAAAATTCTGATAGAGAATTTTGTGTTGGCTGTATGGCAGCACCTGGAAGGCCAAACCATTTTTTCTGTGTACTATCTGTGAAGACTCAGGTCTGTAGGAAAACACTAACAACTGATTATAAAGTGTAGGTGAAGAAGGGATATGTGAAAATGGGACGGAGAGAGGGAGATGTGTATTTTTCTAATGCAGATCTGTTGTCTCAAAGATCTAAAATATTAAACAGGAATATCCTTTTCCCTTTAAAAGACCTTTGGTTGAAGTCTCAGCCCTCTGCCCAGCCTTGTCTACTCAAAGGCAGCTTTCTAGTGCCTTTGATGTGAGGAGTCTCAGTGCTTCAGGCCACTCTCCTCCTTGAGTATAACCTGCAAAGGGAGTGGAGGTAGTTTTTGACATATCCTCACTTCCACGTTTAGTTGCAATGGAAACGTCCATCCTAACTGTGATAGCGCCCCCAGAACTGATGACCAGCTTCTGGATTTTTATCATGATGCACATCCTCCAGTTTGCCCTCAGATGGGGGTTTTGGGGTTTACTTCTTTTTTATAGAGGTTGCTTTTCCCTCTGAGACACCTCGATCACTTTGCAAGCATCCCTTGTGCCCCCTGAAGCCATCGTGTTTTGTGTTCTCTGCTCTGCAGCTGGAGAACTGAGATCCAGAGATGATCCTGATGATCCTGATGATGAAAATCTAAACTTGAAGTTAAATATTGATCAAAATATCAAAATATCATAAAATCAAACAGAAGTATCTATAAGGAAAGACACATTTTCCTCTATTCTCCCCAGCCCACCATTATCTTCCCCACTGTTTTACCAGGTAGCAATAGGCACAACAAAGCAACACATCACACAAAATTAGTCATGCACACAAGCATGCCCATGCTTTTATTTGTTCCTGGCTTAATGTTTTCTCTCAAAAGGTTGGGATTGAACAGCGACTGGGTTCACCGGCAGAACAAATTTCCTTGAATTCAGCTTACAGCCAGGTAAATGCAATTTCCTTGCTCTTGGACTGGACAGTTTAGAGTTAATTCACTTCTCATTATCAGGTTTTCCATTCCAAATAGGTGAAGTTTTATTTAATTTATTTATTAAACATATTGATTTTAACCATGTCTTAAGTGGAAATATGTCTCTTTAAGCTTTTTCTAATCTAGTAGGCCCAAGGATGCTTTAGCTATGATGTGATGCTGAACAGACACGAGTCCCAAGTAAACACAGAACCCTTCATCCCCAAAGTTTCCATGTGAAGGAAGACTGTGCACATGGATTAAGTGGGGCGGAGTAACACACCCCTATCTGTCTCTGATCAGGACAGGAAGGGACTTGGGCACCTTGGTACAACAAAGAGTATCTATATCTGTATCTGCATCCATTGCCTGCTCTACACACAGGATCATGAAACAAAAACCATATTAATAGAAATGTTAAAAAAATCTGCAAAATCTTCTCCAAAAGAAACAATAAAAAAGCAGCTTATTTTCGTCTTTTAAATGTGTCTATATTTGTGTAGAAAACCACATAAGGATCCAAATCATCCTCAGTTTTACCCATGACATCACATGAAAATGAAATAAGGGCAGGATTTTCACAGCAAACAGAAGCTTCTTTGGGTTTATCCTACACTTTGCAACTTCCCATGGTTCAGTGACATGGTTTGGGTTGTTATCCATCACAAGGTTTGCTTAAGTGAGCTTGGGTTTTGGCAAGCCAAAGCTCCCCTAAGCTGCAGCTTTTGTTTTTATTGTTTGGGTTTTGTTCGAAGATATTTACAGTTATTCTAACATTACCCTTCACAAACAGATTACCATTGCAAATTGCACTAGGGGGAAGCGGTGAAAAATTTTGGGCAGGATTAAGGTAATCCTAGAACAAGCTAATAAAAAACACATATAAGTGCTCTATTTTTAAAAGGAGACAAGATGAGACACATAATCTCTTTCAATAAGTTTTCTGGAGCAATAAACCTTTAAACCCAATATAGAATATAGATGTGTGTTTGTATGTGTGTGCCTGTGTACACAGGTATTTTCTTAAACTTTCCTTTGCCAAGATACAAAGCCCAGCTTGTCAGAGTTACATCATGTTTATAAATCTCCTCTTCAGCGAAATTTGTCTGACATCAACCTTCAGCTCATGCAAGCATAAGTCTTCTTTGACAGATGAGTGTTTGGGTTTTTATATTTCTTTTTTTTTTTTTTCCTCAGAATCAGTTTTTTCAATTATTGTAATTTTATTGACTTTTTAATAAAGGTAATAAAAGGGTTCTCATGCCAGAGAAAAGAATTTAATGTTTATATTAACTTTAAATCTTGCCCTCTTGCTGTCTGTAACCCCATCATCAGTAAACAAAGGCCAGATTATTTTGTAAAGCAGATGTAACAGTCTTAATTTTTTTTTTCTCTTTTGAAATCTGTGGTTTCCCCCATTATTTGATTAAGTTGAATGTTATCCTTTATGTTGTGAGTGGCAAAAGCCCTGCTGGCTCAAATTGAATGGAAAGAAATGTTTGATGCATGATTGCAAACACCACCTGTGTTTCTAAAACAAGGGGCAGATCTTTTACAGATTAAAAAAATGCCATTGCTATATGGGGCAATTTATCCTGCCCCTAAGGCAGCGTTGTCATAACTCCATGGTGCAAATTGTTGCAGCTTGAAAGTGGAATTGCTACAGCCCTATCTTGTAATGAAGGCAATTTATATTGGCTGAAAACCTACCCCAGTGACTGAGATCCCGATCTTGTTTACAAAAGGGTTGATGGCAAAACTGCTGGTGGATTCAAATGAAAACCAAAGCCAAATGCCACTGAAGCCTCCAGGACTACTACACTTGAAAGGCAACCAAGAGAATGGGCGCTCTTATGAATTCACTGTCATGGAAATGACTTGAATGAGGCAGTTCTGCCTGGGATACCACCCTATGAGGCACGTGGTCAAGCAATTTTGCATGTAGGATACAGATGGATTTAAGACAAGATCAGATTCTCTGCTCTTTTCACCTCTCTGCTTCTTTCTATCTCACAGAACACTAATTTGTATCATGTGTGAGGAGTTTCACCACAAATACTCTTAAATCTTGTGGTCTTTTTTTTTTAAATTATGGCTTCCTATTTTTAACTGCCACCTCTTTAATCCTGAAAAGATAATACACTGATCTCAAATCCTGCTTCAGGGTGGCAGCTAATTGCATATTTGGCCAAGTACTGGACTTCCTTTCTTATAATGTTTTTCTCGAGTGCTCAACAAAAGCAATTTGCGGTGCATTTTACTAGCCAAATGTATATAATATTACATATTATTAGAATGTTATTAAAGCAAAGACTTTTGTTGTTCTCCTGCCAAACACAAAGAACTCTTTTCCCTTGTATAAAGAAGTTTCAAAGCTAAAACTTCCTGCCTCTACAGGCTTCCAGTGGTGTCCTGACCTCAATGCACTGGGAAAGGCTATTTTTCTCATTCCAGGAAGAAGCCGTAGATATTTTCCATCCTTGTGACTTAGGGCAGGACAAGGTGTGACTGCACCACGCATGGATACCTCTGAGCTAATTCCCACTGACTTGTTTGGGTAGAAGAGTACAGAGAAAAGCCCAAATTGCAAAGCCTGACAGAGAATGGTTGTAACTCTGCTCAGCTCCCTGCTGCCAGCAATGCCTGAGGAAGCTACTTTAAAGCTAAACTTATTACAGACACATCTTAACCTTGTCTGAGCTCTTCTCTTACCTCTTCACCTCTGTTCAGCTCACCTTCTAGCTGTAGTCCCTGATTCTTGCTTTTCTTGAGAACCTTGTCTATTCCTGGTGCCAACGCTGGAATAGCAGAAGCAGGCACTCATTCAAGACCCAAAATAATTCAGAAAATTACTTCCTTTTCCAGATCAAGAAACTGGATCACACAGACATTCTTACCCAAAAGCAGGGTAAGAATTACCCAAAAGCTTACCCCTTTCTCAGGGGGCAGAGAATAGGAGCTGTGTAGAGGGACTGTAGGTTTGTAAACTACATTTCCATGCATGGGGATTTGGGAATGGGACTAAGCTCTGGCAAATGCACTATTATTTACAGCCCAGTCTGCTGTATCCCCTGTACTGGAGTATTCTTTGCTTTTCTGGCCTCGCCTTGTCCCTTCACCTGCTGTATCCACTAGGACCAGGCCTCTTTGCCTGACTCTATACCTCTTCCTATCCCAGTAATTTCCTTCAAATAAGCACTGCAGCAACTGCTTCCTACCATTCCTCTCTTCCAGTGGAGTTACAATGATACCTGTTGGAAACTGGGAAGAAAGAGACGCTGGAAAGTATTCCTGCTTCAAATGAAATCCATACCCACACCAGAAATCTTGTAGCAGACACTTCACATCCTGCTGAGGAGATACCAATGGCTTCAAGCGTGCATCAGTGAAGAAGTCCACAGAGCTCTTCTACTAACCCTATATTTAGTGTAGAAAAGTGATTTAGAAGTTCCCATAGTGCTGGGCCCCTCATACAAGAAACACATCAAAGGGCTGAAGTATGTCCAGAGAAGGACAACAGAGCTGGGGAAGGGTCTGGAGCACAGGTGTGATGAGGAGCAGCTGAGGGAGATGAGGAGGTTCAGCCTGGAGAAAAGGAGGCTCAGGGTGACTCCATCACTCTCTACAACTCCCCGACAGGAGGGTGCAGCCAGGTGGGGGTCAGTCTTCTTCCTCAGTTAACAAGTAACAGGATGAGAACAAAATGGCCTCAAGCTGTGCCAGGGGAGGTTTGGATTAGATATTATGAAAAATTTCTTCCTTCTAAATGTGGCCAGGTATTGGAACGGCTGCCCAGGGCAGAGGTGGAATCACCATCCCTGGAAGCATTCAAAAAACATGTAGACGTGTTTGGGAGCATATTTTAGTGGTACATGTGGAAGTCCTGGGTTAATGATTGGACTTGATGATCTTAGAGGTCTTTTCAAACCTTAATAATTCTATGATTCTATGGTGATGCCAGCAGGCTGGAGACCCTGGAACTGTGTTTGAAAAGAGGCATCCAAACCTGATATGATCTTACCCACGCTGTTTATAGACAGCAGCCCTTGGAGTGAGCTCTCCTGAAGCTTTTCCCAGGGGACCTGTGAGTTTGATGACATAGACACATATTCCTGGTGTCTATGTTTTGCCTTTCAACAGCACTAATGGGTCTGTGTCACTTCCAGCCTAGGGCTGGCTGCTCTCCAAGTTGGGAAATGCCTGGACAGCGTGAGCCTGGGTTCAGAGAGAAATGCAGTCTCTGTTTGCTCACCTCCCACATCAGGGCTCCCTCACACGCCACAAGATAGGTGTTGCTGAGTCCTGTTTTGTTTTGGATTTTGTTGTAGATAAGTAACATGAGAAAGGCTCACAAACCCATCTTTCTCTTCAATCTGTACAAGACTTAAGTGGAAATATGATGTATTTCGCTCATCACTCAGGCTTTTAAACTAGTGTAAAATGACGATTTTGAAACATTAGCTTTTTTTTCCTACCACTTTGCCTTGACCTGAATTTAGGGAACCGACAGATCCTTTCCACCCTTCCTGTTCCCTGCAAGAAAAAATGAAGCTTAGGATTTCAGCAATTCTGATGTTATTCTACTTAAATATCCAGTTGGAAGTGCAATGAATAACTTGTCGATGACATTCCAGTGACAACTGAAGTTAATAATGGTCGTAAAAAGTCATTTACTTCAATTGACTTATTGCAAATGCACAAGGGCTGCTAGCTTCATTAATGCAAAAAAGTAGGAAAAAAACCTGCTCTGTTTCCTTTCTTCCTTTCTTTTTGAAGTTGCAAATATGTTACAAATAAACTGCTAAATAGATTTAATATTTGACATAAAGAACCTCTGTCCCAGATGTCTGACATAGTTTATAAATTACTACGCTTATAGAAAGTGTGGTATTGCTATGCCTTATTTTGTTTTAATGAATGGATAATATTTTTTTAGCAACAAGGAAGAGAATAAGTCACCAATAACTAGGTAAAGTCCTTTAAAACACAGGTATCAGCATCGATTCTATTAATATTTGAGCAGTGCAAAGATTAAAGAGGCTCAGTTATCTAGAGAAAAATTTAGCATGACCATTTTAGGAGTCTGTCTTCAAATATTTTCAAGCCATTCCTTAATTTTATTAATGTTTCAGATTGTCTTCTGAGGAAGAAGCCAAATCAGAAGCCTCCATGTTACCTCTTCTATGAAGAGAGCAAACTTTATTGTTGCACTCAGTCACTCACAAGGATGAGAAACGATGTCTTTAATGCCAAAGATTTCATCCATGACAATGAAGATTCCTTTTTCCAGTGACTGCATTTTAACCTTCAAATCCCAAAGGTCACAGAGAGGTAATGTTTTCATTAAAACATACCTGCTAAGGTGACCTAAGCCTTAACATAAACAAAGTCTTTTAAATGCAGACACCTGAAATACCTTGGTTTTCAATTCTGGCTCCGGTGTTTGAATCTCAAAGGTGAAGAAGGCATACCAAATTCCTTTGAAGCCTGGTTTTCTAACCCTAAACTACTTACTAGAGGTAGATTTCCACTTGAAAACAATTAATCATGCATGTGGAAATCACATTTTTAGCAAATTTTAAATATGTGGTATTGCACATGTATGTGTGCCTTTACAATTTACAAAGGTAGGCATTTTAAAGTAAAAATATCCCAGTGGTTTTTTTTTTATGAATATAGCTTATGTTTTTATATGAATAGGTAATACAAATTTTCTATCAATTAAAGGAGGGAAATCCCAAGATGGAACCTTTTAATACACATATAATCTTTTACTGGCTACCAACAGATTGTGTCAGAATTCGAAGGGCACAAATCATCATAAAACTAGGTGTGCAATTTACATAAATTAAGAATCTTAACCCCAGGTCTCCCTGGTTTCTGTAAGGGTGAAGCAGTAGCTTTTCCAGGACCTCTGAATTTTAATGTCATCAAAACCTCTACATGCAGCAGAGGTATCATCTCCGCTCCTGGCTGACCTGCAACCTGTACCGTGCTTCCCCCAAACCCCTCTGGGAGACAGGTGCCAGATTTATGTTCTTTCTGTTTGTATAAGGAAGCAGGATAGGCCTAAACTTAAGGATTTTCTGTCCCAGCATCCTCACTCACCTCCTCTCCAGCAATTTCTATTTCTCCTTTAATTATTTTGGTCCTGTGCTATAAAGTATAAATTCTATGTATGCACGTTCCTGTCCTCTTGTCAACACAGGGCATTCAAAATCCATGATTGTTGCTAAACAGTGAAAACAGGAAGCAGGAGAGAGTAGGGTTTCAAAGTTCTTTTTGAGATTTTCACGAAACCTGCTAAAAATTTCTAAAAAAAATCACGGTTTACAAAGGAAATATTTACAGCTGCAGCAATTTGCTCACACTTTGCTAGTAAATAAAGAATGTTTCACTTTTGCTTAGTCAAGGCTGACTCCTCTAGAGAAGCAAAACAGCCTAATAGTAATAACTAGATAATTATACATTAAATATTAAAACTAAAACTGGCCATATCACAGAACTGAAGTGCCATGTAAAATATAGAAGCTGGTAAAATATTTATTATACAGCTAAACAGTGTAATAGTTCAAGGGAACAATAAGGCTAAAAGAAAAAAATCTGATTTGTGGCCCAGTCCTGAAAAATGTTCAGCTCTCCTGACCTGTATGTTTGTTCTGTAGAATAAAAAGGTACTGTCCATATACTTATTGTCTGCAAAGTTTCATGTTAGCAAAGCCACACATAAGTTGGATCTACTCAAGGGAGGAAAATCAAGCAAAGAATTAAATTAATGTAAGGAATGCAACAATTCAAGCCTGTGTGTATTAAAACAGCAACTTAGAAAAACTGAATGAATGCACATGTGACAAAAATGCCAATAACTGGTCACAGGAGTGTGAAACTGCCTTGGCTCTTGTTTCAAAGTTGGTGGCAACCTGTGGACTCCAGTGGGATTTTGCAACAGGTCCTTAAAGATCCCTCAGAGTAATCCCAACACTCTCTGCCCAAATTAATGGAATGGGCAGCATGGCTGTGGCTGATTTTCCTTTTAACAGATGACCACTATCTATGATCATCCATGGGGCTGTGTCAATCACACCAGCTGCAGATCCATCTGGGTCCCACATATGAATTTCTAATTTGTTATGTTGGATGAGATCGGAAACAATAAGAATCTGCACTGGGATGCTCAGTCCTCACTCTTTGTTTCTACTTTCTCAGAGTAGGAGAGAAGGAGGGGGCGCTTAAGGTGAGCAACCTTAATCACTCCACATAATCCTCCACTACGTGATGCTTAGATAGGTCAGTGGCACAGAAACACCATTACACCACAGCTGACTTAAATTTTGTGCAGCTCTAGGAGGAGGTGCTGAGCTGGGAGTCCCTCGAGAAGGGCTTTGTGAAATGCTGTGAATGAGCTCAGGTTTGAAAACTGAGGGCCACTGATATTCCAGACAAACTACTGGCTTTAAAGAGGAACTTTGGTTCATAAAATGGTTTCCAATATTTGTTTTGATTTGATTTTCTCTTAGCTTTTCATGTTCTGAGAAGCGGGGACAGGACTCTTTGCTGGGGTCTTTTTGTATATATTTCCTACATTTCATGCCTGCAGTCTCAAAAGCTCTGAAAACAGATGCCTGGTTTTCAAAGCAGTTTTTACTTTTTTTGGCAATGCCAGATATTTTACAGTAGAAAATATATAAAACAAAACCAAACCCAGTGACTTTTGATATCTTCTGTTGCCTTATCACCCTTTGTTATGCTTGTTAATCAGGGTGACTGGGAGTATTTTAAACACTTATAATGTATACGTTTCTTCCCCCTCCCCCAAACATCTGTTTATTTTACAACAACATGAACCTTGGGGAAGAAAAAAAGTAGCTGCTATTATATATTTTTTCCAAAGTGAATAAGTAAACATGCAGCTTTCACATTTGCTACATCAAACGGATGCTATTTATTTAGTTGCTTGAGGCAGGAGGCCTGATCAGAAGAGAATTTCTTTTATGGCCTAAGGTGCTGAACTATTTTTAATAAGAACAATGCTTAAGGAAAAAAAAAATCCTAAAAAACTTCTTCAATCAGTTGGAGAAGACAGAAGGGAAATCCCCTCTTTTGGAGAGGAAAGGTGAAGAGCTCCATAACACATCCAGCTTGGGCTGCCTTAACCTTCCCGTGTTGGATGAGGGAGATGTGTCATTAGGGATTCTCTCCTCTGGAAGTAAACATGAGAATACATCACAAACATCACACATCACATCACAGACTTGCCAAAAAGTTCCTGTTTCTCCCTTGTGGACAAGCAGAGGTGAGGAAAACCAGGTGAGTGCTCGATGTCTGTTCTGGGGACATCGCTCAGCAGGTGACGTCCAACCACTCATCCTTTTCCACCAATTTCTGCTTCTTTTGCCTAATAGAGTATGCCCAAATATCCAGATACTCCAGAGAAAATAAGAAATGCTGAAAATTATAAATGGGGAATAATTAGCAAGTGAAATGGCCCAAAGCAGAGGTAGTTGTCTGCATGAAAATCATCCAGCTCAAGCCTTGATCCCAAGCCTTACTCAGTTTAAGAGTGTAAACATAACCCATGATATTCTGATTTTAAACTATTTGCCAACATCTAAGCTAGAAACTAGAATCAGATAAATGAAAACTGAAGTAAACAACTGCAAACTCCAAGACTATTGAACTCGTTATCAAGAACCATAAGACTTAAAATAAAAGCAAGACATAAAGGTTTTATTTCTGTATTTTCAAGGTTAAGCCTTGAGACAATGGTACATTTGTCACTTAGTTTCTATCTTCAAAGTGAGTAATTAGTTATGAGGGCAAACCCAGGACAGACTGATTGTGCACAGCCAAACTGAACCACACAATTTGTTACACCATGCAAATAAGAATATGATAGAATAAGAAAACTAAAATTTTCTTTTAGACTGTCAATATTATATTTGGATAATAGAAAATATTCTGGAAACCATAAACAGAATTGTTTAATAATAAAAATGCTGGAGTTTTACTCTTTAGGCCTAAGATTCCAGTGTATTTCAAATGGTTTTTTAACCACAATGAAAACTTTGTCTTACAACCACATTTACCATGACATATTTTGGTTTTCTTCTGCATACAAAACTCTCCAAACAGATACAGTCTGCTCTGCAACATATCCCTTTGGTGAGAAAATGCACTCTTTTTGCCTTGACTAACAAATAATAACCAACATGTTAATGGGAAAAGATAAAACAAGGCTCTGAAATGCTCATTTGGGTCAAAATGAGTTTATTTCCCAGGGCATAAGGAATCCCAGCTGAATTGGTTGCTGCAGTGATATAAGAAACATGCAAACTGTACCCTTGATTAGAATCTGGGAGAGAGAGATAAAAGGTTTATCTGTGTGACAAGAGCTGTTTGATAGACTATTAGATGACACTTTTTTATGTTTGCTAAAATCCCACAGCTTTTGTTGCTGCTTTGTCACTAACCTCATCCCCAGCCCCAAATTAACAATCTTACTTTCCAGAGGATGCTTTCTGGCAAACAAAACTGATGAGAGAAAACATGTAAATGTCATTAATATTTTGCTTCTAATATACATGTGGACGTGTGTGTGTGTGTGTGTGTAAATGTTTAGGCACCATCATGCACTGTATAATGTCCACCTATCCAAGTGGGTTTGTTTATGTGTGTTTGTGTTTCACTCACCCTTTAACAGATCAAGATTTTCAAGTGCTTCTGTGCTTGTGAGTTGACCATTATTATATAAACAATATATTATTACAACATATTATAATATGTTATCAATACATATAGTATATAATATGTAATATAAATACATCATTATAAAACCTATCATTTTAAGATACCAAAATACATATTCTCTATATATAATATCATATATGATATTATGGGATCATAGAATCACAGAATGGTTTGGGTTGGAAGGGACTTTAAGGATCATCCAGCGATCTCTGCTCATCTCATTCCAACCCCCAGCAGGGACACCTTCCACTAGACCAGCTTGCTCAAAGGCCCATCCAACCTGGCTTTGAACACTTCCAGGGATGAGGCAACCACAACTACTCTGGGCAAAGATATATAATATAATATATAATATATAATATATCATATATCATATATAATAGTAGTAATGCATATATTATACTATATGTGTATATATCAGTACACATCTATTATGTGAACATACAAAAAAATAGATGAAAACCTAAGTTTAGGTAGAGTTTGACATATTTTAATCTCCATTTAATTATTTGTCTTGGAAAAGAGGCTCCAGTGAGACCCTGTGGTTACC
Source organism: Eulacestoma nigropectus (assembly GCA_013397775.1). Lineage (NCBI taxonomy): Eukaryota > Metazoa > Chordata > Aves > Passeriformes > Eulacestoma > Eulacestoma nigropectus. Next base: position 1,964,751 of record VZTE01005687.1, on the reverse strand, counting down.
TGATGGAATTCATCCATGGTTTTGCTATGAACTGAGGGTGGTCACAGTCACACGATGGCAGACTGAATGAATCAGGTAAATGGTTCTTAGAGACAATAGACAGAGGAGCAGACTTTGAGAAGTGTGATGGGGATAAGGAGTGCAGCAGTCCTTAATCAGATTTCCCAGATTATTGTATCATATTTACGGGTTTAGTGCACCTAAAAGTTGCTGTCTCTTCTCTTGATGTCTTTTCAGCTACTTCCTACAGCACATGGCTGTAAGTCACTCCCACTCACTTCATAGATAGATGTGGAAAGGCCTGCAGGGAAAGATCTTTTCTTCAGAGGGCTTCATAAATTCTGTAAGAAGAAAAGAACCCTCCCCAAGTCTAATTCATCCTTTGTTTTACATTAAAAACACAAAACCAGAGGAATTTCCCACACAAAGAAATGCTGTCAGAGCTGAAGTTGTACATGGTCGTAACCTGTGAACTGCACCCCTAAGTACTTATCAAAGCAGAATGAACACTGCCAGCAGCTCTGAGGCATGTGCCTTTTGCAAAATATCATAACCAAATGTACCTGCAGGCTTCTGCCATCCACCCATTCTTCCCTGAGCTGGATTTCGCATCCTGCTTTTCCAGATCATGTGCAAGTACATGACCCAGAGTCGCACTCAGCACTTTTCACTGCTGATTTTCTTGAGCTTTAGTGGTTGCATCACACTGGGCCAAGAATATTACACGTGATCAGAGAGGTGGTCTAAGACGACTTTCCACCTGATTCTTCAGCAGGCTGGGAATGATAGTGGCTTCCCAGTGCAGCTTGCAGCAACTCAAAAGCTACTCTAGATCCCATCAACAGCACTTTTACTTCCTAAATGGGGTTATGACTCACAGTCTTTTTGGATTTTGATAAGACTGATGACATTGCCTCTGTCATCGTTCCCTCTTCTCTGCCTCACCTGTCTTCTAGATGATGTCTTTCACAGGGGCAAACAAGCTGCCTGTTTGTTCTGCTCTTTCATAGCCTGAAGTCAGAGGGATTTGAATTCCCAGATAGGACTACCAGGCATCCGAAGAGCTAATCCTCTCTTGCTCCTGTCTCAGAGAGCTAATCATCAGCTGTGGAGCCTAGAGGACAATTAGGCATAGGGTGGCTTCAGCTCTGGCGGCTAAATGGGAATCAGATGGGATTCTGAGATATGTACTGAGAACATATCTGTGTCCTCCATACCCATCAGTAGCCATAATCTGTGTCTGAGCTACATTTTCTTTGTGGTTGGTGGGGGAAAAAGGCCACTTTTAGGACAAAGGTCACCTTATCATAAAATAAACATGTACTAAAAGCTGTATAAATCATATAAACCATATAAATCATATCTCTTGACTATCAAGGAATCTCAGGAAGATAAGGTGGGATGTTGACATCTAAAAATAATGAAAGTGAGCTTACTCTCACGATAAGTGGGAATATTGGGGTGGTTTCTTGGCCACGGCAGTAGAGCTGATGACCAGAACATGATCATCAGCTGTGTTAATTTATATCAGTTAATTTATATCATGTGTTTATTTACAATAATTCAGCTAGGTTACACTGTAAATTTGTATTCCAGGTGCTTTGACATTCTCCAAGCAACATTTTGCAGTTGGTTTTCAGAAACATCAAGGAAAAATATCTATATAATGTGCAGGTATATATGTATTTTTATATATATATATAGGTATGTGCATGTGTATACATGTACATGTGGAAGAGAGAAAAATAAGCTAAAATGAAAATATACCAGAAATGAACCAAAGGAAGTTACTCTACATAGAACAAATCTGTTCTCCATGTCTACTTTAATCCATACATTTCAATTAAATCCCCTCTTCTACACCAGCCTATTCACTAAATTAAAGCCATCCCCACTAAAAGTACTTATTTCACAGTAATCCAGCTATTAATTGGAATTTTTCTCCTATGTTCTCCCATCCCAGACCTCTTACTGTCTTCCTGGAATGATTTATCATGAATGGTGAAAATTCTCATGTCACCTTGTAGTGCAGAGTAGCTGGAAGGTGTGAATGGTGTTTGGAAGGACTTATTGTCTGATTTTTGTTATGCCAAAAATAAGCACTTCTACTCAGGCTCAGCCTTGTTAACAAATTTCTTCATCAGCAGGCAAAGCAGTCACTGCTGCCAAATTATGCAGTAATGAAGACTCAGCAGGACTAGGTCTTCTTCAAGCCTAATGCCACTGATTTTATTATTTTGTTTTATTTTATTTTATTTTATACTTTTGATTTTTATCTCACGGTAAACGACGTCTTATGACCACCAGAAAGGTTGCTTTGGATTTGTTCTGCTGAGTGAGTATCAAGCTTCCTCTTCCAGGGAAAATCCACCTGAGCTATACTAGACCTTAAAATATACTGGGTATTAAAATGACAAACAATGTCATTTCCTTCAACTGGAACGCAAGCAGATACAAAATGGAGCTTAAAAATATTGATTTTAATGTTAAAAGGCGTTCTCATAAGAATAAAATAATTGCAATGATAAGAAAATGTATTATGGAATCAACAATTAAAAATCACCTGTGGCTTTAAAAAAATTATTTTGTAAGCCACCATAATAAATATTATTATTATTATAGTTAAAATATTTGCAGTGTCATTGTTAAAAGGTAGAGAGACTACTTAACTCACTAGAGATGTTTAGACCATGTGAATATTGCAGACTGTGGAGTCACACGGCAAAGAAAATTGAAAGAACCTTGGAATAAGAGGCTGGAAAATTCGAGGATTGCCATGGGAGTGGAATCTGTGTAACAGGACAACAATGATCCTGCATTGAATGTCCACATGGTTTCTACAACTTCCACTGCAATTACACTTGCAGAGGCCTTAAGTGGAAAGCTGTGATTAAAGCTGTCCTGTGCTCACAGTTTCCACTCCCAAAGGAATTCCAGCATTCAGAAATTAGTCCTTGTTCTGAATCACAACAAAGCAGTTTTTCTCTCAGATTTTTCCAAGAACTGAAATGAAATAATGATAAAAGACTTGGGTCAATCAAACAACTGAATTTCAGTTTAATATATATTTTTTTTCCCTTCAAAACAATTATTGTGTCAAATTCATTTCAAAGTTATTTTGAAACCAATTGAAAACATTACAGTATAATACAACTGATTTTTTTCTTTTCTGGTGGAAATAATTACAACTTCATAAAACTGTATTCAAAGCTTCTATTTTGATTACAACATTTTGTGATAGGGGAAGAAGATGGCAGAGTGGAAGATTTTTAAGCTGACTGTAGCTTTGCCTGGGGAAAGCAGAGACTCATGGGTCTCTGCAGGAGAGTAATTCCTAAGACGTGTTTAATCTGGATTTATTCCCTAACAAACTTCATAAAAAGGCCTGATGGATTCACCTTTTTTTTAAATGCTCGAAAGAAGTCACTGCTTTTGAGTAGTTGCTTCATTGTTTTTGTCAAGGATCTACTTTCTAACAATATATTTCTGTCTTTATTTTGTAGCACTCCGACGTTTTTATAGCTTTTATTTATTAATTGGAAAAAGCAAGAGTTGTTTGTACCGTTTCAGCTGCACAAGCCAAAGGACAAACAGAATTCCTGTGCAGGATTGTGCTACCAGCTCCAACAAGGTAAATGCAGAGAAACTGTCCTGTAAGAGTTGAGTTATCCTGGTGTAAAAGGAAAACCAACATCCTCTGAAGGGTGGTATTGCAACACTGGCACGAATCTGCCTGTCCTCTGACACGGAGCCTGATGACCACCTCAACGGCCAGCTCTGGTGGTCGGCGGCCGGTCCTTCTCTCCGCCTGGGAGAAGCTGGTGGAGCCTGTTCACTCAGTGGGAGGGTTGGTCAGGTCCACAAAAGGGCTCACCTAGCCCACCGATGTTGAAGGGGCAGGAGGAAGCGACGAGAGGAGGAGGGGCTCTTCACAGGGTGAACAAACAGAGTTTACTGGGGAGCGAAGGTCCAGGCGTCAGGGAGAGAGGGGTGCAAAGAGCAAAAATTATGACTTGATATGGGTTTTACACCCCTACGGAGTGGGGGGGGGGTCAACAGCAAAGAACCAATCAACATAGGGCAAAGGGGTGGTACATAGGTGGGGTTACATACATTAAACCAATGGGGTACAAGGTAGGCAGAGAGGGATAACCAGGAGCCAATGGAGTGTTGAGTAACAAAGAACCTTCTATAACATAACCACAACGGGGGAAGAATGGAGGAGAGAGCAGGAGCCGATGGTGGGGGACAAATCTACATGCTCTGGCAAGGGCTTCTGAGCCCTCATCATCACCTGGATGTTCTTGGCCTTCGGCCATGTCCCACCATTGGAGTCGCTTTGGTGTGCGACTTGCTGGGTGCTTGCAAACCGAGCACATCCCACCAGTCCTCATCATGTGGATAAACACCAAACAACACAAATACCTCTCGGTAAGACACAAACACTGTTAAATACTAGTTGGATCTCTTGGTTTGTTTTTCTTTGGAGAAAGGAGGTACTTTTGGAAATTGTGTCCAGGATGTAGCTAGAGCTGGTTGTTTATCCATCAATTGGGATTTTAATTAATGCTTTTTGGGACTGGATTTCACCGCAGTGAGGTCATAATACGTGCTGCTTTTATGGAGAAAAATTAAAAAAAAAAAATCACAGTCAAAAGTTTGCAGGTCTGAGCTGGAAAGAGAAAACATTCAGCTTTCAATGGGGCTGATATTGTGAAAGTCAGATATTCTGAAGGAAACAAAAAAGTACGTTCCAACCCAAAATTTATTTTGAATCATTCTTCCTGACTAATGGCATTGGTGGCAAAGTCAGGAGAAGGTCCTGCTTATGGTAAGAGGCATTCAAGTCCAGAGGCTGAATTTTGATGATCCTGGTGGGTGCCTTCCAGCTCTGGTTATTCTATGGTTCTAAGTGCCCAAGAAAGGATCATTCCAATCCCTGAAGCTCTCACAAGCTCAGCAGGTGGTTTGTAAAGGCAACATCACTGCCTTCCGTTCACTGGAAGAAGATGAATTCACACAGAAAACCTGCTGAAGAGGCACAAGTGGAATTTAATCTTCTGAATAACCTCTTATTACGGGTATGGGAAGGGCGCTTTGCCTTCTATTTAAGCTTAGCTGAAGTTTTGCTGAATTGGGATCCAGGACTCCTCACCCAGAAACACTGACTTGCCCTATACCTCAGTTTCCCTATCTGCAGGATGAGTAATAATGCTTTTTACATCAGATTATTATTTACAATCAAGTTAGTCATTAAATACTGCAGAATTTTACAGCATTCATTAAAATACTGTAAAAGAACAAGATTAATCAACTATCCATTACTCATTGTGTAGGATTACTCACAGGGCAGGTTTCTTCCTGATCGGATGCCCACCACCCTTTTAACCAAAATAATAATATGACTAACAGAAATCACTGTAATGCTGACAGTGAATGACAAATACTTTTATTCTGTGTAATCTTCTGCATATGGTTAAAGACATGACCAGATGAAAAACAGCTTTTCTGCAAGTGTTCCTATGAAATGAAGCCACTCCTTACAAATAGGCACGAGCAGCGAATTAAAAACACACATCAGTTTTTGATCTCAGTTCAGCAAGTTTTGCTTGGGCACAAGTCCATTGGCTTCTTCACCCAACCAAGCGAGACACAAATCAGGATGACATATTCATGCATGTCAGATAAAGGTGTGCAGGGTTATGTCCATATTAGTCATGCGATAACAGGACAGATGCATGTTAGGGTGGAACAGTGTTAGCAAATTATCTCACAAAAGGCTATTTGTCTTCCTTGGGACGTGTGCCACCATTTCAACAAGTCTGAATAAATCTACATTCCTGACTTCCCGTCATGAAGACTTAATCCAGCTAGGTCGGTGAGGAGATGCAGGTTGCAATAAATTGGTTGGAGAAGGAAAAGCTTCCAGAACGTTTTGGATTTGCCCATCTGTGTTGCCATATTCCTGCACTCACACTCACCAAACTACTCAGCGGCACACTGGGGACAAAGTGAGAGAAGGGACACATGGAGATGCCTGCAATCCAGCTAGGATGTGGCTGGCTGGATTGCCTTCATAGTCACTGGACAGATGTTGAAACATTGGTGATGTGTTCTATCTTACACAGAAGTAAAGGCCCCAAAGAGATCAGCTATTTCAGAGTTCACGTGGAAAGGAACTGAGGGGGACTAGCTTGTGTAGAGTGTGCTGTTCTGTTTGGATTCAGATAAATTTCACTTGAATTGTGAGTCAGAGCTCCCCACACCTGGCAACCTTCAGCAATGGCAAAGTGTAAAATTGCTTCATTTTACCTGTTCCTGTACTAAACAGTAGTGACATGACAACAAGTCTGAGCCCTCTGTGCCTCAGGTCCTCTCTCTGTGACTGTAAGAGCAGCATCAGCACAGAAACAGCTGGAAAGGATTTGCTTAAACCACGACTATTTTGCCCTGAAGTGCACTTAGGAGCACTCACTCTGTCTTTCAGCAGCAGTCACAGAAACCTGCGTCAAAAACCTGTAGCAAGCAGTAACTCCTTAAACAGCTTCAGCTAAATATGCAAAGCTGGCCTGCTTACATCTTCAATTAATCAAGGTGAGGAATGAGTATAGAAAGAGAGAGTATTAGACCTGTTTTCCTCTCCCTAAAACTCAGTCCAGTCAAGCAAGTGGCCTGAGTCACATCTGCCTGTGCTCCCCATCTCTGCCTGTTTTTAGCTTAGGAGCTCTTTTGTAACGTGCCTCTGACACAGAGGTATTTACTAAACAAATTTCTGATCACAGGATCCTGCTGTCAGCTAACAAATTCTATTTGCTACACTGACTCCAGGACAGGCATAGGCTGAGGAAAAAAGCTCTGGTCAACTCCTAACCCTGTTTACCAGAGCAGGACCTAAATTGTGAAGTTCACATATTGTTTAATGCTGTGACCTCTGTGCACTTGCTAATCCCTCATCCACTGCTCTGCGGCTTCTTTCTTGTCTACAGCCTCCAGACTAATACCCAGAAAGATGCTTGGATTTCCAAAATTGCAAACCATGCAGCTGTCACATTCACAGGGGATGTTATGTTGAGTCAGCACACTGCCCCAGCACAGCCACAGCTATAGGATCTCTCCTTCCTATGGATAATCACATCTTCGCCTGCATCAGGCACCTTCCTGCTGCAGCAAGATTTTGATACCAGCAGCAAGATTGCTTCTGCTCTCAGGGCAAGCTGAAATTAGACCAGAGAAAAGATTTTGGTGTCTGTTATCCTTATAATTAATTTTTCAAAAATCAATGTTTTAATCACTAGATTTCCCCCATTGTGATGATTTATAAAACACTATCAGATTTTATTATTGCTCTATTCATATATTTAATTTGTTATGAACTCATGAATATTCTGTTTTATCCAGGAATACCCAGTGCTTCACTGGGGCAAACTCAGAGTCCAAGCTCACAGAGAAGTAGAGACATAAGTCCGGTGTGTATCACTCCTCTGACATGCCCATGTCTTTCTGCACAGACAAGGAATCTCATTCCTCCTAAACTGAGTTTAGTTGCTCCACATTTTTTCTGTTTGCATCGCAGGCAGTGCTCAGGGTGCAGCTGATGTGTAGAAGTTCACACCCCAGCACATTTTAGTCATTACTTGTATAATTATTTAACATCACTTGACACTGGCGCAGGCTGCCCAGAGAAGCTCTGGATGCCCCATTCCGAAAAGTGTTCCTGCCTGGTCTAGTGGAAGGTGTCTCTGCCCATGACAGGGATGCTGGAACTAGATGAGCTTTAAGGTCTCATCCAACCCAAACCATTCTATGAGTCTACGATAAATGTGCACTAAAAATCACTGTGACGAAGACGATGGAGCTGCACTAATGTATAGGCAATAGGGGACCAGAATAAGGTGACACTTTCCTTCCCTGTAAAGTTTTTGTTTCAGATGAAGGAAAAAATGGGGAGACACTTGGAATGGCACTTCACCAAATGTGAAATGAAATTTCAGACTGCTCCAGGTGGGTTGAAGAGGAAGATCGTTCCTGTAGGATATTCACTGAGAGAGAAATCTTAAGTAAGTAGATATATAGACTCTATGTCAAACTGCCCCTAAATACATCCCAGATATATGTGCCCAAAATAAATGTGACAACCTTTCAGTGCAGTCATGCAGAGTTTCACTGAGAAACACAGTATCAGGAGTTCAATATTGTGTGTAAGAATAAAAAAAAAACAAAAGTGGAATTTCTAATTATTAAGAAATACTTTAAAAATTTACTGTGTAGTCTCACTAGAAAAGAATTTGTTCACTCCAAGATAGTGCCTTTTGTCCGTCCATCTTAGGAAATCTTTTCTGTGCCCTAAGAAACAGCGTCTCTCCTCCAGGTAATTCTGCTTTTTAAACCTCGGTTTTCCTCAAATGTGGAAAAAAACCCCAAAACCCCAACAAAACCCCACAACCTAATTTGACTGCTCTGAAACAGCAGTTCAAGGAAACGTTTCATTTGGAAGTATCTTATTAAAAATTAAACAATTCTTAACAAAAGTAACTTTTCAATGGAAAAAAAAAAAGAAGGCTCATACCTTTCCTAGTAAAAAAAGATTCGTTTTATTTAGGTAGATAACTGGCCTTTTAGATGTATTTTTTAAATTTAATTTTCATTTTGGTAGAGGGTACAGTGTGAAATACATGTTCAGACCACGAATGAGTTTGATAGAAAATAACTGAGGGCGAATAACACCAGAAAGAAGGGAGAGGTTTTGAAATTGGATTGTGTAAGATGTTACTAAGAAGTATTAAGCAAAGGCCTTCCCTGAAACACAGCCATACTAATATTCAGATTAGGTACCTATTAAATATAAGATGCACACCTCACAATACGGATTCTCCCAGGGCTTTGATTATGGGGTGGCAGGAAGAAGCCTGTAATTAATATTATATGGTGATTCTTTTCAAAGCAGATTGTTCCAAGAGCTGTAATAACTACTACTTTAGTAAGTTGTCCTTCAATAGCTAAAAAGCAATTAGGACCCAGAGCAAAGGTAAACATACAAGCCTGTTTAATTGCTGGCAATAGTTTTTTTGGAAAAATTGAAATGATGATATTTCTGAACAGTTTTAGCTGTTGCAGTTTTGATCTTGCCTTGAATCTAGATACTTTTCATCTACCAGGTCAACATTTGTTCTGTATAATGGAACAGAAGCATCTTTAAGGAAATGATTCCTTTAAATATTTTTGCTCTGTACCTTTGGCCTGAGGCATCCTCCTTGGAGAAAAAAACATTTGGAGAAAAGAAATAGCATCTAAGTGGAGCTGTGAAAATTGCAATAACATCTGGCACAGTGAAACAAAAATTAGCAATTTTCATCTCCCAGCAGAGCAATGGGAACCAGATATTCTCCATCCACCACGAGGAAAACAATTAATGCTTAAAAAGAGAACAAAATTAAGTTTACCTGATCAAATGCTCTGATATAGGGAAATTTGTCTGGGTCTCCATTTAACTAGGTGGTTATACAAATAGGTGTGTAGTACTTAACATGAATCCAAGATACTTGCTCCCCTTACATCCCATGGCAACACATTCCATAAGTTAATTATATGCTTTCTTAAAAAAAATAAAAAGGCATTTAATCCATTTCACGGTGGCTGTGTTGCTCATCAAATGTCTAGAACAGTTAATGTCTTGGTAAGATTATCAGCTCAGCAATTTTTAAACCCAAAAGGGCTTATTTTGTCATCTTGTATGACCTATCAGCTGCTAAAGGCCAAGGGACTTCTCTGAAGTTATTCTTGCTTTAATCTTCATTAGATACTGACTTTGCAGCACAGATCAGTCTAGATTTGAAAGTGGCTGGTGGCAAAATGTGTTGTTCCAATACTTAATTACTCTCATTTGTTCCAGTCAATGTTTGTTTAGCTTCCACTTCTACCTTTCAGACCTCATTATAACCATTTTTGGTAGAATAACTAATCCCCTTCTTGTCCATCATCTGGTTTTGGGTGAAATGTAACATCTTGCTTGCTCAGGTCCCTGATAGATGATTCAGACCATAATTTGTTCTTTTTCATTTTTCACTTCTCTTGTGCTCTTTGTACCATTACCTTATTTTTCTCAGCACTGACTTAAAGGTTTCTTGGAAGTGTGATGTCAAATAATCATCTCAGGCCCACAGTGCTTATAAACTTTTTATTGATTAAACTGCTCCAGTCACCTCTGCACAGCAGGCCAAGGGCTTCTGCACTGTCTCTTATTACACTTCTCCTCTCCAAAGCCGAGACATGGAGTGTTCCAGATACCACATCTCTTCCCCTGCCAAATTAGTCCTAGACAAATAACACTGGTTTAGCCCAGATTTCTAAAATTTACAATCCTTAACAGAGTTCTGTTAACCTCTGATGAACCTTCCCCTCTTGTTTGGATTATTGAATTTCCCCTCAAAGAGAAATGCTGCTGCTGCTGTCCGAAGACAGTGAGTCCATCAATGCGGGCAGAGGTATTTCCTGAAGATCAGCTGTCTGCTCCTTCTGAGGGTGTTGCATGACCGAATTCTTCTTAATCAAGCCAGAAGAATACCTTTTGTCTGGAAACATTGACCTTCTCTGTGAAATGGATCTTGAATGATTTCCTGTTCCATCTAGGGAGTGTCCATTCCACCAGAAAATGGACCTAAGGAGGTGCTGGTTATTGCAAGAAAAGGAAGTAAAGGGGATATTTATCTGAACTGCAGTGTTCTGAGGACAATTTGGATTTCATGTGGTCAGAGCTTTTCCAACAAAAACTGTCGGTATATTCCTCAGTATGTCAGGAGCAGTATGTCCATGGTGTTTCAAAGCCCAAGACATGAGACCACTGTCAGACAGGTCCAGGAAGAGGTTCCAGGTTGCTCTCTGAAGAGTTTGCAGGGAGTAGATGGGACCAGTTTTAGCTCAGCTGGGGTTATGAGATCGTGTCCTTGATGGCTCCTTGCAGATAGGGACAGGAATGAACTCCAAAACCTGATGTCCTCACAGTGTATAAAAGTTTACATCTGTCCACTGGAGTTTTTTCAAGTGACATAGAATGTAGAATATAGCACCAAAGACCAAGAGCAGTTGTGCAAAGATAAAACACGTTTCACATTTGTGCCCGTGGTTTCCTTTTAAATTATTTTTTGCTAGCTTTTTTTCTCTCTGACGCATATTATAAGGAAATTCACAAAAACTTGTACGATACATGTTTAAAATCCTCAACAAAGTATAAATTAGTCCTTTAAAAGAAGGAATGCCACATTAGAAACCTCTGTGCATCATTGATATGTAACTTAGATTATTTTAGACTATTTTAGGGCAAAACCCCATGGTGGTCTCTCTGAGTTGGTAGCACAAACTGTTATCTTTAAAACAGTTGTGACCAGAGTTTTATGAAAACACATAAGACAGCTTTTTTATTGCTTCATCATGTGACAGAGAAGTTGTCAAGTAAACTCCCCAGAAGTTCAATTTGACTAAACCTTTTAAAAATCTCTGTGATCTGCAACGTAGCTGGAATAAAACAACACTAAACCTCAGCACTTGCTGGTTAACTCAAAATAGCTGACCTGCCAATGATGCTCCTTATTTCTTCCTTCTTTTCCATGCTTAATGATACTAAAAACCCATCCAGCTTTTCCTACCTTTATCTGTCCATGCCAGGGACCTCACATTTGGTGCCAAAAGGACTTTGCTCTGTGTGTTGAACTTTGGATGCAGAAGGTCATTTTGCTCTTCTACAGGAGGGATATGGAGGTTGTCCCAACTAGAAGCAAAGGCACAACGAGGCTGGGAGCTCACAGAACGTTCATCCTGCTCCAAGTGGGATAAGAGATATCCTGAACCTTCTTCTGCCTGCTCTGTCTGGTGGGTATCTGTGTACTGGGATGTGTGCCAGATGAGAGTGTGCTCCACAGTGTCGTCCTGCATCCTTGGCAGCAGGAAAATCCACTCAGCTCTGCCAGGCTCTGTTCTCTGTCTCTGCAGCAGTGGCTGCACCGGACAGAAGGGTTGATCCAAATAAGAATTTTTCCCACTGGAATTATACAAGTGGGTTGACTGGAATGTTTTGTGAATTCATGCTGATCAAAGAGATTTGTTTCAATTGAGAAGGGGAAAAAAAAAAAAGGCAGTAAGAAAATGGGAAAGGGGTTTTGGAAAAAATGCAAATGTTTTTTATTTGGATGCTTTCAAAGTAATTTGAGGTGATGTTTCATTTAAAAATATACTTCAGATTTATTTAGAATAGAATAAACATCCTTTCCAAGGGTTCAGAGTTGCAATATTTCATTTCAGCCTGAAAAAAATAGACTTGAAATAAAACTGCCTTTGCTCCTGTTCTACTTGCTGTCACCTATCATCTTTATGTCACTTAAAAAACAGTTAAAAATTCAGAAACACTAAAAAAACCCCATTAACTGTGATAGCCAGAAATGGTGGTACCCAAAATAGCCTTTCGGGGTTTGACACATCTTTCCACAAGAAAACATTGGGCTTCTTAGCATTTCTCGTTCATCTGACTGTACTCATGTTTTTGGAGAAGCGCATGATCTTACAGGAGCTATCTTCTACTAAATTGAGAGTGATATCTCCAGATAATGGGTAGACATTATGTAATTTCTTCTTCTGATGGTGATCGGTGGAAATCTGAAAACCAGCCCAGGCTCCTCTGTGAAGGGATGGATATTGCCCTTTTTTTTTGCAGAGACCCATGAAACTCATTTCCAGTAGCTTTCCTCTTTTCTTTTCCCTGCTTGACTTCAGAACAGGAGGTCAGGTCAAACTTCTGGCTGGTATAATAGCTAATTACACCCCCTATTTGGCCTAGGATGCGGGGTGAGGCATAAATTAGGACCTGATAGCTTAGTTGGTGCCATGGTGGGTTATTAGATGTGTGTCAGCGAGCAAAGTTGTGATCAAAGCTCGCAGCGAGGCAGCCAGAGGTCGTGAAGCATGGCTGAGGACTAATTGCTGGGCTGTGTGCTGAAAGGAAGATTGCAATGAAAGGCCATTAAGATTCAGGTTTTCCAATCCATGGAGCAAAGCTATGGAGAAATGTGGATTGTTGAGCAAGCAGGGTGAGGGGGTCCAGTGTGAGTCCTGCTCTGGGTGATGATGAGGGCTCACCTCATTTCTAAAGGGTTTTCCTAAGGAAGGGCGGGATCTGCTTCTAGACATCAGTCCTGACAAGGGCTTATGAACCCATATCTTCATTTAAATGGGCTGGTCAAAAGAAAAGAGACTTTTTAAAGAGCTCATAGTGACAGAGAAATTTGGCTGGTTGTAAAACGTGCTGGCGGCAGCAAAACTTTGCTTGTAGAGCGGTGAGTGAAGAGGGCAGAGGATTTAGTCAGACACTTGAAAAGCACACCAAGATCTATGAATGACAGCTCTTTAGAGAAAAAATTTAGAGGGATGAAATTATAATTGCTTTTTCTTCTCAAAGGTGTTCTACACACTCTGCACAGCACACCAGTTACATTTTGCTAATATTGCAAATGGGGAAACTGAGGCAAAATGAAACAAAATTCACTTTTTAATTTATTATACCCAGATTCCCACAAGTCAGATGTCCTGGAGACTAAATGACATAATTAAGCTGATTTGAAGGCGAATGGACAACTGTTTCCCTATTTTTTTGTTTCCGTTGTAGAAATTAATCACTTGTGATCTATCAGTCACTTTTTCAGTCTTGTTTCCCTTTGGATCTTTTTCAGAACTCTGAAAATTTCCCAGTTAAGTCTTTCTCAAGGATGGTATCCATTTCAATTTCTCTCTCCTCTTCCTCCAAACTTTTGAATGAAATTAAAATAAAATAAAATAAAATAAAATAAAATAAAATAAAATAAAATAAAATAAAATAAAGTATTTCATAGCTGTTTTTTATATTCAGTGTAGATAAGGGCAAACACTATCATTTTCTAAGCATCGGTATAATTTTTATGTCTGTGAGCAGTTTAAAAGAAACAAGTATTTAATGATGCAAGACCTAAATGACAGAGACTAAATGTTTTCATGCCTGTTTGGAAAGATCATCTTGAATATAAACAATGATAAATAGCTAAGAAAAGTCTGGTGACCCTGGCCAAATATAGATTGTCAGAACCAAAGCTGGAATTTCCATACAGCGAAATTTCCACTCTGTCAATGTATATTTGCAGTCAGTTTGAGACAAAATGTCATATTTTGGGGAAAGGAAAAGAATCTCATGAGTGTTTTGGTCAGAAATGTTGAAAGGTATTTGTGTCACTTTGGCTTTCAGTTACTCCCAGCTATCAAAATCAAAGGAGTTGTAGCTTTTTGTCCAACATTTCTTCAGAAGTTTTTGGCCACAACTACATTTCTCATGAACCCACATGTCCCAGCTCAAGGATCAGTTTCTTGATCCATGAGCCAACATCCAGCCTGTTGGCATGTGTCACCTGGTCTGAAATGGGAACACAAGGAGGGGCAAGTACTGTTGCAGCTTTAGCTCAGGAAAAACCCTTACACAATCTCCTACCTGCTGGGAATCACATTCCTCCTCTCGCTCTCCTCCTTTCCCTTAAATCTGGCTCACATCTTCCTTTTCCTCTCCCCTACCTGTCCTTGGGATAGGGTGTGCATGTGTCATTGGCAATGGTAATTATTGACTGGTATCGTGCAATTACCAAGGCATATCACCAGCCTGTCAATGAACTCACACCTTTTAAATGTACAGTTATTATTTAAAGGCATAAAATGAACCTTAAGTAAACTGTAGCTGTAGTTTTCTTTCTTTGTATCAAAGTAATTTTAGCTCCATGTAAATGAATTAATTCAGGGAAAAAACACTGAAACAAAGATTAAAATCTCTGTGTGGTATTTCACAGGTGAAACAGAAAACAAGATCAACATTTAATAGCTTTCCTGGCTGCTTGCAGCGTATTTTCTTTAACAGAAAATCACTTGGTGTGAAAGCAAAAAGGGAAAGAAAATAATGTTGTTGTTGGATTTTTCCTTTTCTTTACCTTGGTATTGAAGAAAATGAGAAGAGAAAGCTGTTTCATGTCTCTTTATGTGCTTTTCTTATAACTTAACTAGATTATTAGAAATGTTCAGTAATAACCTGTAGATGAAAGGAGCGTTAGCTCTTGGGTCTTTATTATGATTAAGGCTTGAAGTCATTTGAAAATTGTATGTGGAACATGATCTATTACATCTTATGGCAAATAGGAGCTCATATATTTAGGCTACAGCTAAAGAGTAACATCTGCCTATGTCTTGAAGAACTAATTGCTAGCAAAAGAGAAATGAATATGTTTGTGACTTTTATGGTAAACTCGGCAGTAAAGGGAATAAGGTCCTGATGTGGAAAATTGGAAAGTCAGTTGTTCTGCAGAAACAAACCATTCTTCAGTGACGAGTAATGGAAGAGATCTTTTTCTTTTTATATCCTGAGACAAAAGGCAAGCTCAGGACTATATGATTTTAAGTTGAACTTTTAAACCCATAATCGATAAGTTGGTTTCCATACTTGCTTTAGTGATACTGCCAACAGCAAAGGTGCTTTGGCAACAAACCTGCTCCTGTTGAAGTCAAAGGTAAAATTCTTTAACCTGTAGTATCCATCTTGGTACTTCTGAATTCCAGAAATGAGCCAAACCCTCAGATTTAAAAGTGGCATGTGAACTTCCTTAAATTCAGGCTTAACTTGTTACTAGGCTTTAGGTTATGCTTCCTGTAGAACCAGACTGATGCCATTTGAAAATTTCAGATCTGGATCCAGTTTTTGATTTAACACACTCTCAACACTTCAACTTTTTCAGTTCCAAGATTCTAGTTCAGGTCTTTCTATTCTCAGTTTTATAATGTTGTACATGCAATTGTTTGAAGTCTCTAAAATGATTAATGTGCATGCAACTGTATGAAAACATTCTTTGGTGTTTCTTCAATTTGTGGTTTCATACATGAGAATAAGAAGCAAAGAAGAAATATTGCCTTTTGCTTGCACTGCAGCAAGTACCACTAGTCGTGTAAATACACTGCAAAAATTACTCAGCTCTATTTGAATCACTGTTTGTGGACTTTGGCTTAGTTTTACTAAAGCAACTGTTGGAATCCTATGTCTTTAAATAAATAATTCATTTGCATGAGGGAAAAAAACCGAGTGATTTCTTCAAGTGATGTAAGTTGCTATTGGGACTATTGCTGGGAGTGTGCAGGTTTATTACCCAGAGCCTTTTCAAGAGGCTTTGATAACACAAGTGCTTATTCCTGTTCAGATTTCTCAAAAAAGGATGTTTAGGTGTAAGAAGAAATCATGGTTAACAGACAGGTAAGCAAATAATATATATCTGGAACTGAGATCCATAGATAGGAGGTTCAAAAGATGTGTATGTGCACAGTGCATTCACCAACAGATGTATAATAAACACAATCCATAGGCATTCTGGAAAATAGTGGTTTAGAAAAGACTTCAAACCCAAATGATGATTATTTTCTGCATGAGACCATTTTCTGTAAAAGTTCCTAAAGTGCAGGATACAATCCCACCATGTGGAAGGTGATGTTCTTCAGATATACAACATCACTAAGACTGATACTGAAATAATAGATGCCATTCTGGTACTCATAATGAAACCAGACTGTAGACAAATTGGAAAATGTTGTTGACTACAGAATAATTTGAATTCAAGGTCCAAACCAAAAATGTTCACTCACTGGTTAAGTTCTTTAGACCTTTGTTGCACACACTCCTTCAAGATGATGGTAGCAGCCTCTTCAGTGCTTAAGTTTTTTTTAATATACAAGTGCTGTTGATCAATTAGTCTGACATTTGTTCTTCTAGTACAGATATATGAGGATGGTCTTTCCAGCTGCTTCTTCTGCAAGAATTTTTCATTCCCCTCCTGTTCTGAACCTCAGCCTAGAAAGTCTTCATGTAATTTGTGATCTCACTTAGATGGAGGCAGAAAAGTTGTTTGACAAGTCCATTCACTCAGTGACAGTTCCCAAGGCCATGGCTTTTCCCTAACCCTGCCAATATACCCCAGAGATGGTGATTATGTGCACGTCAGAAAAGGGTCTACTGGGAGTGGAGAAGTATCATATTGTATCATATCATATCATATCATATCATATCATGTGGTATGGGTTAGAAGGTTTGAGCTAGAAGGGACCTGAAGGATCATTTCATTCCAACACCCTGCCATGGGCCTTCATTTCCAGGTTGAAGTTGGATTTTGCATTCTAGGCTAGAAAAAAAATTACTGGACTTTGTCAATAAGTACGTGTTGAGCAGGAGGTGAACGGTGTGGATGGACAAATGATTTCCCAGTCTGTACAAAAAGTGGTGCAATGCTCAGATGTATAGCATGGAGAAGGTGCAAACTTATAAGGAGGTCCTCCTAAGCAAACAGTATTCAAAGTTATAGATGAGTCTGCAAAAAAAGTAAATCACCATGGACTGACATTTTTATCTGCAGCCAGTGCAAATCCTGGACTATACCCAGGTAAGACTGCCTGGAGCCAAAGATATTTCCAAACCTCCAATACAGTCAGCGATTCCTGATCCCACTCTGCTCAAACTACTCTTTCCACAAAAGAAAGAGCAAATCAATACCTAGTTACTTTATGCATTTATGCACAATCTCTAATGTCAGACAATAGACACCCTTGTGGCAACGCATTAACATTGACATGGACTCCACTAACATATTAGTGAAGTGCTAGAGGTATTAAGGACATTCAAATTACACAAATCTGACTATAAAAAAGATCAATAGTTTTAAGGGGACTCCAAATATTAGCACAATGTAGCAAGTGGAACAGACTTTTTGGCAGAGCCTGTAGTGACAGGACATGGAGTAATGGGTTTAAAGTAAAAGAGGTTCAATTTAGATCAGATATAAGGAAGAAGTATTTTTACGATGAAGGTGGTGAGGCGCTGGCACAGGTTGTCCGGAGAGGTGGTGGGTGACCCATCCATGTAAACATTCAAAACCAGGCTGGATGAGGCTCTGAGCAACCTGATCTAATGGAAAATGTCCCTCCTCTTTGCAGGGTGGGGGAAATAGGTGACTTTTAAAAGTCCATTTCAATCCAACGTATTACTATGATAACAAGTCACGTAAGCCTCTATGTCCTTCTGCACATCTCTCCTGTGCCTAAGGGATGGATAGCTTTTTGTTCTGTGTGCTCTGTGCTCCGAGTTTAACCCACTATTGGTAGGTTATTAGTTTGAGCAACTTAGTTGGAAAATGTCATTTTAACTTTCTGTTCAATGTGTGTCATGTCTCTTCCTTAAGTTATAAATCTGGATTAAAATACTGTTGGATGCACTGTTAGGGTGCCAGTCTGGATTTACATTACTGGAAAGGAGAATAATACTCAGTGTTAAGCTACTGGGGGGGCAACAGATCTTTATTTGGTGTAAACAAAATTCTGGCAAAATATGTGAGAAATACCCCACATTCTGTGCCCACTCTCCATTTCATCCTTCCCTCCCCACCCAGAAATTCAGCTCCCTGGTTGGAAATTTCCATTTTCCCCAAGTGCCTGCCCTGCAGGGTTGCACTGGTTTGAAGCATACCTAACACAGCAATTGAGAGGTTTGTTGGGTTCACACGCACCAGAGAGAGCAATTTTACTTTCATACTTGATGTTCTCGTGCACATCTGACCAGAGCAACTGAGTGCATAGGTTGTAATCTTTCCAAAAGCAGTAGGTTGATATCAAAGACTTTGCAGTGAAGCAGGGAATTGTGGCAGTACTTCAAGGAACAGGTTTGCAATTAACTGTTAAATACAGATTGAAGGTATGCCCCGCTTGGTTGCTGCAGGCTTTCCTTGCACGCCAGCAATGACTGAATCTAAAGCACAGAGCATGGCAAGATGATAACCTGTTAGCAGGGGGAGGAAAATGGGGTAGAATTATTGAGCAGTTGATAACATGCAGGCTGCTTAATGGTTTCACAATATTGTACAAAAATAACAAATCAGCCCCTCTGAATTACAATTGTGTTGACAAAAAAAAAAATGAAAAGGGAAGGAAAATAACCAACTTGTATTGTGTACATGTGAGATTTCTTTTGAAAAGCAAAGCAAGCTACAAACTGCTCAGCCTACAAGCTCATTCAGCCATCGAAGGATATTGCAGATGACAGTGCACATAAGTTGGAAAAGAAAGCAAAAGAAAACAATACACTTAGCTGCCAAAAAAACCCAAACCCCAACCCAAGCTCTCAAAACCTGAGATTGCTTTTATATTTTGCAGTGTGGTCTGGGTCTAGTGCACTCTGTGATTCTAGTTCTAGGAGAAGGCAAATGGGCAAAATATTTTGATTCTGTTTTCTGTCCCATTCTTTAATGATTAGATTTTCCTGAGGGTCTCAGAGCCTCACAGTGTGAGCAACTATTACATCTATCTGGAAAAGAAACTTTTGGATGCATTTGCCCAGAGAGGTTTTGGAATCTCCTTCTCTGGAGAAATTAAACAGCCGTCAGGACACAATTCTGAGTAACATCTCCTGCTTGAACAGGGAATTTGAAGTAGATGATCTCCAGTGGTCCCTTCAAACCTTACCAATTCTGTGATTCTGTGTGATTAAGAATCACAGAGAAATAGGTGCTGAAATAAGAGTCGGCTGAGGGTTTGTAAAGGATCTTCATAACCAATTAGCATCAGCAGAATTTGCAAGGAATTGCTCACCATGTGTCAAGTTTTGGCACCAAGTTGTTATGTCACTTGCTTAGGCAAATATTTTTCCTGTGCAGTTCATGATTTGGCATGAACCTGAAGATCAGGACAGAAAAAATAGGAAAGTTTATAGTGAAAAGGTTTGGTGATTTCTCTACTTTCAGAACTTGGAAATAATACAGATAAAGGACAGTCATGGCTGGCCCTGCTCGCTACTTCAAGCAGGATGTTGGACTAGATCATTGCCAGTTGAATTATCTTATAACTATACAAAAAGTTCATATACGACTGTCTTGTTTTGCCACTGGCTGAGATAACGGCCTGACTGGCCTCACCTGAAAAATGAGGTAAAATCTGAACTGCATCCTTCAAAGATCAAACCCCACTGCTTTGACAATCATACCCCAGGAATTTTTCTGACATTTTTTCAGGAAACTCTGCTTTGAGGCAGGAATCACCCAAAGTTATAACTGACTGACAGGTTTTGTGTAATTTTTACTACAGTCTGCCAGTGCAGTGTTTTGCAAAGATCACGGTTTGACCTCTTATTTTCGCCTCATTTTTGTGTCTCTTCCATCCCCAAGATCTTAACCCAAGCAGTATGTGCCAATGTCAGTAAGAAGCTCCTACAGTCAACATCTCTATTCAAAACTAGCCATTTCCTGCATAACTAAATGTCAACAAATGCTATTTGGAATAAGAGCCTATGGAAAAGAAAACAAGTTGCTAAGTGAAAGACTTAGTTTAGATTGTACCTTGTACCCTTGATTTTTGTAGAAATAATTTGTGTTGTAAATGAGTTTTCAGCAAGTTTTGTTTGAAACCTTTGACTTTGTTTTATTGACATCAGAATAAGTGTTGAAGGGCATATTTGCCATTTATCCCAATATAAATTGTTTTTTTTTAGCTTTAGAGAGCTTTATTTTGTTTAATCAGAGAAGGCAACCAATTCAAGCCAGGGAGTTAATTGTAAATCGCTAACAGCTAAATTCAAGTTGAATTTGAGGGGAGGGTTTAGACTGCAGCTCTTCTGTC
This sequence comes from Eulacestoma nigropectus, assembly GCA_013397775.1. Classification (NCBI taxonomy): domain Eukaryota; kingdom Metazoa; phylum Chordata; class Aves; order Passeriformes; genus Eulacestoma; species Eulacestoma nigropectus. The sequence goes on along the minus strand of VZTE01005687.1, from coordinate 1,944,063 downwards.
TATCAGATCAGATGCCCAACTGGTCTTAAAGGTCCAAACTTCAAAACTACTTTACATCCTTGAATGGAAAAATACAAATATCCCGTGTGGAGATAAGGTCTGCTCATGAAGGAAATGATTAGCACAAAGCTTTCATTTTAATTTTGTATCAAGAAGCTCCACAGGATCAGCTCCTCTCCTGTGCGAACAGGAATAACAACCTGGCACTGGTTAGAGCAGCCCTTGGGCTATCCTGCCAAAACATGGGAAAATGAAAGAAGGAAGAAGGTGGAGAAAGAAAACCCAGGGATGGTATGGAGAGAGAACCTATGGGCTAAAAAAAGTGAAAAGAGGTATTTAATATGACATCATTGTCCTTCTCCATTTGATTGAAGTGACCGTGTTTTGGGTCATGTGCCAAAATAATTTTGCCAGGTTTTCTGTGTGCAAATGTGCATGTAGAAGTAGTTTTATGATTTAGAATAAGTTTTATTTCCTGAATTCTTTATATTTATTTCTTTTTTTTTAAACTGTTTGTTATATATGAACTGAACAGGTTGGCTTTTTGCATTGCTGGAAATTAAAAAGACCATCGAGTGACCATGGCCAAGTTATTAATTAAGTTATGTTAATCAGTTAGTTGTACTATGTTGGTTGTTAAGTGGTTCTATTACAGTTCAAAGTTAAAGTTATTGTAATTGTTTGAGCATGTTTTTACCATTGTTTAAATAATTATGAGACAATTCCCAAAGTTTTATAAAAATCCAAGTTTCCTTAAGTTGAGTCTAAGGCAGCCTTGGTAGCAGGCACCAATGGCCGTTTTCTAAATTTAGCCACCCCTGTCACCGAGCTCCATGGCAACCTGGAATATTAATGAGGTTCTTTCCCGCCTTTGGACAGGCATGACATCAGCCTGTCAGTCTCCCCCTAGAGACACGAGCCGATTGGCGGGAAGGAATTACCTCACTCTACAGCCACACCAATCGCTGTGGGCCATGGAGGAGGGACAGGGGCGGATCAGGGAGGAGCCAGCTCCCTATTTAAGGGGCTGCACACCCTCAGACCTCGCTTTTCCAGCGAATAGCAGTTGTTGGAGCCCAGTGCTAAGGCACGGCCTCAGCTAACTTTAATTATTACTCCTCAAACAACCCTTAGCACTGCCTGCCACTTGTTTTTAGTAGCCGTGCGGCTGCTAAGGCATCTGATCCCTGCCCCAGGATTGCTTTTTTCCTATTTTTTTTGTTAAGTTTTATTTTGGATCCCAAACACCTCTTGTTGTTAATAAACATCTTTTAATTCACACAACAAGAGTCTGAATTGTCTCTTTTTGACATGTTGATATTACCATCAAAAAAAAATCCAAACCAAACACAACTCCTGGTAGATTTCTGTGAAAGATATGATAGTAAATGAAATCATATTTTCTTGCTGGAAATTATTGATCTACAGCATTTTCCTTTTCAAAATGGTATCTTTCCCTCCTTAGTTAACCCTGGAGGAATCAATTCTTCACTCTTTTTACATGGGAGTAAAATCTGGCAGCGACCAACTCTTAAATCTTGGGTGAACTGCATGTATGGAGTAGTCTTATAAACACAGCCCAAGCTGTGAGCCTTAAAAATCTGTCCCTGAGCACTGCTGAAAATGCAGCTTGTCAAGCAGTCACTTGTCTAAAGGCTGGTGAACAAGAAGATGAAGTGGTTTGACTGCTGGATCCTGCAGTCTCACCTCCTGCTCAGGTGCAGCCTCAGCAGTGACGTGCCAGGAGCATTCACAACCTGGAGTAAAACCTTCATAGGGGATGCTGAGAGGCACTTGACCTTCTCCTTCCTTGTGCCAGCAGTTCCATCTTTGCTTATCAGATCACAAAAACCGGGAGATGTTTCACTAAACCTGTGTTACCTTTTCCAAAGGATCTTTTACAACCAGGGAAAATTTAGATTGGAGATTAGGAACAATTTCTTCTCTGAAGGGGTGGTCAAGAACTGGAATAGGCTGACCAAGGAAGTGTTGGAATCACCGTCCCTTGAAGTGTTCATGAAACATCAGGATGTGGTGCTTAGGGACATGGTGTAGTTGTGAACTTGGCAGTGCTGAGTTAATGATTGGATTGATGGTTATCGAGATTTTTTCCAGCCTAACCAATTCTATGATTCTCTATTTCTATGAAGCCATCATGGCCATGCAACCAACTGTTAGCAGTGTGGGCTTGGTTGAAAGCAAAGTCACCAGAAACTCTAAACTGTGGTATATGTAGCTAAATTGACATAAGACTATCAGATTAAAAACCGTATTTATCTTTTTCTCTACACACTCGCACACAGACATGCATGGCCAAAAATAATTAATGCTATGAATTTCTCTGACCAACTTTTTTAACTGTTTAACTACAAGGTTGTCCAAGGGCTAAAGCCAAGAAATTCCTGCCTAAATGCCTGTGCAACATGTCTGCATTTCATAGAGTCTGAAAAGTGTTTTGTCAACACTTAGCCTGAGATAAATGAGAGGTTGGAGTTTTAGATCATGTTCCCAATCACTTGCTAACTGCAGCCAGTCACTGAATTGTCATGTCCTGGAAATGGCTTTCACATTCTTGTGAATTAGTGTAACATGTGTCAGCATTCCTGAAGAGCCTTTCAGGCTGTTACGAGCTCTGTCCTCCTCTGAGCAGAAGTTCAGCAGATGCAATTCCACTTCTTTGGGGAACAGAGTCATCAATCATAATCATGCCCTAGTCTCTCAACAGCAGAAACAGCAAGAGAGGTAGCTTGCCTAGACTTTCCAGAAGAAAATGAGAAAATACATCTAAAGACTAGAAATAACATCACAGTACAGAGTTTGATCTCTTCTTGAATCCCATTTTTCCTCAGTTCAAAGGTACATGGATTGTCTTGGGTCATTGCAAATAGTTCTATTAAATAATGTCCTGCAAAATGTGAAGGGTGAGATGCACAAAAGCTTAAATATCGGTAGTGTTCACATCCACACGAGCCAGTCTCCTTCAGCTGCCTTTATTGTCAAGCTGAGAAAATAAAGGAAGCACTGGGGCATAATTTTTCACATCCAAAAGTACCTGCAAAAATAAACCACTTAACTCCATTGTTTGTCAATGGAGTTTGAGGAAACTGGCCCAGATGCAGAAGTCTACATCAAAGATGCCCAAGGTAGTTATATGTACCACCTTATGCAAGGAAAAAGTCCCCTCCCTTCCTGAAGTCATTCAAGTTGTTGTGTGCATCACTTGTTGTTAGAAGGTAACCTCCTATCTTGTGGAAGAAGTATGGTTAGACAGTACAGAGAGATGGAGAGGGAAAAAACTGAAGTGTTAGAGAAAGGAACTGAAATAAAGAATAAACCAGGAAAAACCTAAATTTCCAGCGTCATAATTACAGCACTCTGAGAAATAATTGGGACTCCTAATAGCTGCTTCAGACATACTGAAATGTTTTTGTCCTCAAGCAAATGATCATCAGTGCAAAATGTCATAGGTGATATTGGAAAGAGACTTTGGAACAGGACCCAGCGTATTTCTCCCAGGTGAATGTCATGAGCCCTGCACTAAGATCACGACTTTTCTTTCAGCTTGACCTCGCTGTTGCAGGAGTTTCCCAACATCAGGAGGAAGGGCAGAGTGTTTCTGTGCCAAATATCTTCTGGCCTGGATACTACAGACAAGTTTTCTAGGAGATGGAAGTAGCAACAAGCTAAATTAGGAAATGAACACTTATGACTTCCATTGCTTAGACAAGTGATGTAGCCTAAAGGTTGTGGTATAAATGCCAAGGTGACTGCTAGTCACAAAGCAGTAGTCAGCAGTGCTTCTTCCAGGGCTTTTGAGCCTGTTGATTCATGTCAGGAATGCTCTGATGATGCCTGACAGTCTGGCCTCTCCATGAGATCCAGGCAGAGGAGCAACTCCTTGTAGACTCTGAAGCTGTCTAGACACCTGCCAGCGTGGTTCCACCCTGCCTTGCCAGGAGAAAAGGAGTTCTGTGCACGCGCAGCCTTATGTGCCTGGACAACTCAAACCAAAATAAGTGATGTGAGACTGTGACTCCTCATGTTAGGGAGATTTTAGGATGGCAGTTTGGGATTTGGGAATACAGATTCCTTTCATTCTGTCTGCCTGAATGACTGAGTGGAGGTGCACACCAGTCTCCGCACTGCTGTAGGAAACTGAACAGTCTCTGATGTCACTGGGAACAAACTTATCTCAGCATTGAGTGATTTTGAAAAACCCAGGCCCCTGTAGTCAGCCAAGGAATATAGGGGGGTTTTTTGCCCACTCTTGTAGCAGAACCAACAATAAATGAGATGATCTACCAGGAAACAGCAAGATAACCCATGTTGGTTTTGAAAATGGACAGGAAATTGCACAAGAACAGCACCAATGGACTTCAATCCAAGCACTAGAGACACACATGAGTAACATACATGTTTGTGAAGCCTCAGCATCCTCTGCAACTACTCATGGGCAAAGTCTGGAGCTGTTCCTTTGGTGGAGCACCAGCTGTAATTTGCAACAGCCCTTGGAGCAGTAACAACCCTTTCTATGACATTTTAGAATCATGGAATCACTAAGGTTGGAAAAGCTCTCTAAAGTCATCAAGTCCAACCATTAACCCAGCAATGACAAATCCACCACTAAACCTTGTCTCTAAGCACAACATCTGTACAGGTTTTTTGAGCACTTCCAGGGATGATGACTTCATCACTGCCCCGAGCAGCCTATTCCAATGGCTGACCACCCTTTCAGTGAAGTAATTTTGCCTAAGATCCAATCTCTAAACCTCGTGCAACTTGAGGCTTTTTCCTCTTGTACTCCTCTTGTAGGGAGTGGGCCTTGCTGCTCTTTGAAGCGTATGTGGATTTTTTGGGAGGCAGAAAGCGAAAAAATATCTGCAGAGGGGTTTTGTAGGGGTTAGGGTGGGTGCCAGCTGTCAACAAAACCACTTAAGGTCATGTTGGCCACTTAAAAAAGACATGTTTCACCTTCACCTTAGAACAATCTCAATCCACCTTCCCAATGAATACAAGAAATCCTTATTCCAAAATCACAGTGCAATAAAGGAGTAACTTCAGGGTAAGTGCAATTTGTTGACCTCTATGTTGAAAGTTCAGTTTTATTTCTGGCACACACTAAGTTGCCTGATTTTTTTATTTCCACATATTTCTAGGTGTAGTGTAAAGCTCTGTGACTGAGAGATCCAAACCTGACGGACTGTGAACAAGACCGTGAGTGTCTGGAGAGAGAAGAAAAACTCACAGCAGCTGCAAGGAGAGAGCTGGGGTCTAAGACCTGTCTGGCTTAGATATAAAGGTAAGAAGCATGGTTTCTGAGCAAAATCAATTTTATCCAATAGAGAGAAAAACTTCAGCTCTAAAGAAATGAGGCTTAAGTTTTTAAGGTTTGGAAAGGACTTTTTAATGCACTGCTGGGTAAGCTGGGCACTTTGGCATACCTGCTTGGCAACTGAGAAGAGAAGGCTAAACCTAGACACAAGGGACATCAGAGTTTGTTACTCTCTCCATATTGTGGCTTCAGCATCTTTCATAGAATGAGAAAGAACTTTTAAAGAGCAGTAATTGAGGAAATCTGCTTCAGAGTGGGCTCCTCTCTCCACAGGTCCCTGCCAGGACCCTGCTCCAGCACAGGTTTCCCACAGGATCACAGCCTCTTTCAGGCACCCTCTTGCTCTGGTGTGGGGCTCTTCCATGGGCTGCAGGTGGATCTCTCAATCCCCGTGCCCTCCATGTGCTGCAGGGCACAGCTGCCTCTCCGTGGGCTGCACCAGGGGCTGCAAGGGAGTCCTAGCTTCAGCATCTGCAGCACCTCCTGCCCTTCCTTTTCCACGGACCTTGGTGTCTGCAGAGCTGTTCCTCTCACGTATCCTCACCTCTGGCCTCAATTATATCTGTGCCATAACTTTTTTATTTCTTTATAAATATACTATTACAGTGGCATTACCAGCATTTCTGACTGGCCCAGCCTTGGTTAGCCCAGTCTTGGATCTGTCTGGAATTGCTTCTCCTGGACATGGAGGAAACTTCCAGCAGCTTCTCACAGAATCCACCTTTGTAGCTCCCCTGCTATCAAAACCTGGCCAGGCAAACTCAATAAGGACTGGTTGTCCATTACCCCACGAAGGATTTCACTCTCTTCAGCCCAAAGAGATAAACCACGGCCTTCCCTTCTCAGCAGATTGCCTAAATCTCAATAGAACAGCAGAAGTGTCAGGCTGATATTGTTGCTACTCAGGAGGGATGTTGCTGCTCCACTTCTCTGTCAGCACTTAGCCATGCTTGAAGTGAAACATCTAGTCCCAAATTGTCATTTCCCTGAAGGCCACAATGCATGTGTGGAATTAACTATATAATTAGATTATCCACCATGATGGCCCTGGCAGGATGAAATATTTTGAGCATAAGTAAAACAGCTGTATTATGAGTTAAGAGTAAGGTAACATTTTACAGACTTTTACGCTACAACAAAGAAAGATAAGTGTGACATGAAAGTAAAAGTCTTTTATCTGTGTATGTCTTTGAAAACTCAGTCTACACAGACTCAAAGCATCTGTTAATCAGATTATGGGCCATATCCTGCTCCCAAAACAGTTAATAGCAACGCTCTCATTGATTTCCTCAGGACAGAAACATGCCCTAAAGGAGCACTCTACTTCTTCATAGGCCTACTTGTTGGAGAAACATTTGCACTATTCAGAAAGGCAAGGCAATTTCCTGGAAGCAGAAACTCCTACCTGCACTTGTAACAGCTCAGGCTATTTTAGGAACTGAAAAATTTCACCCAGCATTAGGATTACATTTTCAAAAATGTTTTCTTCATGTTTCTCATGCTGCTTTATGCCACCCGTGACGGAGGGGGAGCTGCTTTTTTGATTCACAGGAGTCACGCTCCCTGTGGATCTTTTTTTCCGCTGTCAGATCTCTTTCCCAACCTCTCATATTCATTGCTGGTCCTGAAACCCTCATTAGGTGCATAGGGGGAGGTGAAACATTTGTACCACTCTCCATAGAGATGATTTGCACTGGAAGTAGCTGTCCATATCAGACTGCAGGATCACAGCTGATGTTCATGTTGTTGTGGCATTCTGATGGTGTTAAATGCTTTTGCTGCTTTTTTTCCCACAACTATTTCTTCAAGGTCATTCTTAGTTTTAGCACTTTTGATTTAGTTCCCTTTACATTCTTTCCTATTGTATTCAAATCTTCCCCTTCCTTGTACAGCAATGAAAACGAGGCAATTGCTACCTGTATGTAAATTGCACAGTTTAAATTACTTGTAAGGTTTTGGCCATTAAGTAACAGCAGCATAACATTCATCATCTTCATGTAGAAAACCCTAAAAGTAGAGATTTGGGTATTACTTTGTAGAATATATGATTTGGGGCTCCTCCATTGCTTGGTGTTGCTGCTAAGCCATTGCAAAAGGGAATGATCTGTGTTTTAGTCCCCAGAATCTGATAACTGGATGCTTTTGAGACACCTCACTGATGTGGACGCTGAAAATCAAGAGAGATGCTGGAAAATCCTGGTCACAGTGGCTAGCTGTCTGTGACCTATTCCCTTGAGGAGTAAGTTTGTGGTGGTACAAAGAGTGCTGTGCCATCTTGGAATGTAAATTGCCTTCCAGCCTAGGGAAAAAACAGCTTAGTCAGCTGCTGTTTGAAGCACTGCCCATTCTCCTGCCCACTGTGACACAGAGGGACACCTCGCCATTCCACTTGCACTAGGATCTTTGCAGCTACAGGTTTGGACGGCCTCAAAAATATGTCAGTAGTTAATTTTAAATCTATTAATTCCCACAGCTCAACAGCAGCAAACAAGTTTTCAAGGGCTTCCTGAGTACAAAATCTGGACCAAAATCTCTAGCTATATAATTTTGTCAGCAGGAAGTACCTTTTGCAGACCTCACTGCTACTCAGATAGAAACCGCAGATTCTGCTTGTGTTGATAAACCCCCTGCATTAAAGACTTCAACCTTCAACAATTTTCAATTCCAAGCAAAAACTCTGAAAATTTTATTTCCCATGTGCTTCTCATTTTCCAGGAGAAATGCAATGTCCTCTCCTGCTGCATATCAGTGTAACTCAGCCCACAACAGTAGAGAAAATTTTTGGCAGCTCATTTTCCAGAATTTTTGTTGCTTTACACTGTCTGGAAACAACTTCTTCCCTTGCATCTGTCCTGGAACTGCATCTCCATTTAGTCCTCTACAGTGTTAATTCACAATCATGCAGAAGCTTTTAACAAGCTACCTTCAGTCTGCTCTGTTTTCACACCAGCAGCTCATTTTTATTTCCACTTGTGTTTGGAGTCTCTGCACTAACATAAATGGGAACCACAATGGGTTTCTAATGAAATTGAGCTATCTTCTGTTGCTGTCTCCTACAGATCCTGGCCCAAGTATAGTTTTTTTTTATTATATTTTTATAGTGCCTCTATTCCCCTACTGCTTAAACACATGAGGACTTTTTGGGATTGCATTAAGCTGTTTGACTTATATATGCAACATAAAAATTCCATATATGTTTTATGAAGCCCTGCCACAGAATGGGATCTGGGCAGTTGACTTCCCTAAAATATTATGAAACACTAAGTTTTTGATTTGAATTCTACTGTTTCTAAACCTGAAGACTTCTCATTGTCCCATCCAGTCATGACCCAAAGTCAGTCCTTGCTTGACAAAGCAGAGGGAGCATCCCCAGTGTTGATGCGGTGCAAGATGAATAAGGGTAAATGGGGTTTACCTAGGATTTAGGAAACAGTTTATTCACTTCCCACTGTCTGGCCTACAATAGCAGTGGGATGAGCATGTTCCCTTTCATCAACTAAGTAGACAAGTCAAACTTCACTGCTGTGCAGTGCTTAGACCACTTCTAAACGTGTGCTTGGTTCCTCCTGAGGCACAATTCAAGCTTTCATTTCCCTGAGAAAGGTATTAATCATAGAATCATAGAAGCCCAGAATGGTTTGTGTTGGAAGGGACCTTAAAGATCTTGTTCCTACCCCCGTGCTGTGGGCAGGGACACCTTCCACTAGACCAGGCATCTCAAAATCCCATTCCAGTGATGCTCCAGGTATGGAGCAGCCACAGTTCCTTTGGAAAACCTGTTCCAGTGCCTCACCACCCTCACAATAAAGATTTTCTTCCTAGTATCTAATCTAAATCTCTCCTTTATCTCTGTAGAGTGCTCTGTACTCTCCCTATAAACATGTCTAAAAAATGATCTGCCATTCTTTTAAGAAAGTCTGAAGGAAAACTCCCACTTGAATGATTAAGAGCTCAGTTGTATGGAAGAGACCTACGTCTCAGTTCCTGTGCTGGAGACTGTTTTCTGCATATTGTCTGCTGACTGTTCCATAGGCAATATGCACTGGCTTCTAGGCTGCTTTCTGATCACAGGCAACCTGTGTAATTACTGCGCTCTTAAATCATATCCTTATGTTGTTGCTCAGTGAATCTTATGGGCTTTTGTTGGGGTTTTGCTTGTTTGTTTGATTTTTTTTTCTGCAGGTCCTGTTTCTAAAAAAAGATACATCAGGATCTCCCCATCACTCAGTGCACCAGCAATTAGCCCTTGGGTTTCCAAGTAAAGTCCTTTCTTCCATGATGTGTGTATGGATACACAGGTGGGAACAGTGAATCTGGTCTCCTGTGTTCAGGATAAGTGGTCTGACAAGAGTCTACTCTGTGGGAGGCAAATGAGGGGTTTCCTTCCTGTTCTCTTTCCAATGCTTTTTCTTACTTTCCTTTTAGTGTGCAGGCTGGGAATCTTCAAAACATGAGGGTATCTCTTCATAAACATAAGCAAAAGGTTTGTGTCTCACCCTAGCAGTTGCAGTCTGAAATGCTGCACAGCCAGTGTCTCAGTACATCTAGTACATTTGTACATCTAGATCTTGCAAAATATTTTTAATAATGATTTGGCTTGTAGAAATGGTATAAAACTGCCTTCTTAAGCCTCTGACTAGCTTTTGAAACCTTAAAGTTCTTCTTTCACAGGATTTTTCAATGCTTCGTCTTAGGGTGGTGCTAAATCTGATTTTTTTTTTCAGTAGCTCCATTGCTAAACTTAATAAAAGGAGTGGAAATTTTTCTTTCTTTCCTGTGGATAACTGAAAGGTTTGGATTCCTTTAATGAATGCATGAATGTACCTACAAACAGAAATGTCCAAGGGAGGAACAAGAGAAGGTGATTTATTGGAGTAGCAGGCTTTATATTTAATGGATTTTTTTTTTATTATTGATGTACTTTCAGAAATCTGCCCTTCTGAGACTCCTTCCATTGTCAGTCAAGCAAGACTTTTCCCAGGGGTACTTCTGAGATGCTTTTCGCTTTGCATGTTTCAAGTCACATCTTTGCAGCCTGAGGGTGCCTCTCCCGCCCATAACCCTAGCTGCGCTTGAGCTGGGCTGTAGGGAGGGTTAAAGGGGCCACATTGTCATCTGTAGGCATCTGACACCCTAAAAAACCACAACTTTTCCTATTTTCTCATGCAACCTGTTGAGCAGAGAGGATGGCAATGTGGATTTTCATCTTTCCTCTGCTTGCTCAGGCATATGCATTTTTCCTTACTTCTGCAAATAAAAGGGTTAAATTAAATAACAGCCCCAGAGAGGAATCAGGGATGTAATTCTGATGACTTTTGTGGTCAGCTGTGCACTGGCACTGGGAGGGAGTTGGCTCTGGAGCTGAGTTTTTTTGGGTGTTCTCACATTTGGGTTGTGATATGAGTTGAGGTAGATGCGGATGTTAATGTTGCTATAACTGGTGATAATGGTTTTGAGTGATTTAGTTGATAAGAAATGGGTGTCTTTGAGTAACCTTAGAACAAGCTCTGGGTTAGGTTTCTTTAATATTATATTTGCTGTTATCTCTGATGCAATTCTGTTAAAGAAATACAGATTTGTATGCCCAGAACAGCAAATTCACATACAGTGATTTCATGATAGGATTTGAACTAATTGGTCTCTGGCTTGTCTGGATGCTGGTTGGCAAATACAGTCCAAAATTTTATCTCTTGGTCTGGTGTAGAAACACATTTATCTCAATAGAAGCTGGAAGGGCATATTTGGCCTGAAAAGTTTAATAGCTTGTTTTATTGCGTTGATATTGCTTTCGTTATTTGCATTGCTCTAAATGTAGAAAAGTCCACCTTGGGATCACAGACTTCTTGCTTTATATATCGTAGTTGGGGTTTGTATTCTCTCACTTTGGTTGCCTAAAGGTAAGGCACCAAAGCTCACTTCATAGTTTATGAAGAGAGGTAAGTCTGCAGCTTCAGAAGAAAATTGGTGCTGCCTATTTTAGGAAAAGATAAATTGTCCTGCTGATGTCCCACTTCTTTTCTCTGGTGGACCAGAGGATTTAAATCATCTCAGTGAGAAGGCTGCTGCTGAGCTAACTTCTCAATTTCCTATGCAGTCCAGGGAGAACACAATTTTTTTTGGCATGATTCATCCATCTCTTTGGGAGACATGTTTCAGACTAGCTCAGGTGGAGGCACTGGCTTTAGACTCTGACATTCTTAACTTTTTTTCAGTTGAAGATAGGAGAACTCAGCTTGATCTTCTATGTAAATACAAACAAAGATGACAAAGATGCACCTAATCTGAGAACTTAGACAATGCATTATTAGCCCAAGTGAGGATCATCTGCCAGAACAGCCTGAACACATGCTGAAAAATATAATTCAGTCTTTTGGTTACTAAGATCAATTGGTCTGCTACATTTTTATTATGTCAAAACCTTTCTGGGAAAACAATAGAAGTGAATTTTTGCAAATTAATGTTGAAGTGGTAATAATAAAATTAGTGTCTTAGTACTACACAGAAATTAATTTTAAGGCAAGTACATTAAATATATCACATATTTTTATTGTCAGAACACCTTCTAATCATAAATCCAGCTTCCATCTGGAGTACCTGGTAAAACCAGGAACAGATTCCTTTCTGGTGAGATTGGCTGGTAAGACCTGGGGTTAATATCAGCAGTCAAAATTAAATATATCTTATTTTTGTACAAGAACTGGGTTTTTAAACTTCTCTTCCGTTTTACCAATTAAAAAACAATGTGGAGTTTCTTTGTTTGTTTGTTTTTGTGTTTTTGTTTTATTATTGTTTTATTTTCTGTGTGTGTGAGAAAACTTTTTAACTGCAAAATTATATTTCCTCCAAGCTAAACTTTTCTTATATGGAAACCCCTGTACAAGCTCTTTGACATCTCTCTACCTGGAATATATCTGCTCCTGACTGTACAGGATACTTTTTGACTCAAAAGCTTGTATTTCAACAACTCTGATAGAATTTTTGCAGCACCAGACCCTTTTTCTGATCAAGGGGATCATTTACACAGTTTTAGGGCAGCATATCAGCTCCAGTAATAGTGCTGGGTTTTTGGAACAAATCCAACACTTTTCTCCAAGTACTTGAACATGCTCTCACGTCTCTTTTTGTTTCCTGTAATTTTGCTTGTAGATGGGGCCTCTTCCCTCCCTTTTGAATGCAGGAATGAAAGGATTTCTCCCCTATGCAAATGAACAGGAAAACTTCCTTCAGAGTAATATGTGTAAATATGACTAGTCCATTTGCATCTATACAGCCATATAGCCAAATTATATATTTTTTTTAACCCTAATGTGATGACTAAAACAGCTTTCTATTTGTTTTCTCAAGTAGTTGTAATTTACGTCCTTCAGCTATAACAACCACTCATCACCCTTTAGGCTGGTAATAGAAAAGGGTGTTGCTTTGCTGTGTACAAGTAGAACTATGAAACTATTGCCTTAAAAAAGCACACAGAAGCAAAACCTGTAACATACCTTTCAACAGTCTTGTTGTTTGACCCAGATCAGTAAACACAAATTAAGGATTTTATCTTACAACAAGGAAATTGCATAAATATACAATGACAATGGTCAACTGAGGTTAGACCCCTTATGGTCTTCTCTTATTTTCATATCTCTACGTTGTTTTTCCTCTAGACATATGTTCATGGGAAGATTTTAGTAAATCTGTGCTTTGACAGAAGTCCCCAGAATAATCTGTCAATAGAAAAATTAGTCTCATGCTACTTTCAAAAAGATAAGAGTGTTACCTCACTTCAGAATTGGAGATATCAAAGTATGGAAATGTCAAGTGACTTATCAGGTTGCCTAACAGGAATTTTATAGATTTGTGAAGGATTTTGGAAGACTAGACTTTTATGTCAGCTCTTTGTCCTTGGAGATTTAAGCTGATCTTTTGGGTTACTAAAACTCATATTTGAATGGCACAGTTCTCTGTATCTATTTAAAATCTGCAGAACACAAAGCCAATATGTAAAGCATGATCTTGGCCTTATGAAGACAACAAAGCAAACACGTGTCAATTAATATCCAAGGCCATGTGCACGATATTAAACAGTGTCACTGCGGCTATAACTGGGATAAGAATGACATTATAGAGACATCAATCAATAATAATATTTGACTTTGGGGGGGGGAATTGCACAGGGGAGCTGTGGCATCCTGACCACAGGAGACCCATGTCTGTTAATGCTGGGGAAATTTTCAGAGCAGAGAACTTCACAGAACAATTTAACTACAGTTAAAGAGAATTACAAAGAAGTGAAGCCAGTTGTCACTGACACAATCTTGGCCTTCTTGAATTCAACAGATATTTTACTAATGGTTTCACAGTAGGGAAAAAGTTCACCTCCAGGATATTTTGGGAAATATGGTCTGGAAGAAAGAAATCAAAGAAAGAATATGGAAACAGGAAGGAGACAAGCCAAATGAGAGCCTAAGTGGAGACCTGTAGGGAAGTGAATACCCCATCCTTGGTTTAGACAATAAAGCAATTTCTCATACTCATAGTTGGAAAGAGGAGCTTTTGGAGTGCCAGCAGCACTCAAATTCCTTAAACCATCAGGGCAATAAAAAAAGACTTCAAATTCTTTATTCCTCATATCTTCATTATTTTTAAGGGGACTGAAAAGGGGATTTATTCATCACTCTGATGCTTGGATCTGGCAATCATGCTGCAGGGCTTGGGCACAGAATTTGCATTGCAGATGCCTGTTCTCATGGGAAACCTGCTGGGTACTGAACTCATTTCAGACATCCTCATAGCCTTTGATAATTCATCCAGCATGGCCAGAAACACCACTGGATTCTTTATATACCTTCCCTAAGTTTGTGTGTCCTTCAGGATCTTTGTCTCATGTAATTTTTGTGAGCTCTACTTTTAACTGGACAACTTGAAAACTTGATATCACAGGTTTGGCCAGAACACGTAAAGCCTAAGGTTTTCCCGTGTAATACTCACCCTGGTCAGGTTTTAATTCTATACTTTCATATATGAAAGGCAAATCAGGCAAATTTTCTTCATCTCCCTATGTCTCCTCCTGATTTATGAGAGTTGTTGTGGTCACCCCCTGCACCATAAGGTTCTCTGCCTCTCCCTATAGCAGCTCTGGGTCACACAAAACACCCTGTTCATGGGATTATTTTGTCCGGTTTTTAATATTTTTTTAAATTGATTATTATTGTATTTTCACTTTTACCTATTTATTTTCACTGGATATCCCTTGTCTTTGTGGTAGAAATAACCAGATTATCAGCTCTTTTCAGCTTATAAGGTTTACTCCAAAGCCTGTTTAAGTCAATAGTTTCTTTCCTCTGACATCAATAAGCTCTGGATGAGGCCCAAAATGAACACGAGTTAACTCAGTTTGATATGATGGGTATTAACTATACTGATTGCTACTGGAAACAAATTTATGAGCCTCTCACTCTAGGAGCCAACCACAATAATTTTAATTATACAAAAGGAAGTATTTATTGTGTTGAAACATTCCAAATACTTCCATTTCTTTTAAGCTACTTCAAAAGTGGGCAGAACTACAAAGTATTACTGAAAACTCAGGATGGGGTGGAGGGGTATTTCCCTTCCTCTGAAATTCCTCCCCCATATATGCATACTGCTAAACCATCCCTAGCAGGGATTACTTTTATCTCCAGCTCATGAAGAAATTTCTGAAGAGTTGTTTAGCTTTTGTCCTTGGAATACGCCACGTTGTAAAAATGGGCTTGTGAATCTCTTTCTTGGGAAGTGAGCTCGAGCAGCTCCTGCCATGTGCTTTCCCTCTCCTTCCTTTGCCAGTACCAAAGTTCCTGTTGTGTAGGAGACATGCACCACTGCTCAAGCATTTCAAAGCGAGCACCCCGCTGAAGATCATCAAGCTGCTGAAGATGTACACAAATCTGCTAAATTGCATATCCTGCATATCAGGTGAGTAGCTACGGCGAATTTATCCTTCATCTGTGTGTAGCTATGCCAGTACTCTGTACTGAAAATTCGTGTCTTCTGGCAATCTAAACAGCTTAGTGTCAATAACCATACAGGTTTGGTTTGAAGGACTGTGTTTCAACACATAAGAGAGATGAAGAGGGATAATTTTCCTCATTTAGCCAAACTGAGTCTTTCTGTCAGTACTAAGAGCAGCTGTGGTCCTGTGTTCGAACAGAGGTTCAGGTTACTCATACTCAGTTTTGGAAATGGCTGACAAACCCTCCAACAGACCACGGAGTGTGTAATCTGCAAACCTCTGCCTTAGTTGCCTTCCTGCTTGTTGGTGCTTCGGTTTAGGCTGTGAGCCTGGTTAGGGATTGCATTTTCATTCAGGAACTGTTTCTACTTGCCATGGTTGGACTCCAGTCTCAGTTGGACCTCTGAATGTTTCTCTTCCTTTTTGTCTCACTTGTTACTCTCTCAACAATGCATGTGAAGCAGGAAGGAGTAGGTTTTTCTCCTCTCTACCTGCCTCTCTTTGCGTGCATTTATATGGATAGGATAACTTCTCTCAAGATGTTTGGCTCAACATCTCTCAGCACACCACCGAAACAGTTTCTATGCCATGGATTTCAGAAATTCCCATTAAGTGGGGAAAAAAAAAAATTAAAATAATTTAAAAATCAATAAATCTACCCAACTTCTGTGAAGAGAATTCTACTCCTTTGTAGTTACACAGACCCAGAACAGTGCAGTCTCGTTATCTTTCATCTGCTGATTTCAAAGGATTTGATAGAATTTAAGCAAAGGAGCATTGCTGTGTTCTGGGAGACAGGCAAGTCTGGGGATGGAGGGATTATCCCAGTCTCTTCCCTATAACCTTGTGCTGTGGGACTGCCTGACCTCTTCTCGTTGGCAGAAGGAACAACCCCTGTACAAGGTGAGAACAGCACATTCTCCACTGTTTTTCACTTCTGAATGAAGCCTAAGTCTAGGGCAGAGACAGCCATGTGATGGTAAAGGCACCTGTAAGAGGTTAAAGCAGTGGTGGGAAACCTGGAAGAAGCAGCTACAAGCTTGAGATATAACGGCGGCACTGTAAGGCTGGTAAATGCTCTCTCTCTCTTTCCTTCTGTGAAGCTAGAGGAGAGGCATCCACATGGGCTTGTGTGGAGGAAAACAGGCTGCTCTGAGGGAGTGCAGGAACATGCTGCTGCAGCTCTGGAGACAGATATTTAACATACATAAGCAGAGAAGAGCCCTGTGACTTCTTAAGGTAACACAGGAAGAGGGGAAAACACATCTCAAGCACCTTGACTCTTATGGTACTGCTAGATGTGGCCTCTCTCCTGCCAAAACAAACCGAGTACTCTGACCTCTTAAATATATTCTGCTATAAAGATAATATTTTCCACAGATAAGAGTGCCATATACATTATATATGAAGCTAGACCATCAATAGTCTATTCATGCTTTGCTTCCTCTTCGCTATGTGAGACAACTCTAAGAAAACACTCTTGATGTAAATGAAAATTAAAGGAGATATAAGGAGAGGAACCACATAACACAAGCACAGAGATACTGGTTCAGGGAAAAGTTTTAACCCTGAGAAGCAGCTGGTGCCTCACTTTCCATCAGAAAAACACTCCCACTTACAGGCTTTTCAGTTTTAGCCTTTGGGTTGTAACGAAGCTCTCTGCTGTTATCTTGTTTTGCCAAATGCCTGTACTGTAATAGAAGGAAAGATCCACACCAATGGGGATGGAGTGCAAGTATGGACTGAGTGGGGATGTTTTGTATAAGGAAAATAAATATAAACATTCTCAGAAGGGAAATATAGATAAGGGAATACATATTTTATGGAGGCCAAGCAGGTGAGCTGAGCTAGACTCAGGAGAGGGACTTTGCTCTTTCCTGTCTCATGCTCAGCTCCTGCATGTGGGATGCCAAAAGGAGGAGGATGCAGCCCTAACTTTCCCTGGAAATTCTCTTGAAGGTGGAATGAACAACTCTGCAAGCACAGGGGAAATTTTCATTTCCAACCAGATGTTTGGGTATCAGATCTGTATATAAACCTATATATAAATAGTATCTTATCTGACCCAAGAAATCCTGCCAGACCTGGGGTCTCCATTGCTCCCAGGACTCTTATTAACAGGAGTCTAAATATAAGAATTCCACAGAAATATTAAATGCCATAACAGAATTTTTAAGTAATATTTCCTGAAATAAATCAGGCAAATATTTTTGATAGACATTTAATTTTATTCTTAAACTATCAAAGCCTGATTTATTTTTCCAACTCTAATTAGGGTCCAAGTGTTAAAAATAAATAAAGTGGTATATTGGAACCTAAATCTAGAACTGTAATCCAAGTAAATCCCATTTAGCTGAGCCTCAACCACATCATGCACAGATCAGAGTGTAGGAGCACATTGCAGGATCTTTCTGTGGCACGGAGGCTGATGAAGGTGGTGTGGCTCACATCCATGTTGTAGAAATCTCACCCTTCAAAACAGGCTAATTGCATCTAAATTCATAACTGGGATTGGTCCCTGGTCTGTGCTGTGTCCTAGACTATGTCTGGTAATTCTTGAGGAAAATGCTACATGGCCCCAGGCCTAAGCAGTGACCTCCTAACAATGTAGTGGTATCCCTGTGCTATCGATACAGGCTTCCAGGACTCAACCCATAGGTAAACTCGACTGAAATACAGGTTTGGGATTCAGTCTGGGGTGGACACACCAGTGTGTAAGTGTTTTGATGTAGATAACTAAATATTGAGGTGGTAGGTATTGATAACTGGATAACTGAACGGAGTCAGTGGAGGAATTCAGTTAACAAAATGTTGGTGTCTAAGGACTTAGACATGCTTAGCAGGTCATATGGCATGCTTGGGACCTTTAATTTGTGTCTCAGTATCCTAGGGCTTCTCTAATGCAGCAAATGTCAGTGTGGGAGCAGATAAACCCAACATATCTCTGGACTGTGATGACAGACTAGATTCCCTGCACATGTCATATGAAAATTTGTCTGTGTGTGTCTTGCTCTTGAACTGAAACCTTTCCTACAGGCTGCTTCTCTTTGAAAGGCTCTAACCTGAGAGCTCCATTCCCTCTGGGGCCCTCCTCCTCCTAAGAAGAGAAACAAAGAGCCTACTGTTCAGGATGCACACTTTTGGAAGAGCAGGCGCATGGTCTTCACACCTTCTTGTGATAATCTTCCACTCAATATGTGTGTGTGGGGGAGAACCCAAAACAAAGCAAAACAAACAAACAAACAAACAAAATATCAAGATGTCTTGAATCAGGACAAAGTACCTACTGGTTTTAGCCAGATCTGTAGAAAATATCATTCCCTGCAGCACAGACTCAACCTGCACCTCTGCCCTGGCTTGCAGGCAGTGTAGCATGGTGATGGCAAGGAGTGAGAAGCTGAGTAGCAAAGGAGTTGCAAAGGTGTAAAATGCAGGGAGACAGTGCTAAGGTGCCTTGGTTTGCTGCCGGCTCATTTTGTGCACTGTGGCATCCCGCAGGATTCCTACCCTTAACGTGGCAGTGGAGCAAGGACACTCTTTGTGACATCCTCACACAAGCTCTGATGGGGTACAACAACTGTACAAGGTGACAACAGAAGCAGGAAGCGAGGAAGACAGTTTAAGCAACCCCTCGTTGTTGTGGATGTGCTTTAACCCAATGGCTGTTTGGATAAAACATTTTCATTCCAAAATGTTTCAAAACATTCATATGTTTTGGCAATACCAGTTTTTAATGTGTGCCACTCTCTGTTTCTGGAAACCTGCTTCCCTTCTGTGCCAGGGCTTCTCCTTATAGCCTGATTTAAAGCCTGTATCTGAATTTCTCAGGTCAGCAGGCAAATAGAAATGGTAGCAATGTTAAGCAGCCTAATACCTGAGCTTCCTCTGTCCCAGTGACTGCAGCAGAGCAAATGGAAATTCCCCCTTCCTATTGGGATCTGCAGTGCAGCAAATACTGTTGGGTGAGGTTAGAAACAATAGGGCATCCTCCAGAATTCTGAAATACACTGCACCACCAGCGTTACCCAAGATTGTCCAGAGGAAATGAAGAGATTCTCTTCAAGTTTGTTTAGTGTCAGTATAACCAGTAAAACAACAGGATTTGCATGGAATTTTATGCCATGTATCTGCTCATTTTGTAGTAAAACAGTCATTATTTCACATGGCTGGTGGAGTTTTTAAGTTCCTGCATAGGAAGAACCAGTTTCTGCTGTTCATCCATAATGCCTCGTACAGGGATTTGGGTGAAGGAGTTTCCCAGGTTTCCTGGAGCCCTTAAACAGACAGAAGGTTGTGACATTAACCGTGACAGAATATTTTGGGTTCTTCTGTTGTTTGGGATATGTTCTATCACACTATTGAATTCCTCATCTAGAGATATGTAGGTTAATATTTGTATTTAGAGCTGATAGAGAAAAAAAGAGGAGGCATATTTTCTTTTTTATTTTTTATTTATGTGTGTTAGAAGTGAGAAAAGTGCTTAATTCAAAATGGTACATATCTTAAGGACTGGAAATTTTATCTGGAAAAATAAATCAATTATTTTGCGGGGAGAGAGGGAGAAGTCTTAGGAATGATATCAACATTCTTTATTTGAAATGTTTCAGTGCAGTTTCTGCGTGGCTGGGTAGAGGCTGTCTCTGGTCTCATTGCTAGAGCAGTGTCTGTCGGTAACACAGATTAATGGGGGGAAATCCTACATGCGTGGTAGTACCAGGGCTAAGTAAGAGCATCAGTAGGAAAGATAACCTCCAAACAAATCTACCCCATATCCCACACAACAGATTTATCCCAGCTCCCTTCACCCATCAAACACAAACCATAAACTCACCTTTAGTGCAAGTAAAAGTGAGGCTTTGCAGTTGGCCCTGAAGGTCAACAGACCCAGGCTAACTCAGGGAAAGAGATCAGACAACATTAAAAGCAAAGAAAAAGTTGGCTTTACTTGCAACAATGCTTTACTTCTTAACAAACACAGCCCTGCTCTTGCATGGAGACCCTTGCAGGCAGATTGCAGAAATAGAGGCCTAAATTAATATTTCAAATGAGCCAGACCCTTTCATTTTAATAGAGCCTCATTTTAATTAACTTATTTCGACAAGAATAAATAATTCCTGAATAGTATTGTAAATTCCCTCCCTCACATACATTTCAAAACTGTCAAGATATATAGGGGAAATATTCATTAGATGCTTCAGGAAGTAGCTTTTACACCATGACCTTATTCCAATTTCTACTCTCTCTTTCCTTCGGTGTTTGAAAATTTCAAATCCCAGTGACGGTCAATTTCAGGTGTTTATTTCTAAGGAGTGACAGCTTTGAACCGTGTGGAGGAAACTGAAAGAGAAAGATGAAAAAAAAAACAACAGCAAAAAACAAAGAAAAGAAAGAAAACCTTTTGCTTAAATTAGGTCAGGAACCTCTTGGCACTGTCCACATTCTTCTCCAGCACCTTGGCTTTTTGCTTCATGTCTGAAAGGGAACAGAAAGAGCAGATAATCATCCAACCCTGGTGCACTTTCACAATTTCTGTATAAAATTTCACTTAATGCAATTGTGGCGCCAGGGCTGGGCGTATGATGGTACCATTCAGAATATGTTTATATAACATGACTGCATGCCACTGCGATCCTTTAAATTCTTTTCTAAGAGCTTTACTCACTCCAGGTTCACTCATCCAAAACCCTTTATAATCTCAAATATCTTTGTTACTTTCTCCTTTGAGCAGCAGTGCTGGAGACAGGGGGGAAGGGGAAGGGCAGAAAGAAGAGGGGAAATATGCAACTGGTGCAGGCAGTGGGAAGAGTTTTCTCTTTTCCCCTATTCCTGGGGGATAAAAAAATTCTGATTTAATGTAAATTCGCTAGGATACAACAGCCTTTGTGGTGGCTCTAAAAGAATATAAAGGGGGGATTTGAGCTGCCTTGAGAAATTCTTAAAAGTAGTTGCTGGGTTTGTACTGTTACTGTGTAGATATTTGGGGATTTGGGAATTTTAGGAAGGTTTGGGACTTCTGCATACAAGAGTGGAGCAGCCAAGGGTGGCACAGAGAGCACAATGGAGTGGAGGCTTTTCATGGCTCCATGCAAGTGGTATCTGCCTATCTCCTTCTATTCACTGCTAACACATCCCCTCCAGCCTCTCCTCGTTTCTTCTGCAGCACCACTTTGCCTGTGCCTGTGCTTAGGGGAAACACCTGGACTCATATTGTCACATATTCTCCTTTCAAACTCTTCCTGATAATGTGCTTTTTCATGATGCAGTGAGAATAAAAACACCCCTCATGGCAGGGAGGCTGCTCACCTCCCAGGGTGTCAGACAGAGTGACATGACATCGTTGCTTCTTTATTTTCCCTTTCTTTCTCCATTCTTACTCTGTTCTTTGTCCATCTGGCATCTCATACTACCTTTAACAGTGATATCAGTGGGGCTATAACATTGTATTATGGCTTGAACAGTAAAGACATGTCAAGTAGATTTTTTTTAGGGAAAAGAGTTCCTCATAAAGAATTTTTTTTTTTTATAAACATGCTCTTCCAAGCCTGTTGATAGGAAGTTTAATTGCATATTCCAGCTTTTGACTCAGCTTGGATAACTTTTTCACTGTTTGCTTTAAAACAATATTATTGCCAGACATGGAAATAAGTGTGTCTGTTTCCAGCAAGAACAATGACAGTCTTTCATTTGGATGGGGCATTGCTCTGTCATTTTAACCTGGGCTTGGGGATTAAGGCTTGCAGTTTCTCATCAAATGTCAAAAAGTACATTAGGCAAGTGAAATATATTGCACCGTGGGCTATGTTACTTATTTGTATAAACAGTTCTTATAACAAGAGCAGTGCTGTATAAATAGGCGTTTTGTAGGGTATGTTACTGTTCTACATTCTCAAAAAATTTCATTTCTGAATGAAAAAACACTTCCAACAGGCAGGTGGGAATGTGCCATTGTATAATCATGGCACAGAAAAATAGTAAACTCCCTCAGGATATTATTTCAGAATGGTAATGCTTATTTCCATGGAGTTCTGCTTCTAGGCAAAGGCAAGGACACCAATACAGTTCCTTACTTTGCAAGACTCTCCTGCTCTTAATTCAGCATGCTGAGACTCAGTTTACCTATAAAAGCAACCTGCATCCTCTTGAGGACTGATAAATATAAGGACCATAGAATTTTTTGGGTTGCGAGGAATCATAAAGACCCTCTTGTTCCAATCCCCTGCCATGGTCAGAGACACTTTCCAATATCCCAGGTTGTTCCAGGCCCCATCCAGCCTGGCCTTGGACACTTGCAGGGATGGGGCGGCCACAGTGTCTCTGGGCAACCTGTGCCAGGGCCTCACCACCCTCACAGGGAAGAATTTATTCCTAACATCTAATCTATACCCACCCTTTTTTAAGCTTAAAGCCATTCCCCCTTGTTCTAGCAAGAGCAAGATAGCTGCATTGACAAAGAGGAGAAAAGCATGAGTGCTGGTTATTGTTGTACCAAGGTTTTATCCCACTTTATTTATCATTTATGCAGGGATCCCATGGTATGACTCCTAGAATCCAGCACCTGGCTGTGAGAATACAAAGCTTCTTACAACCAGGTCACACCAGTATTTTCAGGGCAAATAACTACAGAAGCTGCATATATCAGGAAGACACCAACATTTAAAGATGATTTATCTTTTTCTGGTAGCAGGCAAAAAGCTCCAAGCATTAACTTTTGCTCAGTCTATCCTAAGGAACGCATTAACTGCATCACAGGGCCTTTCCCCACTCCCCTCCCAGCTCTCCAGTCCCAGGGCACCATGTGCTGATCCAAGACACACTTCATCTTAAAGCCATGTTTTGGGTGAATTTATAGTATGAGAGCTCTTTTCTAGCTGATACTTACTTCACAGTGGGGCAGGGATGGTCACACAGAGGTATTTCCATCAGGAGGACGGTTCCTATCCACTGCCACAGAAAATGTGGCATATTCAATCTGCTTAAGAGCTGGTCTAGATTAACAGCTTGGTATGGAGTAATGGAATTGCTGTTGGATGTTACAGGAGACTTCTGTTTTTGTGTTTGTCATGGGTGTCGATCAGGACTTTGCGAAGAAAATAAAAACTTTACTCAGAAAGAATAAATTTCCATATGTTTTTAACTCATAATTTGAATTTTTCTTCCCCTCAGACTGTGTACTCAGAAATGTTGAAAAGAAAAAAGAAAATTCCCCATATTCTAGCTGAACAGGACTTTTTCAGTTTTAAAGTTTTACTAATGAAAATTAAGCCAAATAGAAAGAAAACAGACAATTTTAATTTGAAAAGCATCAAGATAACAATGTATTTGTTGGCTATTTGTTGTTTGGTTGTGGTTTTTTTGTTGTTTGGGAGTGTAGCAGTTTTTCTGGAGTCTGAAAACAACATTGTTGGATGTGGAACTATCATTTACACAACTCGATTTACTGAGTCGTGGCATATTGGAACCAACTGGGAATCCTCCTTTGAATATCTGATTATCTGGATGTACTGTGAACACACTGAAAATAATATGAACTTTAAATGCATGCCCTAATTCTTATCATAGTGGTGCAGGAAAAGAAAATTTATTTCCATGCTGTTTTCTTCATGGCCTTTTTGCTCGCAAGTAAACACATCCAGTGATCATTCTGTGGATGTGTATGTTTTAATAGGCATTTTAATAAAGTAATGTAGAATATGTTTACTGCCATTCATTAAGAGTTTGATATCAAAATGTCTTACAACCTGTCTAAATTCATAATAACTGCATACTTGTGAATATTTCAGCTTTGCCTACAACCACCTTGGAGGTTTATCACATTATGCATAGAAAAATATTGTGGGAAAGCACAATAAATATAATCTCAGCAGCTATTCCCTTCAAAGACTTTCAGTTTTATGCATCTTGAATTCTAAATAGGTTTATTGCCAATTATACATGATGATGAAGCAGTAACACAGAGTATATGCCATATTTAAGGGACTCACACCAGCAGATGCTCTTGTAAATGTATTTTGCTTCAAACCAAGAAATCAGTATTGTGAAATCCCCCCAAAAGCTTGCCGCTGCACTTTCTCAACTCAAAACTTGTAAGCATTCTTGCTCTTTGATGGATGGCTTCTTATAAACTCTGGCCAAAAGCTACCGTGACACAAAGATGTTTGTTTACGCCCAGTTTTTCCATCTTGCAGTAGCGCTGGAGGTGTGCATGAAGCTCAGGACCAACTGTGATAACATCCTGTATCCAGACAAAATTTGCAGTCTTAGAAAACACAGACAAAAGGGCTGGAGGGACTTTGGGAGGGTCATCTGGTGCAACTCGTCGTTGCCTGTCCTGCTGATAAGTGCAGGAGGGAACAAATTACATTTTCACCTATCTTTTTTTTACACTACAAGATAAATGATAGCTCCAAACATCCGTGGCAGGGAGGTTGGAACTAGATGATCTTTAATGTCCCTTCCTATCCTTACCATTCCTACATTCTATGATTCTATATTGTATTTCTTCCCTTTCCAACCTTCAGCAAGCCCCTGTTTTGCTGTCTTTCCTCCAGCACTGTGCCATTTATGATGTTGTTTCTCCAAACACTTGCCTGTCTCATCTCGTTTCCAAACCAATTTCCTCAATACTGAAAACTGCATTTAAATTAGGCCAAGCAGAACCAAAGGGCTGCTTCATGGGTTTCATTTACACATACAGTACAGAAAACAAAGGAAGTACATTAGACTTAAATTTACGCATCTGGAAGGGTCACAGAGAACTTAAGGTCTTGGTCCTGCATCCCACTAACTGGGATGACCTGTGGGATCTTGACAAGGCCAGGCTGGATGGAGCCCTGAGCAAACTGGTCTAG
This sequence comes from Eulacestoma nigropectus, assembly GCA_013397775.1. Lineage (NCBI taxonomy): Eukaryota > Metazoa > Chordata > Aves > Passeriformes > Eulacestoma > Eulacestoma nigropectus. Next base: position 1,918,904 of record VZTE01005687.1, on the reverse strand, counting down.
GGGAAGCTGTCCCTGCCCGCAGTAGGAGGATTGGAACTGGATGATCTTTAAGGTTCTTTCCCACCTAAACCATTCTATGATTCTGTGATCTTTGGTTTGGTTAGCTTCAGGTGTGTACCTCAATACTGCTGCAGGTTTGAAAAGTTAAAGGCTTTCCCAGCCTCATGCCAAAGTAAAGCTGTGACAAGGATCCAGCACTGCCTAGTCTGAATTCAGTGCCTTAACCACAAAACCACATTTTTTTTTTCTTTCTTTCTGTGAAAGAAAAGATTTCAGGCCTTTCAGAAACAGAAAATAATAACCACCTGTCTGTAACAGAAAGCTCACCTTGTTTTATCATAGTGATTTCACAGTTTGGTTTCTTTGTTCTCAGATCTGGCAAGACAGAAACTAGCTCCCTGAGGTCTGTGATAATTTCAAATGTGATATTCCATTAGAGTCTCCCTTTGTGATTTGTCCCAGGGATCTCAATGTCCATGTTTACAAGAACTCCAAAGGATTAAATGATTTTGATTAGCTAGTGGTAAAACTTCCACTTGACTCCTCTCTACCTGTGGCTGAGCAGTCAATTTGCAGAGTGCAAGCCCTCCACTGCTGTTGAGTCTCTCAATTTATCCAGATTTCCTTTAAAAAAAAATCACTTCCTCTCACAAGACTTGGAAAACATAAGTCTAGACCTGTGAGACCATATCCTTTCCGTGCCACTCAGTGAATCTTAGAGAAATTTTGGTACTGAAAAACACATGTGCCCCTACCTAAACATCTCTTTTGCCAAGTATAGACAGGGATAAGGCAAAATGTTCTAAAATCTGGAGTAAGAAGTATGTGCTGTTACATCTGAAATGTGAGCAGAATTTTACATGGAAATATCAGCCCAAAGGTATGATTTTTTGTTCGTCTGTTATTCAGCCCTTTTGCCCCTATGTTTCACTGTGTGAACTTTACTTACCGGGGTCTACCTCCATTTGTGTGCATTAGCACATCTACAGTTCAGACACCTAACATCAAAAAAAAAACAATAATGAAAATTCGTTGCACATCTGAGAATGTGTTTCCCATTCAGGAAAATACATGGAAATGCCTTTAAGCCTATCCATATTAAGGACAGCATGTAAGCAAATAACTTTAATCTTGTACTAAGTATGTGCTTAAATAAATGAAGATGCCTTTCCAGCCTATATTTTTCACTTTGCCTATAAGCGCATCAGAACTTCTATAAGCTTCACTTATTGGGATAGGAAGGATCTTATTGTTACAAGCCTGAAGTAGGAGGTCTAATAAAATTTCCTAATCTGATGAGCCACACAAAAAGAACCAGAACAAACATAATTTTTTATCTCTACTGGGGGGAAAATACAGATGATGTGGCTTGAAGTTTGCTCCCCTATCTTTTATTAGGCTGTAACTTATACAAATTATATCAAACACTGCAATAAAATGAAAGTGGATTTATTTGTAGGCACAGATTTTCTTAAAAAGTTGTAATTTTTTTAAAATCCTGTGGGAAATAGAAGCTGTACATAAAATTACACTAGATTTAGAAGGAAAGCAAATAAAATACAGATGATTCTATTATAATGTTTTAAAATATGTATTTATCGTGTGTTGTCGTTTTCCTTTCTGAAAGTACATTGTTGTGGTTATTCCAATAAAAATAGCAGTTTGTGTACACTCTAGCAGCAGCAAATTGAATATCCCCATAGTGAGGTAATATGAGGTAAAGCAATACAGAAAAGGTTTTAAAAAATTCTAAATGAAAAGGGAAAAGATGATTTTGGAAACAGCCCAAGCTTTATGTTTCAGGCGTCAGACATTCTCTCATTGAGGAATGGGAAGGAGGAAGTTTACCTAGCAGGAATCACTCAGCTCTGACTCATCTTGCCAAAGTTTAGGTGTCTAGGTATCTAAAAATGAGGTGTCTAGTCATGGCTAATTATCTGTGTTCCTTCTGTAGTCAATGAAGAGAGATAAGCACCTCTGGAAGGTGATTCAGTCTACCTATCTCAGGACATTTATCTTGGGATAGGACGAATTTCCTTCTCTTTCACTGCCTATTTCTGTCTGTTCATCACAGAGGGAGCTTAGGTGGTTACCTTAGATTAGATGCCTGACTTGTAGATAACTACATTTAAGTGAGATGATTCTCTCCATAAGTAATTGCTGTTATTGTTGATAGCTGGGATAATTTCCACTGATATCAAGATGTGATGTTTATCTGTACACTGTGTGTGATTTAACCAACAAACTTTTCCATATGGTAATAGTGCTTTCCAGAAATGGAAATTCATGCCTGAATTTGTACTTGCCCAGGTCATCCCTTCCTGTGGCTGTGAACAATAACCTGGGCTTCCCATCTTAACCTGTTGTGTACCAGTGGAATGAGCAATTCCCACAATCCAACCAAGAAATAGATGCATTTAAGTGAGGAGGGATATAACTGATTTACATATCTCTAAACCTAGCAGCACTTAGGTTCTGCCCATTGTTCAATATGGAATTAAGTCTTCAGAATAATTAGAAAATCCAATTTTCTGCTAAACTTCTCAGTGACCTCAGATTAAAAATGCAACAACGCTCAAAGAGTAACACAGACCTGGGTTCAGTTTGGCAGCTGTATCACTCTCTGGGATTCTTCTCATATGGTGGAAGAAGAGGAGGCCACGTGAAGAAGTCTCTTTCCACCTTCCCAGTTCTTTAACAGAGAAGATACTGCTCTGAAGCCCTACCAACCATCCCTTTAACATAATCTACGGCACCAAATCTTTGCCCTCAATGTCACAGTGGTTAAAAAAAAGGCCTCTTGGGAAAATAATAAATAGTAAAAAAACTCAACTGTTACACAATTTTTATTATTTCAGACATTGAGTTAAAAAACCCCACCTGCTGATCCAGGTAGAGGTGCTACCGGAGGCTGAATGAGCTGAATGCTAATGCAAATTTGGCTGGTCCAATGTAGAGACAACTAATTCTGACCACATTAGGTGCAAGCCAAAGAGCAAAGGCTGCCCAGAAATAATGTTTTTTTTAAAATTTTGGAACAGGAATAGGAACAGAATTTTTCAAACAAAAAAAGTTTATTTTAGTTATTAAAGCCTATAGAGAATTCAACAAAATTTTCATTTTTCACTCTGCAGAACAATTTAGCAAAACTGCAACTAGACATGTTTGGTTAATACATGTCAAAACTCAAAATGTGAAGGAAAAAAAAATGTTCTAAAGTTTTACTGTCCACTATGACATTTCTCGCAAATTGTCCAGTTTGGATAAGGAGCATCTTAGGCCTCCTCAGCTGCTCTAACACACAGAACCAAAATATTAGGGCTTGCTATTTAGTGTCTTCAACTGCCAGGTTAATGGCAAGTCAAGAGTAGCTCAAACATCCAAGAAATTTCTGAACTCACTTCTGGTCTTCGTAGTCCAGAGCTTAAATCCTTGTGCCAAGGAGGAACCCGTGTTTGAAGGGATGATTCAGTCTTCAGTTGTGTCCTGCAACTGGGCATCTTACAGCTCATTGAATTACTGACTGATATTGTCAATGGATGTAAGAAAAGTTTTAAAGAAACAGATGAATTTAAGTGAGGGAAAAAGGGTTAAATACATCTTCTCTCTTTCTGATGCACAAGCCCCTTGGCTGGACAAAGCTCCATTGTGCCTCAGAGCTTGTTTTTTTTGTTGTTGCTTTTGTTCCCCAGCCATACTGGTTGGTCTAACAAAAACTATATCTTCTCTGCTGAGCTTATCTTTCTATATAAAACTGTAGACATGTTAGAGGGGTCTGTCTGAAAATAATTTGTTTTAGTCGTGACTTATAAGAAATAAATTGGTAAGTTCTCAACCCACTTCCTCCTGAGTAATGCTTGGGTATTGATTCTGTCATGGACCTGACTTTGTTTTCTGCAGAATGACAAAGAAATTTAGTAGCTCAGGGATGGTTCCCATCTTTGTCATGCTTTTTAAAGAGCATAGTTAAATATTCTGTTGAAGTGAGTTTGGGTGTGTGAGTATATGTCTTTCACTCATAAGCAGTTTAAGTTATACAGAGTTAAACAACCTATTACTGCAAATTCTTTGGGGCAGGGATAGTCTTTCTGCTCCAAGTTTAATGGCTTGGAGCAATAAGCTTGTGGCTCATAGCAACTGCTGAAAAACAAAAGGTAAATAAGGGTGTTTAGAGCTCAATCACAGGCCTTTGCTCTACTTGGCAGTTGTTAATTTGGGTGACTCCCATGTACTTTGGTGTTACTGCAGGCCACATTGTCACCTAGGTACATATTGCAGAACTGGCCCAGAAAAAAGAGACAGTGCTACTTATCATTGCTTTCTGTGACCAAAAGAAAAGATAAAAAAAAATCATCCTACAGGGTTATTATTCTGGCCTTTCTTTGATCATTGACTTCACTTAATTTAAAATTAAAGAGAGATCAGAAAGAATAAATGCATATTAAATTAATAGCACCTATTCAAAGACTTGCATATTGCAGATAACAAAGTAATGTTCACAGAAAAGATAAAGATACAAAATAGGATGGAATTTCCCCTACTTGTTATCATTTTCAGAAGTCCGTATTCGTGCTCATTTAATCATTACCATAATCTGTAGAGAAAAATGGCCATGACAATCTGTATCTCACTATACACACAAACACATGTATATTAGCTGGAAAGGAAACACATGACCTGGTTCTTTTCTCCCTTATCTAGGCATTATGTATACAAGATTGTTTGTCCAGGGTGTGGATGACCCAAATGCCATTTTTTCTTTACGCATAGGGTCTTCAGACTTCCATCATCTTTTGTCCACAGGCATTGCCAAATCAACAGGTTATATCAGAACTGAAAAAAAGCAATGGATTTTTTGCTGTGGAGAATAGAGTTGGGGATTCATGCTAGGAGGACTCTATGATTCTCTATGTCTGTGGCTCAAGTGTCATGACATTTGAATAAAAGGAAACAGTCTTGAGTTTCGGTTCACAGTTCAGTATTATTTATTCTTTTACAAGTTATGGGGTGAGCAAACTCTATGGTGTTAAAACTAGAATCCAATTTCCCCTCTTTTATTTAATGTTGTTACTGCTATGTTGCAGAGTGTCACTGAAACCTTCTTTGTTATGATCACAGAATCACAGAATCACATTGGATGATGTGAGTGGTGTGACCAACTCAGCGAGCAATCTGGTGTGCCTGGGCAGCCCTGTAGATCTAATCCACACTTTGGATTCAGAGTGGCTTGAGCTTCTTTGGTATTCCAAGCCCTAAATCATCCGTTTAAAACTGACTTTCACCCCTTGAAATAATGTCATTTTGAGGTGTCATGTTAGACATATTGATGGAGACTTTGCTCTTGAAATAAATGAGACCAGGATCAGGATGTGGTTGTTTTGCCAGGAGAGATTTTGAAGAAGGGTCTCTCTCAAAGGTAGATGGAGGTTCTGCACAGTTTCATACTGTACAAGCCCCTTTGATTAAGCTCTTTTCATTTTCAAATTACTTAATTACCATTCCTCTTGCTTTCAAATCAAAACGTGCAACAGCTTATCTCAGTCATATGAGAAGGCTGGTAAAGAGGGCGATATCACCAGGAAATTAAAAAATAAAATAATGATAATGCCAGTTGGCCTCAAGAAGAGAATGAAAATTGACTCTAACTAATGTTATGTATTAATTACACTTACTGTTATTTAACGGCCCCGTTATGTTACACTGAGCAGTGCTCAGTAACCCTGGTGTAAAAGGCTGTCTTGTCCACAGTTAAAGGTTCTCTCTTACACGCTACTGTTTTAAAGAAGGAAATTTCATTTATTCATTATAATCATTGTTATATTTCTGTTCCTTGAAAGTAATTTATCTTTTTTAAACAACTTAAAAATTCACTTGTATGGGTCAGATTTTAGGCAGAGGTAATTTTCAGATCAATCTAGAGTACGCACGTGCCAGAATGGGAAGCCAGTAGGAAACTAAAGGCAGATTGATCCTCGTTTCACCAATCCAAAAAAATCCCAAATTGAATTAAAAATAAGTATAGACTTTTCATAAGCATTGCAAAGTAATTTTGTTCAAAAGGCTGTTAAAAGTTTCTCAGTAGGTGTTGGGGATTTACAGTACTTTAACATTGATATTTTTGAACACTTTGGAGTGTCTAACTATTTCAGTGGAAAAAGCAGTCAGTTGTACCAAAACGTTCAATGGTGCCACCTACAGTTTGCCAAATTTTGATTCAATTGAAAAAAAAAAGGATTGTGATTAGTGAGACAGAAATCCCACAACAGAATCATGGAATGATTTGGGTTGGAAGGGAACTTAAAGACCATTTCATTCCAACCCCACTGCCATGGGCAGAGACACTTTCCACTATCCCAGGTTGCTCCAAGCCCCACCCAACTTGGCCTTGGATGCTTGCAGGGATGGGGCAGCCACAGCTTCTCTGGGCAACCTGTGCCAGGGCCTCACCACCCTCACCGGGAAGAATTTCTTCCTGATATGTGGTCTAAACCTGCCCTCTGTCAACTTAAAACCTTTCCCCCTTGTCCTATCACTGCATTAGTAGAGCACTACATTTCGATATTTTCTATGGAAGTGTTCTTTTCAGAGAGCTCATTTTTATCCTACAAGTTCAGCATATTTATTAAAGACAGCATATGGAAGAAATCTTTCATGCTTAAAAGAAATCTAGAATGCTTCATATCAGAATGAGAGGGAAACATTCTGAAGTCCCTCGTTTAAAAAAAAAAAAAAAAACAACCTTTTCCTTTGATTTAAAATAAATAATTTAATTTTTATTTTATACCCTGAAAAAAACCCACAAAACCAACCAAACAACAACAGCACCAAACCCCCACCAACTCCCACAATTTTTTGTTTAAATAGTTTTTTACATTTTTCAGAAAATTAGTTTTACAGGTAACCCTACTGACAAGAAACTGTGCCTAAATTTATACTAAGGCATGTGTGTTCTGTGGAATGGCTGAGGTTTCCCATTATTCTCACAAATAGTGGCGTGGTAGGGATCCACCATGCTCTGTGAACACAGCTCTTATCTACTTAAGTAAGATCAGTTCAACCTTATTCAGTTCAACAACTCAAGCAATTTTGTCACTTACTTGATAAAAACTCTTTCTTTCTTAGCTTTTCTTCTCTAGTGAAACTTCACTGTAGAGCTTAAAAAAATCGATCAGCTCTTCTGTTACACCATTGTCCAGAATGGAATTTTTGCTGTGGGATAGGTGGTTCAAAAAGCAAATGGTTCAAAAAGCGAATAGTTAAAAAAGTAAAAAGTCAAAAAGTAAATAGTTAAGGTCTATAAAACAATCCAAACCATGCTGGTAGTCAGGAAGGTTGATTTTAGTTGCTAAATTACTTTTAACTATTTCCTCCAATATCTAGAACTTCTCCCTAATTACTTATTTCCACAAAGACTCTCTTTTACAAGGTTGATCATGCAGATTTATGTTGAAAGAGCACTAGAGATCAGACTCTGGCCCATGGCTGGCATGAGCATCACTTACCACTGCTTGTCTCCTGAGTGTACAGCACTTTGTGTACATATTGAAAACTTACAAGTCCAGAGCAAATCTATATCCTGTTCAGGCTAGCCTTAAAAATCAATAGAGTTGGCAAAGTTTCTCTGTCTGTGATCTCCCAATACTGCAATTATAAAGTCACAATGGATGTAATTGCTCTATAAAACTTACACATACCATGAAAGTACATAATCACTGAGAATAACGTTGACAAGGTATACTTTGTACACTACTGGGTTGTTTTTTTTTTTTTTCCTCGGGACAGGAAGGCTCCACTTAGGGTGTGTTGTGGCAGGAGGTCTGGATGTTTTTTTCTTCCTGGAATGATGAAGTGCAAACAGTTCTCTCTTTCAGACCTAGAGGTTACAGGTGTGCCACCACGTTATCCATATCATTGCAGCATTCTTCACTACTATCATCATGCCTGTAAAATAAACTGGGCTCTTGCTCATGATTGAGTCTATACCCTGTTAAAAAATTACTGTCATCTCCTGATTTATGGACTTGCTTTGCAAAGTTCTGAGCTTAGTCCGGATTGACGTGGCCTCTGAGTCGTTTCAGCTCTTCCACACCACAATAATATGATGCTCATTGTTTCAAGAGATCCTGGACTTTTGTCCAGTCCAAGAACTGTGATTAGGGCAGAGCCACCTCTAAGTTCAGTCAGTGATGAACCTTAAATGGCTCTGGAATTCAGGCTGAGGCAAAACTTTTGAGTTTCAGGAGTGCTTTTTAAAATCATCAGAGCTTGTGGTTCTTAAATGCCCATCTCAACATATTTTTATATCTTCTTTGAAAATATCTTTCTTTTTCCATCTGCAGAAAGAAAAGGCAGAATATTCAGCAAGCTTTGAGTATTTACAGAGCTTGGCTACGTAAAAATCATTTATGCCTAAGTTTGCTTCAAACACTTCATATTTTAATTTATTATTTTCACAGACAGGTTTATTTCTTGCTAATGCTGTATCACAGTTGGGGTTTTTTTGCATGTTACTTAAATTTTTACTTTTTGAAGCATTCATTCCACAGCAAAAATTCAACCCTGGACAACATTGTAACATAATTTGTCAGAGCTACAAAATCTGTCTTAAAAAAGACATGGCAAATAATTTGCAACAAATGTACAAAGAATTGGGAGAAGCTGCCGCTGGTCTTTTAACAGACCAGATCGGCCACTGCCAAAGCTGACTTTCTGATCATGTACAGAAATCAGTCCTTCTGACTCAAGAATTCTTGAACTTCTTCATGATGCAGATAATGTCTTCACATGAAAAGAATCTCACAAACACTTTGAATATCCAAAAATTTGTCTCTGTACTTGTTTTAATCACATCAGGCTCTCAGTGGAAATGAAAAAATACTTTTAGAGGGAAAATTCTGTGACCCAACTCAGATGGCTGCTTTTCAATGATCTGAATCATGCACACGCTTCTTTCTCCCTCTCTTGATATTAGAGAGCTCCAAGTGATCAGCTCACTTAGGTGGCTTTTGCACCCCTTCAGAGTCACATAGATCCCTATTGTGACAAGTTGCATTAGGGGAGAGTGATTTTATGTGTATATTGTATCTTCTTATGATCTGGTCATGGGGAATGAGGACAAAGGATCAGGCCTGCTTGACTCTTGGCTGCAAAATTGGGTGCAACAGCACATAGTGGGATCCTGCATTGGGAGGAACCCCATCAGAAAGGGCGCTCCCCATGTAAAGCTTGATGGATGGCCTCTTCTTCTCTGTCAAAGGATTAACACACCACATGACTGCCTAAAACATGGTCAGACAAGTCTCTTCTGTGATGTGTTGGCTATGTGTTTCCATCTTGTAACTTTACACATGGGTTCTCACACAAATAAAGAGAATAAAACTTCTTTAAGAGAAGGGGAGGCTTGATAAAACCCTCTGCCTAAAGGATGGCATGGAAAGATGAACCCAGACTCTTGCCAAGTGTATACTAAAATAGGTCCAGAGGCAGTGCTGACATTGCAAGACAGGACCTTTAACACAGGGACTATGTTTACTATGGAAGTGGCTAAGAGCTGGAAGTCTGCCTGGAGAGGCTATGGGATCTTCTTAAATTCTTAGGGATTTAAAAAGCTTTTATGGGCAAGGCTCTGAGCACCTTGGTCTACTGTGGAAGCAAGAGATTGTACTGGAGATCTCCAGAGGTCACTTGAAGCTTGACTGATGCTGAAGTTCTATGATTTTAGGTAGAGGAGTGTGGCAGACATGGCAGCATCCATGTAATGCAACGTCTTGTTCCTAGAGCGCTGTTCTGGGGAGAAAACCACAATGTCCAGTGCTGCCAGGGATAGGAAGAAAGTATGGTCAGATCCCAATGGTAAAGAGAGATAAAAAGGTCCACAGCATGTCCACATCCCTTACTTTAACCTTAAAATCTAGAGCTACTCTCTGGATCATGAAACTCTCCTTGATCTCTGCTCCATGTTTGAGTCAGCTTTGTAGAAAGATTTACAAATGTGGCCTTTTAAGCCTGATTTTGTAAGGACATGAGGACTCTGTGATCCTTCACTGCGTATCTGTGAGATGCCCACAGTAACCTGTGAAACTTTTGGCAAATTTCGTCTCATTAGATGAGCTTTGAGAAAGAGTTAAATTTTCAAAGGAAATGAATTCTTAGGCAATTTTTGCCTTCTGAAGAGAGATATCTGAATAGATAAAAGAGAACTAACTAATGCAGCTATTTGAGGAGTTCTGCAAATGAGAATCCACTTTTTATCAGTTTCTGTATCTATGTATCTATCTATCTCAAACGTGTATACTCGCTTTATTATGAATACTCTTATGCTCAGTACATGCCCAGAATAGCAATATATGCATTTCACCTGGTTCCCTTCTCTGGTTGCATTCCACATTTAAGGATTAGGATCTTAAATACATACATAGGAAAGTGTGAGTCAATGACTACGTTAAAACCATAGTTACAGAGAAGATTAAAAGTGTTCTCTTTCTATCAGCTCCTTATACCTTCTAACCCTGGTGTGCATGCTTTTATATCAGAATCAGTTTCAGTGAAGTGTTCCAGCTTCAGATTTGTCAATATTGTACTGTATCTGTATCAAAATTCATTTTACTTCACATTTCTGGTTCTTTTTTTCTGAGATTGGCTCAGTCAAAACTCCTCTATCATAACTGGTGTAGGAACATTGCAAACATTACATTAATTTATTGTATTAATGTATAGTTAAAAAGACGTTAATAATACTATAACTTTAATTAAAAGAGCTGTGTGGTAAAAATATGGGGATGTAAGTGATCTGTCAATGTCTACTATTGATTATATAAAACTGTAGTCACACAACTCAGATCTCAAACTCTGTATCATCAAAATATTAATACCTTTGTGATTGAATTTAAGAATGATGTAAAAGCTGGACTCTGAAACACAAAGATTTTACATAATCCATAAATATTTCTTAAGACTAAGAGAGTTACACTGGAATGACCTCAGATGAATTTCTGAACTCCAGAATTCCTCCTATAAGCCATATGAGAGTGTGTGTAGAGTTTCTATTTCTTTTTTTTTTTTTTTACGTGTGAGTAATTAATCATTTTTGAAGCGTATCAAGAGGAGCAGAGCGTCAGCCATTTTCACTTGTAAAATCTGGGCTAAATATCATTGTGAAAAATACTCTCAAGCTTCAGGACAATTCAGGGGGCCTCAGTAAACTTATCACTGTTGAAATTCCATAGACAACATCAGGCAAGAGTCAGATGAAGTGATGATAATAGTTCTTGTTGGGTGTTAATGTGTTCGGGTGAAACCTTCACCCTGGCCTGGCTTCTTGAAACACTTTTGACTCATTTGTTCCATTAAGGAGTCTTAGAAACACCAATACAGTTGTGTGATGGTGTTGAGAAAGAGACGTAAGGCAAGATTTTCTCCACAGGATTTCTTTCCACAGGGGCATGGTGGAAAGCTGACGTGGTATCTGAAAAGTGTGTTTTTGAAAGAAGGCGTAAGGCTGACAGGACAGGAAAGGGTGGCCAGGAACGAGGGAAAATTCAGGTCTTCAGTAGGAGCCATCTGAAGAGCTCTGCCACTGCCCAAGTCTAGTTTCACCAGAAAGAGGGGAGTGGTAAAGGGCAGCAAGGGTGGGAAGTTGCTTTAACGTTAGTGGAGTAACACATTTCCCATGTTTTTGCTGGCATTTGGCCCTCAGCAACTTTCCTGCCTGGTTGTCTGAGTCACAGCAATTCAGTCTCTGTCCGGAACAACTCCAGCCAGTTCAGTCCCGATTGACCAAATGTCAATGATTTCCTTTTTTATTTTGGAGTGCTTGTTTTGGTTACCTCTATTCATGGAGGAAGTCTGGATCTGATAGCTTTCCTGTTTCATTTCCTACCTGTGTTTTATGAGTGATCATCTTTCCTTGTTCTCAAGCAGCAAGTCTCCATGCAGCTTCCCTTCTGGAATGATTTTTGCCATTCTTTTGAATTCCCAGAAGAGATGCTGAACAGTGAGGGAAAGACTTTTCTGGTAGGTTTGAAGTGCAGCTACGGCTGGGAGCACAGTCTCTGTCAAAAAAAGAAATGAAGAGAAAAAGAAAAAGAAATAAGTGTGTGAAAACAATCACGAAAGATATTATGTTGGATACAGCTTAGATTTGTCCTTGAATGAGTAGAACATGTTTTGATAATATCCATCTAACTCTTGCTTATACGCATTGAATTTTCTCTCTGCAGTAACATTGGAATAGAAAAAGCAGCTGTGAAACAGATAAGATTTGTATCATTTTTAAGAGAAAAAGTGAAAAGTAGTGTTTGCAAACAAATATTTTATGTTCATGTTCAAGATTATTTTGGAGTTTTGGTTTGGGTTCAGATGAACCTTTCATAAAGATTTTTGAAATTTATTTCTTAGTTTTAATCAACTGGAGAGCAGAGAGTTGTTTTACACTCATAAGATGGCGGAAGGCAGCTTGTTTGCCGAGAATAAATCCAATTGTACTCTCACTCAAATATAAATCCATTGATTTTAGCCGTCTTACTAAAGGTTCACACTGCTGCACAGAAGATGAAAATTAGATTCTCAATGCACTGACAAGTTTTTGTCATGAAGAATCATGTCACGAATACTTTCTCCTGTGTGTTGAACAAGTTCATGTTTGCGGAGCTCACTCTGCACCCACTTCATCGAATCCCTGCTGCCTTATGCTGCTTTTTAATATCTAGTTACTTCTAAGTGATAGCTTAACGTAGGATTTGGAATACTAAATTCATATTTGTGTCCACTAATGGAAATCATAATTTTTAGGATCAAAGAATGTCTTGGCTTGGAAGACGCCTTAAAGATCATCTCTTTCCAACCCCCCTGCCACAGACAGGGACACCTTCCACTAGACCAGGTTGCACAGAAACCCACTAAGCGAAACCTTGAACACCTCCAGGGATGGGGAGTGTCACTTTGTCCTAGTTCCAACCAGTTGCGAGGAAGGGAGGCTCTTGTGGGTTGGAGGGATGGTGGACGGAGTGGTTGGGTATTGTCAGGGGTGACCACTCGCTTGTTTCTTGTACACTCTATTATTAATATTGTTGCTGTCACTGCTCTTTTTCTTATCTCACTGCTGTTTCCAGATTTTTTTTTTATCTCAAACAATGATCTTTACGTTTTGTGCCTCCAATTCTCCTCCCTGTCCCAGTACAGGTGGAGGGGGAAGGTGAGGGGGGAGTGAGCAAGCAGAATGTGGTTTGGTGTGTTTCAGTGGGAACACTAAATTGGGGAATACCATTCCTAAACCACAACACATTCCAATTATATTTTTAGCAACAGCTGTGGTACATGAAGAATAATTGATGAATATTTCCCATACAAAGAGATGTTATGATACTTCTCAATTCTTTCTCCCAGCGTGCTTTCTTCTTACAGATAAATACGTTTCAGATACTCTACTAATTGAAGTCATTATTAATAACTCAGAAAATTTTTCTTCCAATCTACTAAGATATTTTTGAGTTAATGATACCAGAAAGAGACATTCTTTCCATGTATTTATTCCTTTTGCATTGAATCAGAGAGTTCATTTCATATTTCATAGCTGTAATAGCCATTGATTTCCTTCTGGAATGCATAAGACGTTCCTTTTATCACCAATGGGAGTCATATATTCACATTAAGTTGAGAACAGGCCCTGATTCATGACCATTTTTCTTCAAGTATAGCTATAATATCAGAAATATACCAGATGCTTTTTATTTTTTTTTTAAATATATATTTCATTGGAAATCCTGCACAGACTTAATTACCGTTTTTCAGAGCTGCTTGAAAATCTCTTCAGGGACCCTTTCCATTGTATTTCTCATGTCAAGGTACAACCTTTTTTTTGACCAGCTATATTATTTCTTAGCTAACCTTCCCATTTTGTCAATTCTTTTCTTGGACACCAAAATTTTTTCCTTAGCAATACTTCATTCTACATTCACACCTGAACATCTAAGTCTCATTCCAAAAACGATATAAAACAGTGGAAAAACCTGTACTTACCCTAGCTGACTAGGGATCGGACCTAAGATAGATCTCACGTCAAAATTCGAAGAATTTTGTTTTAGTACGGATGTTCCATCTTTTCTGAGAATGAAGCAAACGGAAACCCTACATCTAGATATTTATTTATTTTTGTCTGTCTTGTTGATTTTCTTAGTTGTTGAGTCAGTTTTTCCATTGCTACAGTTTCCCTACACTTCATCAAATTCAGTCCAATTCAGCAATGCATTTGAAACTGTTTCATATATTCACACTACCAACTATATTGGGAATGTTTGGCTACAAGCAGCAAAATGCTAAAACATGAGCATAATTTCCTACAGTCTTTGACCTAGGCCAGTAAGATCACCATTAATTTCCAGAGGGTAATTCATTTATGTAAAATTTACAGCATTATACTGGTTTTATTCCACTGTTTCTATTTTGTTCCAATTCCTTTTAATTTTATTTTCTTCTTTTACCTGGTTTGCATCTATCAACTTACCAGCATGTGATAATTACAGTTGCTTAGTAATATACTGCAGTAGATGTCAAAAAAACCTTATCTTTTTTAAATGCTTATCTGGGGTACAGACAATAATCTGGAGCTTGGGAGGTGGAGGGTATAAGGGAGAATGAAGGACTTGTTTTGCTCTCCTCATTTTTGCATTCAGTCAACATACAGAGGCCTCAGATAACAGTCCACTAAAGCTGAATTCTGTTTCATGGGCACTCACAGTCCAAAAAGTTTAGAGTTTAATTGGAGAGTACATATAAATTTTACCATGAAAAGTTGAAATGGTGGTGTTTGAAGAGGCTTCTCCATGTTCACAAAGGAGTACAGCTAAGGATACAGTCTAGTTCTTCAGAGAGCTGGCCTGGCGGTCTTCTAAGGTTGATCATGTGCACACCAAGAGAACAGAAGGTGTTCAGTCCATATTTGAACTTAAAAAGTTGTGTCTTGAAAGGAAACGTCAGAAAAACTGGTATATCAGCACAAATCTCTGGATGTCTCCACCTGATTTCATTAAAAAGAAAGTAATAAAGAAATGTTTATTCACGAATATCTACATATACACATAAATATATATATATATGTATAAGCTATTTGTTTCCAGCTAAAGTGATAAATATGCATCTTCTCTGTTTCCTATTTCAGTACATTTACTGACATTTTTTCTGATTCTTCTCCATTGATTTTAACTGGTTCTTTTCACATTTTCATTTCCATTATTGCTTTTCAGAGAAAGAGGGTGGTAGGCTACAAATGTGGAAGCATTCTGTAAATGAACTACATAATCTGCGAATAAATTGCAGTTTCTTCAGAAACAGTAAATGAATCCTCTATAAAGACGTACATGAGAGTTCCTATTTTCAGAACCTGGATATTTTATAAACTCGTAAATGCAGCAGAAGAGCAAGTCAGAACAGAGTTGCAACAATTTGCTAAATCATTTTACCACAATTTTTTTTTCTTTTAATTATAGGAATAAAAGCCTATGGTGACTATTATCCTTATAAAAGAACCCTTTTCTCTCCTGCCCTTTTTTCTTCCTCAGTACAAATTCTTACATTTTTTTCTTCTGAGGATTTTTCCAGGCTGTCAATGTTTCCCCCAAAAGTACATGGCAAGTGGCAAAATGCATTAGAGCTATTACTTTCTTCAGTGACTTAAATTCCCAAACACTGAACTTTTAAGAGTTTCATGTCCTTTGGGTTATGCAAAGCTTGGCCTGTGTCAGAATAGGAGACAAGCTAATAGCACTGTGTTTACCTACTTCTATAACTTCGATTAATCACCCAAAGAGCCCAAATGATAGGCAGCTCTAAACATTACTAAAAGCTACTGATTGGCACCCTTTGTTTTGGTTGAGGGCACCAGAAGGAAATGGAGATTTGTTTTTGTAATTCATTTAAAGATATAGAAAGAATCAGTTCAACATTTTTCAATCACTGGTGATTTATGAGGCTGTATTAAATAATTCATTATAGAGGTAAGATGTTTTCACATAGACCCCTTCAGTGTCATGGGAGCAAGTGGTCAAAACAGTTCTGAAGGTGCCATTTTAGCCAAGTGTTTTCAGAATAGCACAGGATGTGTCTAGAAAATGTACTGGTGGTGATAATTTTACGTGTAAACACATACACATAACACAAAGTGCAACATCATTTCCTATGTGTGAGAGCACACATGAAATCATGTATAAATCTACTTTCATGTTGAGTTTAAGGAGATCAGTGCACGGTGAAGCTCCACTGAACTCTCCATTTGGTCCCACAGTCATCTCTGTGCATTCAAGTCTGATGAAAGCATGGCACATCCTGCCTGAATATGACCATAATGGTCCAATAAAAGTAAAAGTGATTGAGAGCTGTAGCTTTAGGATGTCAACAAAAACCTATTTCAGGTTCTGCTCCACTAAGTCCAACAGTTCACCCAAGGCAGATGAAACCCTTCTGAAGCTAACAAGTGTTTGGATGGGATATGTGATTGCAAACATGCCTTTAGTCTTTGTTTGCATTTATAGGCTCTACATGCTTGATCAGTAATGGGTTTTGGGGAGCCCTTGGATGGTAATACAGAGGTTTTTGTAGTGAGAGTGAGATTTTGAGTCTAGTGAAGGGAACAACAAAACCATCACAGGGAAGTCTTGTATTTCACCCAGTACAACTTGATTTTTTTCTTCCTTTCAAAAACATATAAAAATTTTCTTTCCATTCCGGATAGCCCTAACCAGGTAAAGTATTACTTCTATCACTAGTGCCTTGGAAACTTTGGGAGGTTATTCACTAATGAATTACAGATTGTGCAGCATCTATATATGAGTCCCTTGAAATGAATTATGTGTACATATATATGCACGTATATATACACACACACACAAACACTGTTTCACTATATGTTCAAGAAGTTTGAACATATAAAGAGCAATTGCTTACTCAGGTAGCGTTTGAAAACATCAACTGGAATTTCCATTTTGATCCTATTCAGGATTTAGCCACCTGTATATGCACAAGCGCAGAGACCACCTATGGAGCTCACACAGTGAGATTTTTAATGGACAGCACTCATATTTTTAGTTAAATTATGGAATGTGTCATTCCTGCTAGAAACAGGTGCATTTATACTATCTGTAATCAAATGACTATCCCCATATTCATCCAAAGAATGCCTCTGAGAAAGAACATGCTTTTTACGAAACCCAAATAAATGATTTCTAAGAAAAGATATACAAGAGAGCAGATCTTCCCCCATGGCTGATCACACTCCTCAGCTGATGCTGCTGATAAATTTGCTGATAAAACCTGGAGGGACTTTCACAGGGGAACTTTACTTTTAAAACAGCTTTGTAAGACTCAAACCTCCTTACATTGCAGATCTGCTGATCCCTGTTGTCTAACTGTGGTTACATGTGCTGACTACAGTTTCAAAAATAATTTCTTAATCACTTTTGCCTCATCTTGGGTTTTCGCATTGCAAAGCTGATGCAGCTGGGGAAGGATGGACCAGATTCCATTCTCCCTCACACCTCATCAACATCAATGTTAATTAAGTTCTAGGTTTGGGGCCAAGTTACACCCTGAGATACAAATGGCCTCTGGACTGGGGCAAGGGCTCTTCTCTTCCTTTGTGCCGTGCCTGGCATGATGTGGTTCATGGATTGTGCCTGAGATTCCTGGGGATTGCTGCAGTAAAGACAATAAAAAGCAGTATTATATCCCTAAAGTAAATGATGGTGATTCCTTCACACACAGCAGTAGGGTTGGGGTCAGCAGGCCAAATTTGTTTCTATATTGTACAGTGACCTGTGGCCCTGCTATTCTGACTGTCCAAACTGGAGAACATGGTGGAGCTCACCATTTTCTCTTTTCCTCATGCAAAGAAAAGCAGAGGGTGCAGAGAAGTGGATGAAGTTCACGTCATTCTGGGAGCAGGGAAACACTGCCAGACAAGCACATTCTGTGGCTGCAAACAAGCTAATTCTTCCCTTTAACATATTCTGCCACAAACTGCTTCCTTCTTCAGGATATCAAACGAGCTGCTCCATTAAATTCTTCAGACCTGCGATACCTTTCAGGTTTTTGTTTAGTTCAAGCAGACAAGTCCTTGTCCCAGCACAAACCTGGCGTTCCTCCTCTCTCTGTCTTTTCCTGCAGTGTTACCTGAGTCCTCATTTTCTAATGCCGTAATAGCATGGAATAACTATTTAGTTGAACACAATCACACAATTGTGTGACAAGACAAATGTAATGTAGAGCACAAGGGAAATGTGATCCTAAACTCAGGGCATCCATTCTGCACCAGAACAGTCGAGAGCTATGTACTTTTTGAAAGCCAGTCTCCTCTTGACAATTACCTTCAATTAATGGTACACTGCACTAAGCAGAAAATAAAAACTATGCCATTACATCCTTCAGTGCAGGCTGGAAGGGTTCCAGGTTGGCTCTAAACTACCCTAAAGAGCCTGTGTTCATATTACATAGTTATAACTTTACAGGCCTAAAAGAATATGAATCAACAGTCATTTATGCTGTCCCCTGCACTTGACAAAGCTTATGTCTGAGAGTTTTAATCCTGATGTAGCCAGGATATATGGAGGCTGTTTTGTGTCCAAAATATAAACCTGTCCAAAAACATTGCCTTTGCTACTTTAAAACCAAATAGCTGCCATACAGGTACTTCTTTCATATTCCATAGAAATCTACTGAAAGAGCAAAACCCCACCTGTTTTTTGCGAAGTCTTTACTATGAGCTTTACATTGGCATCCATGCACTTGAACACAAGGTTCATAATAAAGAACGTTCTTTACTTGTATGTTCTCTTATGCATGGGCTTTGGCTAAGTTCTGCAAACAAGAGTGATCAGCCAGAATTGCTGAGTACGAGGTGTCCCAGGATGCACCAAACTGCCTGTCCCAGTGGAGGGAGAGGTGGGATCCTTGGGAGCAGGTGTCACCTCTCCGCTGTTCCTCCCTGACCTACCTTGGGTGGCCTTTGGTAGTGTGATGATTTTGATGCACAGAAAGGCCACAAGGATTGGCTGTCCAGGCTAGAGCTCATTCAAAAGTTCTGATGAAAGTGCTGAGAGGTGAAAGACCATGCTCTGAAAAAAATTGAAGCCTTGTGATTTTAATTGTCTCACTTGTTTTTAGGACTTAA
The DNA here is from genome assembly GCA_013397775.1 of Eulacestoma nigropectus. NCBI lineage: Eukaryota > Metazoa > Chordata > Aves > Passeriformes > Eulacestoma > Eulacestoma nigropectus. Next base: position 1,899,748 of record VZTE01005687.1, on the reverse strand, counting down.
GCCTCAGTGAACTAAAGTATTTCCTAAGTTGCAACTTGGCTAAAATTTTCCTGTCAAAATGAGCTTGGATGTGAAAACATGCTTACGTGAGGCAATATCTTTAAAGGGAAACACCTCATTTTAATATGAAAATACATTTTCTTCAGTTTTCAGCCAGAATGTTTGGCTTTCAAAGACAGACCTGCTTTGGATTTGCTTCGCATTGATTGTTTTTAATTAGACTTTTCAGTATACCAAACAAACATAAACATTTTCCTCTGATATGTTTAGAACAACTCTCAATATGCTCTAAGAACCAAACTGGGGCAGTTGTTCCTGTGTTTTGCTTGTTTTCAGCCTGATTATGGAGGTAGCCTTGGCTCTCAGAGGTGCCTAACCTGGTGCTCAGGTACCATCCATCACCACAGTCCTCAGCAACAGAGAAGCTGGAGCAGTCTTTGGACTAGAGGTTTTTGCACTCATAGCTGGAGTAAATAGGTGGGAAATACCAGAATATGTGATTTCACTTGGTCATTTCTCATGTGGGACTAAAAAGTCCGACAGGTTCTCCTGGTGAGCAGTGTTAAATGTTCATAACAGGTCACTGGACATTTGTATTTTTCAATTTAATTACTAATAAGCTGCTGATGCAGGTTTTTACTTTTCCCTTAGTTTGCAGTGGCAATTTTTCAGCTTTTCTTGTTTCTTTTTAGCCATCCATACAGTGATTTTTCCTCATGTTCTTCCTGTCTCTGACACCCCAACCAGTACTTTTGGCAGCTCTGAGGAGAGACCAGTGCACATCGCATCTCTCTGGAACATTGCAAGGCTTTACCAAAATCCCTTGTTATTTTGAGATACTTGGAACTTAACCCTTGAAATATGAAACGCAACAATGAAAGCTTATCAATAATATCTAGGATGACAGTAGTTTAATTGTATGATGTGACAGAGTTTAACTGCCTTGTTTCCCTAAAACTCTTCATGCAAACTTTCATTCAGGTTAACCTTTCATTACTAATACAGCTTCATTTGGCCCCAAAATATTCACACTGCTTAGAACTTTGCTTCTGAAACATGTGATTATTCAGACCCAAAAAGAAAAAGATATGCTCAATGCACAAGATGCCAAACTGAGATTAAACCCACTAAGGTCTACAAAGCCTGCTGCAAGGATGATAACTATCTTTGTCAAAATCCCAAGCAAAAACATGTACGTCAAGTGAGATTGTCGATAAAATATGAATATCAGGGTAAGACTAAGTTGTGGGTTAGTTTCAAAGAATTTATTTTTCTCTGAGATGCAAAAATTATCTCAAATCTTACAACCCAGTTCTGAACACTCCATTTATAAATTCTGATAACGTGTAGTTTCCTTCTATGGCTATACATAACTACAAAAGACTTGTTTATTAAATGTATCTGTGCATTTCTGTGGTTCACTGAGAGTTTTGGGGCAATAATTTTTAAATTCTAATATATCTGTCATTCATTACATGCATGCCCACAAACCTACAGCTTTCTCACACTGGACATGTTCATTGTAAATGATGAAAACCCAAAGATGAGGTATCTGATTCCCGCAGCGACATCATCTGCCACTGCATAATTAAAAGAGTTTTGTCTAGGTGATATGGCGGAGATTTCTTTGCTTTGCAGAGCTGTTCTGAGCTACAACTTAACCCTATTGTCCCAGGAGATCCTCGTGTTAATCTCAGCCCAAATTCTTCCCTATTGCCCACTGTAATGTTTATCTGGGATGTGGTTAGGTTTAATTTAAGCATTTCTTAGTGGTTTATTTATTGGGCATTGATTGCTAACTCAGAGCTGTACAACACAAAACACAGAAACAAGCATCACTTTTTGCTTCATGGATAATGCAACTGGAGTCATTGAAGCTTAGTCTTTATTTATGGGAACAGATGATATTCCTACATCACCAAGTGTCAAAGAACACCTGCTGACAGCTAACTGATTTTACCCTGCATGTAGCATGAGCTAGAGAATTCACCCTGTAACTGTGTCAAAAGGGAAATTTATTTCAGAACCTTTTACCTCTTGATTCATAGACTTTCAGCAACAAAGACTCTACAACATTAAGAGATTAACTACTCTAAGATCTGGTGAGTGGCACACTGCATTCAGGGTTAAACAAACAGGACAACTTTGGCTTTTGAGCATTTGCTTCTCTTCAGTGCCTATAAAAGGTATTGGCATCAGGATCATCCTACCCCGAAAAGAAAAGATGGTGTAAGACCACCAAATATTTACTTTATGTCATCAGATGTCTCTCTGCAGAGCCATATTTTAACACCAAAACAACTCCCTTATCAGATTCCTTCCACATTCTCAAGGTGCTGCAGGATCCTTGCACTCTCAGAGTTCCTTCAGTTGCCAAGGCTTCTTTCCCTTCTCCCTGCCATTTCCCCATTTTTTAGACCTCTGTATTCATTCCGATCCTTCTCTCTGTTTCCTGGTCACACCGAATTGGTGTCCTATGTGTCTGGGTCATCAGCAGCAATATTTAGTGAAGTTGAGATATGTCTGATACTCAAAAATGGATACTTGGATTCCCTCTCCTTTAAGAGCTGCCATGATTTGTGTTTTCGCCATAGTTTTAGGTTCTCACTTTGGATCTCTTCAACAAACAGCTCTTCAGCAAACTCATGCTGAATATTTAATCATCTGTGAGAATCCTTGTATGAGGGCAGATGAATTAGGAAGTTATGGAAATATGTCTTATGGACTTCCCTATCCATTGCAAGTATTCAATTTATTGTTCCTTGGACAGGCTTGGACCTCATTTAAATCAATCCACTCTTGAACTGTACAGGACATTTTTATGAATAAAACCCTAAACAAGACTGAATGCTAATTCCGATATTTGTCTTATGTGACAGAAAGTAAAGACAGCTGTAATTCAACTATTTTGATGAATCATCTATGAACTGTACAAGTGTTAACACATCCTATCATTATGATTTCTACACTCCCACCTGCTCCTTTGCTTCACCCACCTGTTGCATCTTGCCTTCTAGATTGCAAGTTGTTTGGGGATGGTACGTTGTTTACTTTGTGTATGTTGTAAAATGCCTTAGTACGACCCAGTTAAAGCTTCTAGGCTCTTCTGCAAAAATAAAAGTTAAGAGTAAAATGAACATCAGAGATAAGCAGAGGCAATAGTAAGATACTGATTAGTTTTTGGATAGGAGCCTTTAAAGTGCATTTTATTTTTTAATAATGATATACTTAATGTGTGATAATGATCTTAGTGTGAAATCTGATTGGAAAGTAGACACCTGTTGTTTTTTCTGCAAAGTAGTTAAATGAGGTCAGCACTTTAAGCTTTCTCCCCTCCCTTCCCTCCAGCCCAGGGTTGACCTCACCTTGGTTAACACCAGATAAAATTGCAATGCCTGGTCCCACCAGTGCCTTGTGGTGGGAAAATTAACATGTGTTAGCTATTCACCGGTAACAATGCTGGAGTGTTTCAAGGAGGGAAGAGAAGAAGGCTATCAGTTATTTCCTTGGTCTGATATTCCATGGACTTCACCACACATGTTGACTTTGAAGATGAGCTCTTTTATGATTGTCATTCCTGCTTACTGTGAGGAATTTGTGGCCCATTCCAAAAGTACCACCAAAGGCATGTGCTGGGAGGTAAAGATCTTGGCATGAGCAGGATTCAAGCCCTCGCCCAAGAGGATATGGGCTCATCTGCCTGTTGCGCTGGTCCCCTCCACCATGTATCTGTTTGAACAAGAGCATTGTTGCCTGTTTGGCAATAAAGTATTTAGCAGACACCCATCATCCATCAAAGCATTATCATTAATAATCACAGTGAGACATTGGGCAGAATGGGAAATTAATCACAAGTGACAGATGAAGCACCTCAGTGCAAGAGGAGCTTTTCTGCATTTTGAGAAGGAGCATTTGTCTGCTCGCCTTCACAAAGGGAAACGCTGGGTATAATTCAGAGCTACAGCATACCCCCCTTTCCTCTGCTGGTGCAAAGAGAATGGTGTATGACCACTCTATTGCCAAATGGGGTAAACTTCAGAGTGATAGAAAGTGTCCTTATACAGTCCTACAACAGTGAAACAGGGTGGCTCTTTCTTGAAGAATTGGGAGTTCAAATTTCCACAGCTTGACAACAAGGTTTGAATAATTTCAGGACTCATTGTGGCTGAAAAAAAAATTATTGTAATTACCACCTTTCTGCCTCCCCCATGGCCTCCATCAACAGGTACCATGAGAACAGCAGTGATTAAAAAGGCTGGGTAATAACATGGATTTAGTCTGATTAATAAAGTTATAAAGTAATAAAGCTGATTGAAACCTAAACAATTCAAATGAAAGTCATTCTCAATATATCAACAAGTTGAACTTACGTCACTGATTATAGACTCTTTTTGTTACCCTCTCCCTGAAATGGAAAATGGTTCATCTTTTCATTATGACAGTTCTGATCTGAATATCATGCTGAGCTAATTGAAGTTTGCCTTTAAGTTAGAAAAATCTACAAGGCACAGAGATAGTGTGTGTCTTTTAATAGCTGCTGTATCAATGTTTTATTTTTTAACCAAAGCCTATGTTACTCCCGTAACTGAGTGACATAAATTACACAGAGTGAAACTAAATACACTTATATTCACATAAGTCATGGAACGTACATTTAACCAAGAAATGTCCAGTATAATTTTCAGCCCCCCAGTGATGACTCTGTTACTGGTAAAATCTTGATACAGGGATTCTTATTGCTCCAGATTTTAGCTCAGGGGAGTGTGGGGGTCTCTGGTAGATGTTGTAGGATGCTTATGAGAACGACAACTGCAGCCATATAAGTATGAAAGAAGTGATGAAGTCAAGCACAGAATTTTGAAGACCTGGTAGTCCTTTAGCACATTCTCATCTGAAAAGAGCTGAGCAATATTCACTTGTCACTTTTCATATAAGACTACTTTTCCACAATAAAAGCCATTTAAGCATTCCAGGCTCACATCTCTTTTTTTAAATGCAAGCCAAAAATGGAAGGGTGCTGTATTGTTTTTGAGGTGCACTGTCTCTCGAAGAAGAATCAAACTGAAAGAGAGTAGGTTTAGATTAGGAAGAAATTCTTCCTTGTGAGAGTGTCACGGCACTGGCACAGGTTGCCCAGAGAAGCTGTGGCTGCTCCGTCCCTGGAAGTGTCCGAGGCCAGGCTGGATGGGGCTCTGGAGTAACCTGGAAGGTGTCCCTGCCCATGGCAGGGGGTTGTAACAAGAAGATCTTTAAGGTCCCCTTCCAAACCAAATCATTCTATGATTCTATGATTTTGTGATCTTACTCTCCAGTAGGTAGGACCCCTTTCTTCTTTCAGTCATCTTCTCAGATGATGGTAGTGTTTTAAAGCACAGGAACACGAGTCCAATATCCAGGATCAGATCAAAATTAATCTTTCCCAAGAATCCCGTTTTAACAGTGAACGATAGAAGATTTTGAGGAAAGGAGAATAAGAATAATTAATGCTTTGATAATTAGTGATTTACATCACATCAGCTGAAACTATTTGGAGCATAATGTGTGGTAACTTTGATAGACTATTCTGCTAATTTGATTATTTATCTCTTTTGCCTTTAAAACATCCCACAGCAGTAAGTTCTGTAGTAATAGAAAAAAAAAAGTGATGTTAGAGGAATATGCAGTTCATAAATGTATAATTCAGAATTATCATCATCAGATTGTTTTCCAAGACAGATTCCTATTTGCTTTCGTACTCCCTTAAATTTTCCAGCCTTAGCTGATGACAGTGTGATCTTTCTATAATTGTAAGGAAGAGGGTGTTGCAGCCACAAAGACCTACCTTGTTATCGCTTCCAGGCCAAATTATATCTAATGATAGCCAGAGAGAAGTTTAACTTGTTAGAGCAATCAACATCCAGCCTAACAAACACTGAGACTGTTATCTCGAGCCTTCATGCTTATTGTCCCGTGACAAGAGCACTGAAAGGACTGTTTGCTGTATCCTGGGTTACAGAAACCCAGTGTCCCTCTGGGTGCCTCCTCTAAACTCTGGAGCAGAAGCTGGATATTGCAGGACCCTTCAGGAGGATGCTCTAGTATTCCTCTGGGTTTAATTTTGTTGGACATGGGGTAAAATTCTAGAGAGACCACATTTACAAACTGACCTCCCAGCATAAGTTCAGCTAAGTCTGATCATGTACAAATCTGTTTCAACAGCTCCCTCTTTAGTGAGACATATGGGCAATTTCTTAAGGAGTCTACCTCTCTTCCTCATAAGCTTTGATAATTTGCCACCAGAAGTTAGAGCAGACCCTGGTTTCCATTAGAAAGCGTGATGCACATTAGAAACAAAGTGGTTCCAGATTTTAAGGGATGAGTGCTCATGAAATATGTGCAATAATGCACTTTAACAGTTACACTCAGTGATAATAACAGTTACTAGTATCCAACCCAGGCATATAATTTTGAGATGCTCAGTTTTAAAACATCCAGTTATATTTCACATACACAGAATTTGGGGCTCAGGAAAGCACTCAAAGATGAGGTACATTCCTTAACAAGGGTAGGATAACCTTTCGGGTTGCTGAAACTGGGAAAAATGCCTGTTGAAATATAAAATGCCTTTAAGCCGTTTGGGAATATGGTGTTGAAAAAGAAAATCAAAGAGTAGGGAAGAGGAAATGTACTGTCATTTTCTGTTAAGAAGCTCATTTTTTGCCTCCTTTTAGAACCATTCAAAATTACTTCTGGCACAATTTAATAATCTACATCAGTTTCCCAGGAGTTAAGATAACAAATGATATTACGGCAAAAATGTCTTAAATAAAATAAACCTCAGTAAAACCAGAAATGTTGCTTTTTCATCAGATTATTGAATAATTCAAGACCTGTAACATCCACTTTTAAATTTTACTTAAATGGGGATATTCTTCCTTCTAAATGACAACAGTATTTTAGTACAAGGCATATGCAGTGGAGCAGAATTAGGTTAAGATTAGGTGTTATGTAAGAGATTGTGTAATGTAACTCTTTCACATGTGATTGTGCAATTGTCAGTATTAATTGTAAGCAATTATCCATGTTCTTTGGATACTGTTGTTGTTCTCCTACCTCCCCGTTTCTGTAGGTCGCTTTCCAAAATCTCTGTGAGGGGGAGAGAGGCAGGGAGCATGGGGTAACAATGATGGAGGGAATTCCTGCCATGTTTCACAGCCCAGGGAGAGATGCTGGCCTTGTCACCGTTGCCCAATGGATGGAGGCTGGATCCTGCCTTAGCAGCCCTGCCTAAATTCCTCCCTTATCCAAGAATTTGGCATAGTTTGTAAACTCTTGCCCAAGGTGCAAATTGTCCCTCAGCCATGACACTGACCTGGCACAATGTGACAACTGTGGTAGATGAGCCGCTAGTGGCTCAAGAGCCACAGCTTAGACATCCTCGTCTGTTGCTTCATGCACATCATGGACTAAATGCATAACAGTGAGTCAGGTTGATTCCAACAGAGATTAAGTTAATGTAGAGGAAGGGTCTGAGATGACCTGGAGTTGTTTTAACACTCTTTTTGCCCTCAGCTTTTAGCATAAGAACTCTGGCAATGGGCTCTGTTGATCTTCTGAGCGTTCAACAGAGTGGTGGAGCACCTTTTGCTTATGTAGCAAATAATGCAAGTTTTAAGGCCAGCACACATTTATTTTTTTAGCATCTCTGCTGAAGGCCATATGATAAGTAGGATATCTTGGAACAAAGGCTGGGAGGTGTGGAGGGAGAGTTATACCAGCATTACATTTGACAGAACCTGATTTTCAAGTTTCTGAGAGGTGGTCATGATATTCATCCTGCAGAAATGCTGTTCCGTTGCAGACTTCCTGAGTTGTCTCTCAAAAAGGGTAGGATCCATCTGAGCAAAGATATATGTTGACAATAGAGGCAGCTACATCCGTGAAAGTCAATCCAATTTCTCTTTACAGACAGGGAAAATCTGGCTGATATATCCTGTAAAGCCCAGAACCATTTATCTCATTCTCAAACATTCCTCTCAATTAGGTCATATGAAGCATGCATAGAAAGTGCCTGTTTTTCTCCTCTAACTGGAAAGAGGGCCAGAGCAGGAAAGTCCAGTTAAAGATGTGAAAAATGCATGGGTATGCCTGATATCTGCTGAAATGAACCATATTATGTTTTCCATTCTTTAGTGTCAGAGGTATAAAAAGGAGATATCACTATAGCTTTAGCATTCTAAGGGTCACTACATGGAAAATACTGTATTTTAAATTTTTTGTTGTTGCTGCTACAAAACCGCAATTCATACTATAGTTATTTGATTTTACAAATCAAATAGCAAATAAAATGATGTGCTACTAGGCAAACAAAAACCCCTTCTAAGCTTATTGACACAAACTTTCCTCCCAGCTGTTATCTCTTTTCAAATTATATTAGATCATATCTTACCAGGAGAGCAGGCTGGTTAAGTGTGGAACTGAGACTGATGACACACCAGTTTTACTGCATTTAGCTCAAAAATTTGAATGGAGATTCTGCTGGTATGATATCACCATGTAACTAGAGCTAGATGCACATTCATATCTTTGTTCTTTCTCCAGAAAAAGCATGAAGACTATTTGAGAGCTGGTTGAGTGCTAAAATATCTTCCAGTTTGAAAGAAAAGAAGGAAATAAAGAGAGTAAAGGAAATAATTAGCTTTAAACCTGTAAATATAAAATTGCTGTTAGTGAGATTAAGCGAGCAATGTCGAAACCACATTAAACCCTCTCCCTCTGTCCTATGTAATGCCCTGACAAAAGCCTAACAAATCTTGCACCTCCAAACACCTTCACATGCCTTTTTTTTTGTGCTATCCAAAGCATTTATCATGCTAGTGAAAAAATACCTCTCTGAGGGGTTGGGCAATAGTCATTGCACCTTTTCTAGCCCTTTGAACTAAAACAGAGGACAGTAACAGCAGCTGGACTCAATGTTCATTGTAGTTCCTTTTCAACTGAACTATTCTGTTCTGTTCTATTCAAAAACTTCAATTCCAGTAATTAATATTATGCCTTAAAAGCAGTGGTGTCTCACTGAGCCCCATAAAGACCTAAATTGAGTTTGGAAGTGGCTGGTTCGCCCAAGAGGGGACAAACTCCAAGCAGTGGAAAAATTAAAGCAAAGTGTAATTTTTAACTCTTCTGAAGGCACTTCTTCAGCAAGATGAAATTAGGCTAACAAAACAAAAAAAAAAATCTGGTTTATATCATTCAGCTCCTCTAATCAGTGTGCCACTTCCACAGCATCAAAAAAGACCCCTTTCCAGGGGACTGGTGTACTGAAAACTGCAGAATTCAAGGAGAATCAGGTTTTATAGGTGCACTGACACTCAGGTTATCGAAGCATTGAGCTATTGATGTGCACTTTAACTCCAGGAACATAAAACGTGCCAAAACAATATTACGTGTGGGAGTTATTCAATAACATGTGGAACGTAAATCTATCCTCTATCTCTTTGCATCAAGAACAGTAATTAATTCTGTGATGAGAATGCCATTTTCAGCTTACAGTGAAAGCTGCGAGAAACTGTCAGCGATCCTTTTGGCTTTAATAACTGTGCATTTAGTTCAAGGAAGGAAAAATGAATTTAGTCATTAAACTGGAAGATTTTCCTGGTCTTTATGAGATTAAGCTGTAGGTAGAACTTGAAGTATTATGTTAGAGCAGTGAAAGTGTGGATGCTTCTTTCAACATCAGTCTTTTATTTTGTTTGGTTTTGTATTAGAAAACAATGCAAATTCAGGTTCAGATTGTTGTAGAGAGTGGAACAAGGCACTGCATGGGCCCTGGGACATGTGGTGTGGGAATAACCATATGGCCTCCTCACATCCAGTTAAATCCATCCCTAATGCACCGATTTACAGGTATATGAACAAAAATGGGTCTGATCCTGTAGCTTTTACATAAAACTCCTCTTCCCCAATGCCTTCCCCATATCCTTTGGTTTGTGAAAACCCAGGGTCAGCAAATCCTGTGTTTGCTACTTCACATGATAATGGGAAAGGTAAAGATTATATCGATCTCAAAGAATATTGAAACTGTGAGATCCTGAAACACAGTGACCTGGAGATATTGTCTGCAAGAAACAGAGAACAAGAGAGCACATGCTTAAATCTTATGAAAACAGGTCCTCACAATTTATGCGGCAATTCCAAGTGTAATATACAATAAGTAAAAAATCCAAGGTCATTTATTAGCTGGCAAACCCCTGGCTATGTATCTTTCTTGGAACAGCACCTTTAATGAACTCTCAAGGTGCAAACTGACTTCATCATGTGCTAGCGTGCCTCGTTGGAGAGAAACCTTGTTGATGTCTGCTTGATTTTTAGAAGCTAGAGATAAGAAATTCTTTGTCAATGTCAACAATGGCACAACGAAATAAACTGTATCCATGCACTGATAGCACGAACATCTATAGGGGGAGCTGCTTAGGAATTTTTCTGGTAGGATATTCTACGGTGCAAAAAATGCCAACTCATGTGAGTGCTTTTTTTTTTCCTAGGAGTTATTTTTGTCTAAGGAATTATTAGGCTAAGGGAAGATGGAGTAGGGAGAAGAGAATCACATGCTATTCACAACAATAAACTGGGAAGAAGCTTTTCTGAGTCCCTGCTCTGAATCACGGAGGGATGTAGCTTTCTAAAACCAGAATAGATTCAAGTCTTTCAATCACTTTTTGGAAAAGAGACAGAAACTGAACAATTCTGTTGTGGAATAAAACACAACCCCCCATCCACAATGTTCCAAATATTTTTCACATGACATTAGGGAGAGGTGCATTCTATAATTGCACATTCCTGTGAGCATGTGCAAAAGTAGTATTGTTATACCCCACAATTTATGTAGATCCAGGCATAATTTTCCTTGGAGGCTAAAAGATGACCAAAGTCCTCATATAATCCACCTCTCCTGCCCCTTAACAGCTTCTCCTGTTCCCACTGGGACCATCCCAGTCCCCCATCCAGGTATAAGTCCCCCATGAGAGTCCTTCCTTGAGGCCCAGGGACATGCACACGCTTTTATTGACTTTTGGGTCCACTGAGGAAGAAGATGGGGCACCAGAAGAAGGGCATTGAATCTCGAGGAGACTTCCAACTCCAGAGTGTTGTCTCCTGAATGGATCAGAGAATGGCCACTCATCTGACTCCTTACATGCCCTTGGCAAGGATGTGCAAGCACAGGTCCCTTGATGTATTTATTAGTTCAACACCTGGGCATTTAAATCAGAAGCACAGTCTTATCAAATAAAGGATAATTGATAAAGACCCTGTCCTGTCTTTGGAAGTTCCTGCAAATCATCCACATCTATTTTTTATGCCCTTAAACATCAGTGAAGGAAAATACTGAAACACAGGTTTAAAAAAAATAAAAAAATTAAGTCTTTTCAAAACATTCAGAACATTTCTCTATACAGTGCTGGAGAAAACTGCCAAAGTCATTTCCCTTTGTTTGAGAATTTTATATTCCCATAATACTAGAAATGTTATTTCCTGGTTGCATATAACAAAATATTTGCATATTTCAGTAAGAACAGCTGATTCTGGTATTTGGAAAAAAAATATTTTCTGCGACTGATTGCTTTTAAAACTAATGAAGATTTAAAAGCCATGATAGTACATGTACAAACATTTTTGAAGGCCAATATCCAACTGATTAGATCTCTGAAAAACTAATTAGCTAATTTTCTTGAAACTCCACAGCAAATTGAAGTATTATCCAAAGCTTAAAGCTGAAAAGTTGGAGAAGGTTTCATTTATTAAAAAAGGCCAAATTATTAACACTTAACAGAGCTTGTTAATTATTTCGGTATAGCAGAACTGTCATACCCTTTAATTAATTATATAAAGTAGTCAGTCTTTTAAAATAAGTCAATATAAACTTAGATTATCTGAGTTGATTCTGATCCCAGGCTCCCTTATTTGAAACTAATGTAATACTGCTCTTTTACTGGAGTGAATTGTGCTTCAAAATTATAAAAATAATAAAAAGATGGGAGTTCAGAATGTTAATATAGCTTCTTACATCTGAATTTCATAGTGCAAGAAGAGCAGCTACTGACATTTGCAGTGTGTGTCTTCAAAACAAGCACAGCCTGCTTTGAAATCAAAAAATCCTAAGTTAAATGTTATGTGTTAAATGTCTGAATTTAGTTTTGTATGTCCAGGGACTGATGGCTTGTATTGTTGTTGCTTTTTAGGTGCAAGTTACCCTGATACAGAAGGAAAGCAGAAACTATTTGAGTTCTTGTATTTTAGCACTGCAGTGTGTCCAGTCATCAACCAGAATCTGCTGGTTCACCCTAGAAAATTAAAATAGTGAAAAGCAGTGTTGCAAGGGACAGGGAACTTTTTAAAATGATTCACCCAAATGAGCAAGTTCACGTGCAAAATTTAAATATAGAAAAATGTTTTTCCTGTAGTTTGCCAAAAATACAAAGAAAATTTTACAGTTATATTCACTGGTCTCTTCTTTAGTTTCCCTCATCAGGAATTTGGTCTCATTGGGCTCAGGAGGTAACAAGCTTCTTGGAGTAATTTATTCATTTTACATAAATTATGTTGATTTTTGCTTTTACTGTCTCAGAATTGGCTCCTGTTTGTCACATAGTCCCTTTTAACAACACTTATTTAAAGGGATTTTTTGTAGAGGTGTTTTGTTTTTTTTTTTTTTCCTGGAAGGATTTGTCAGTACATTTTAAAACATGCTCAATTTTTCTCTTTTATTTTGGTTTTCCTTCTAGTTGAAGGTAAGAAAAACTACTATGAAAAGTTTATAGTAAAACCCAACAAAACCAGAAACCCCACCTTGCCCAGCATGAAAATAGCAGTAACATATTTAAGGAAACATCTCTCAGGGGAAACAGAATGAAATACCTTCCTTATAAAACATAATTTTGCTTGTACAAGGGCTAATCTGTTTCATTTGTTGATGTTCACATTAGGATCCATTTGATTTAACCATATCTTTGCTTTGGAGGAAAAAAAAATCAAATGTATTATTAATGCCTCATTGTATATGAGAAATGAGTATATGAGTCAATATTGCTTCAGTGCTGTGCATTATTAAGAATAAGTTAAAGTAGGTCAGCACAGCACATGAGGCTAAATAGACTAATAATGCATCCTACGGTAGACATTCATCTACCAAGGAGTCATGCGTTATATGCTGGCACCAACACAAGATAAGCATTTTGATTTGTGGATTTTCCAGATCATATTTGTCCTGAAAAAAGAAACAGCTGCTCCAGTTTCTCCAAAATTCACCCTCACTTTTACTAAAGGGACACGGCTGGGACTAGTTTTGCTCAAAATTTAGGGGTTTGCTGGGGAGTTTTATTCGTTTGATTTTTCAAACGCAAAATCAAGTAAAGATTTATTAAAAAAAAGGAGATGACGGGATAAAAGGAGTTCAAAATGTAAAACTACCTTCAAGTGTTTACCAGTTAATCATAGAAATTTTGTGGTAGTTCCTGAGTGTAGGGACATGGAACAGACTCGAATCTATTATGAAAATAATAAGTTTTTTTCCCCAAATTAAAAGATGTGCTGAAAGAAAGCTACAGAGAACCAAACAAGGAAGAGTTGCAAAGTGAATGTGCTTGGCTAGCTGATACTGCATTTTAAGCACTGATCAGTCGAAAAATGTTTTTTTAAATTGCCATCAGCCCTCATTCAGGGAAATTCTTCCTCAGAAAGTATTGGAAAATAATAATGTGGCATTCCACTGCTATTAAGTCTCAAAGTTCACAGACCACATCTGTTCAGGTTACAAGTTAAAACTATGCTATCATGCTCAGGTTTTTGTTTTCTTTCTTGAATATCATTCATCATCTATACGAGAGATATTATAATCGAAAATTATCCTACAGTTCCGTTCCTGATCTCTGAGCCAAAAGCTGAGGTGTCTCCCCAGAGCTAACAGTACTAAAACGCAGTTAAAATGATCAAGTATGAGTCAAATACACAAAGAGAAAGGTTTATTAAGCAGGAGGTGCCAGCCTTTGATGGACTTATACTTTAAGCAGTGTGCTTCACTCTCTGCTGGCTGCGTTATAAAACCAAAGGAGAATATCTCCTCTTTTGTTGCATTTGAGAGGATAAATTTAGAGTCATTAAAGGTAAATTTTAAGAATATTGGATCTATGTTTTCCCAAGCACCAAATAATCGCCAGAACTCTGTTCATTTCCATAGCCTAAAAGCTGGGGATACCATAGGGAAGGAGTGACCGCTGTGCAGCTCCTGACCAACTCAGAGCCAAGCAGAGTTCCCAGGCTGGGGTCTGTGTCCTGGCTTCCTTTGCCTGCTGGAGGCTGGAGGCATGTCACTCTGTACAAACTGCTGCTGACACTGATTCTGGGTGCTTCACCTGGACACTTGCTGAAAACTTGCTTCTCCCCCTCACTGTGTCAGAGGGAGCTATGGAACTACCACTGCTTCTGCTGCACCCACTGCTTCAGTTCAGCCACGTATGGGACTAATATTTGAAGCAGAAAAAAATGTCCATAAAAATTGATTTCATACACGAAAATGATGGAATTACGTATTTAACCTGTCTCTTAAGTGTCTTTAGTGTCTAAATAACTTCTGCCAATGGCTGCCCACCATTTGATCTTGTTGTCTCATTAACCAGTCTTGTAAAAAGCTCAATACAGGTAATGGGAGCATGAAGTGATATCAAGATATCATATTATGATTGTTTTCTGGCCCTAAAATCAAGTTAATAAAGAGGAATGTGCCAAAAGAATTGGGCACTCCCTGGTAGAGAAAAACACAGGATGAACCTGGTGCACTTTTTCAGCAGAACATAGTCTTGCATAAGTAATGATTCATGTATATTGCTTAAAGATGAGCTACATACAAGAGAAAAACAAGAAATCATGTGAGATTTTCTCCTGCTTTGTTTGTTATAATATATGAGCAAATAATGAAGTGTGTTGTTAAATATATAATTTTAGTTTTGATTTTGTCCTTATTTTTCATATATGTAAAGAGCAGATGGCTGTTAGAGAATAAAAAGAAATAACAACATAATCCAACTCAAGAAAGTGAAAGATAAACACTTCAAATTAATGTTTTAAAGAACATTTCCTGGTATTCCACTGCCTACTAAACACTTGAACATCTTTTTTATATATTTATAACAAATCCCATGTTCGATGTTTGGAGCCCTTTTTAATTAAAGGGCTCCAAAAGCACTCCAGAAAAGACATGCTAAAGCCCATCAACCTCCAGGAAAAAAGCAATCCTAGTGTTTCCAGCATTTCTTCAGTTAAAAAAATAAGCAGAAAATTATCGTGTTAAAAAAATCAAAAATCAATTTTACTAAATTGCTCCTGAAATTTCCTCTTTCTTAATAAAAACAAGGACAGCATAAAGAACAACATATAGAAAATCCTATAGTGAGTTAACCTAATTATGTACAACAAAAACAAGGTAAGCATTGTAAATTTGCCCTGAAATACCAGTTGATTTGTATGTATTATTTTACAAAGCACTTATTTAATCACTTAGCTAAACTTTGCAAAACTATTTCAGCATGTTTGGGTTTTTTTTTTAATATGCAAAGAATTGTCCCTTTTGAGTATGTCTTGAGAACACATTATTATAAAACAGCTCGGAGAATATGGGAGATTGCTTATCTTGCTATATTTTATAGGACAATCTTAAACTGTAAGCTCTGGTTTTGTGGTAAGAAAAACAGATCTCCTGCCATCATGTGGAATGTAGCAGTATCTCCTTTTTGAAATGATCTGATGTTTGAATACCACCATAGCAAATACATGGTGACAGCAACATTATTTTGTGTCTCATTTGAAAACAGAACCATGATTACAGAAGTTGAGCATTTTGGTGGGTAGTGTCCAGCATCATCTTCAGTGAAATATTGTCTGTGTTGGGGAAGCTCTGCCTATGAGCTCTGGTAAAACAGACCCATTTCTTTTAATTCCTTATGTCAGGAATGTTAAGTTACATGACAGATTTGAGGCTCCTCCTCACAGGATTGTGTCTGTATTATATATCTCATTGCTTTCAGTAAAGCTATACTGGGAGGTTTGGGTTATACTACATTCTCATTATCACTATCAGAGTGTTTGAAAATATGCCAGGCCTGATACTTATCTACTGGTGTCACTTATGCCATTTCCAGAGCAGAATGAAGCCAAGTTTGCCTCTAGAATATCTTGATCAAATTCCAGAGCCCATATTCATGCAAAATGTGCGTCTACATAAGTGCTGCCAGAGCCACTGGACTTTTAATGGAAATTCACCCCTCCTGGCCATACAATTAAAGGCAGATTGACAACCTTGTCCACAGGGAATGTAGGTCTTCAGTGTGGAGAGATTGGTCTTGATGGGAAACAAAACAAAAGTAGCATGCGTGGAGTTATCAGGTCAATCACAGAAGCCCAGGGTGGCTGAGGTTGGAGAGGACCTCTGGAAATCTCCCATCCAGCTTCACACTCAGAGCAGGTTGCTGAGGACTGTGTCCAGTCAGGTTTTGACTCTCTCTAAAGATGAAGACTGCAAAACCATTGGATACCTTTTGCCTTCGATCTGTTTTTGACCACATTTGACCTTAACCCAAATTTTTCCTCCTTCTGCTGGTGTAGACCTTTCTCTAGGCTCATAGAGATATTGCAAATTATGGAGGATTCCTCTACTTACTGCTCTACTCTGCTCATTCTTCATGCAAGAGAGCTTTTTGCTTAGTTTCACTTTTCAGCACTGGGATGTACTTCTCCCCACTATTCATAATTTTATTCTTTCTCATCACTCTCTGTGGGACTCTCTCCTTTCCCTTTTGAGTAATTTTTCCTGTTTTGCGTGGTAGCACCTCAATGACCCTCGTTTACAGCCTGATGATTTTTTGAGATGACTCAAAAGGATCTTTACTCAAGGTGAAGTTGATACATTAATCCATCCAGAAACAGAAATTGTTGACAAAATGAGAATATTGGCTTCTAACTACCCCTGAGTTTTCACAACATAGCCTTTGTTAAAGCTGTCACTTAAGAAAGCAACAGCAAATCAACATACGGTGATGTATTTGCTGCTGTATCAGGTTGCACACTTGGGCACTGGAAAGCAGAAGACTCTTCAGTCTGTGAACTTTCTTTGCACAGGGCTGATTACCTCAGCCTTTCTGCTCCCCAGCTGGACTTTATGGAAGGATCATTGGATAAGGATTTTTTCAGACAAGATGATTTGCAAAACACATCCTAAAATGGCCAAAGTGTGGGTTATCTTGTCTTTGAAAACCAGACACATCACATTGCTGCTCAATAGAGTGATTTTCAGTTTTCTAAGACCATGGTAAGATGGAATCCTACCTCTTTGCTGTAATCAAAGAAAACACACTGACTTTGCAGAGAAATAGAGGAAATTTTCATTTTTCTTAGAAATATCAATCAATTTTAGACTGAAATCTGGAACGACATTGTAGAAATTATGATTGTTCTCAGATAAAGGGGGAAAATGTTTTTCTAACTTTTGCAGTAATTCCTACAACAAATTCAGCTTCCAAAATAAGTTGGATCTCCCTGTTTTCTTCTCTTCCTTCAGAAAAGTTTTGTTTCTCTTCATAATGACTGATGTATCAGTCAGTTTTAATATAAAAAATTCAAACATTTCTAGGTAATGCTAATTGGAAATATTGTCAATCATTAAATAGAGTTTGTTCTTGAAATTATTTACTTTTTATTTTCTTGTCCTGGACAATTGCAGTTGGCCAACTTGTCTAGGGTGAATATGAAATCCTTTGAAAAACAGTCAGTTTTATCTAAGAAAAGTTGGAGAAAGATCTAATCCCTTATATATTTCCAGTAATGGTGTTTCCAGGGCATAAGCACTGTACTAAGAAGAAAGATATATTCAGCCACAGGAGAACTTGTCTAGCATTAGGTAGCCAAGAGATCTTGCACTTCACGGGCATACCCTGACCTCATAAATTTCCAGCTCTGTTTACCTATAATGCTGTAGTCCAGGTTGTGGTTTGGAGAATAATGTGCTAAAAGCAACATAAAAGTTTTCCAGATAAATATTTATTTGTCACACATCATATCAAATACCCTGCAATGACAGTTTAGTATTGGACCAATATCCTTGGGCATGATGTGCTGTTTGCTGCTTTTGTAGCCCCTGCAAACAATTTGTGAATTCTTCATTCATTCAATGGTAACAATGAATTTGTAGGTGTTGTCTAAGGAGTTTTTAGCTATGGAGCTTTATCTTCTCTGTAAAGTGGGATGATTCTCAGTTCACAGGATTGCTGTGAAGTCTAAATCAGTTGTTATTCTTGGCTTAGACTCAGCCTGAGAGGTGTCCTTGAAGAAGACTTTTTTTTTTTTTTTTTTTTGTGTGTGCTGTTAGTGCTAAATATTATGCTAATTCTTAGGTCAGATCTTGAACTCTTTACTCAGGCAAAATTTAAAGTGACCTAACTCCTGTGGTTATGACTGAATTATGACTGAATATCAAAAATGCACTGTTATTTGGACTTGTTATTTACAGGGAGAAAACCAGTACATATTTAGTTGTGTGTGTTTCTTTAACAGAACCTTGTGAATTCTTATCTATTTTCATGTGTACACTTATTTATTTCAAACTGTTTATACAAGATAACTAAAATGAATACGAAAGGAAAAAAAATCTTGCATGTGTTTAAATAGACCAATGTGATGCATTGGCTTTTTACAAATACAAACAATACAATGAATATGTAGCCTTCCTATTACAAGTTCAAGTGGAAAAGTGACACAAGACCAAATTAATCAGGTCTAAAATTCCTTCTGCAATCTCTTGCCAGACAAATGAAGTTCCTTATGGCCGATGTCAATGGTATTCTAAAGTTTTAAAATCAATAAACAGGCTGTAAAATTGCATCTGTAATCAGGATAAGGAACACAAACATTTACAGAGTAACATGCAGACATAACAAAATACTGCAGCCAGCTAAAATAGAATGAGACACCCTGTTCAGATGCCATTATTTTTAAATGCATGTTTAATTTAGCATCTCGGCTGAGATAAAATGCAGACAGAGCCATGTTAAATTGGTATTACCAACTGCCTGGAGATATCTCCAGATTAACTCACCTATCCACAGCCCATCTATAGTAAAAAATAAATTAAAACTAAAAGACAGAATTCAGCCTGT